>JADRCH010000129.1:2622437-2655760 GCA_019843965.1 Rhynchomys soricoides | reverse complement strand
TCTCTCTCTCTCTCTCTCTCTCTCTCTCTCTCTCTCTCTCTCTCTCTCTCTCTCTCTGCCATAGTGCATGTGTGGAGGTCAGTGGACAACTCATAGTAACTGGTTCTCTCTTTCCATTATGTGGGTCCTAGGGACCAAACTCAGGTTATCAGGCTTGGCATATGCTTTTTACTGGCCAAGCCATCTCACCAGCCCTTTGCTGTATCTATCTATCTATCTATCTATCTATCTATCTACATGTTTTAAGACAATCTGTCTTATTCTTGGCTACTTTCCTGGAACTCATATGTAGACCAGGCTGGCTTCAAAATCAAAGCTGTCCCCTGCCTCCTGAGTGCTGGGATTAAAGGTATGTGCCACCACTGCCCAGATGCTTTTTATGTTTGAGGTTTCATTTACTAAGTTGCCCAGGCAGGCCTTGAAGTCACTCTGTAGTCTAGGCTACCCTTAAACCTTCATTGTGCCTTGGCTGTGCCTGGGTCTTATTTGACTGCATTTGATGGCTTGTCATGTTACTGCTTCTGTCTGCTGTGTTTTTAGTGAGCTGAGTACAGTCCTGTCTAGCTCTGACAAAACAGCTGAAGGGAACAACCTAAAGACAGGGATGGCTGCTTTTCCTCAGTCTCTGGTGTGTGTGTGTGTGTGTGTGTGTGTGTGTGTGTGTGCGCGCGCGCGCATTCATGTGCTTAGCTACTTAAGCTATAGGGCACAAGAAACAGAGAGCAAGCCAGCAAGGTGCCAGGGACAAGTGAGCCCTGAGAATCATCCCAAAGGGACCCATTTCATCTAGCTACATCTCCAGGTTTCCAGACCCTCCCAAAATACTGCCACTAGCTTGGGAAGTGGGTTTTTATCAGGAGCCTGTGGAGGGATACTTCATAACTACACCACCATATCCCCGACCCCCAGCTCTGGTGCCGTACACATTGCTTATGAACACAGTAACTGGGGCTGGCAAATCACAGAGACCATCAGTGGCAGAGCTGCACTGGGTCTGCCTCCCGAGCTCACACCCCCATGGTACCTGCACTCTTCCTTCCCTTCCGTGGTCCTGACACAGCAGCCCCTGCTGACTCTCCAGATTGTTACCTCTCCCATTTCATGCCATCTGTCACCCAAACAGGTGCCTGCACGGGGACTGTGTGTGCTGTTGGGGATTGGTTCTAATGCTTTGATTTAATTGGGAATCTGCGTGTCCATATGCTGAAGGACCTTGTCCCCTATCGGTTTTTGATTGATCAATAAAGACGCCAGCAGCCAATGGCTGGGCAAAGGGAGACAGGGTGGGACCCTTAGATTTTCGAGGGTGAGGACACAGGGGAGAGAGGAGAGCCGCCGTGACTGCGGGGATCAGATTTAGAGCTGCAGAAGAGCATCCAAAATGTAGGTGAAAGTGAAAGTGACCCCCGGAAGGGCTGCCCAGAAGCGTCTTGGGCAGCAAAGACCAGTGGGCCTCCCAGAGAGTAACCAGGCAGTGAAGTTGAAGGCAGATTTAGACAGTGTTGAGCCAGGAGTACAAGGGGAAAGAAAGTATGCTAGCTAGCCTCGGGAGGATTAGAGCTGCCCAGCCTTGGAGTAGCCAAGGCATTTCAAAAATAAGCTAATGTGTGTGTTTTTCATTTGAGGATCCAAAGAGCTGCCTGGCAGGTGGCTGGAAGCATGACACGCTGGGAGCATAAAGCGGAGTAGCCAAATTCCAGGCTACAGTGTCCCACATTTAGCTGGTATTCAGGACACTGAAGAGGCTCATGGCTGCATCCTTAGATATTCTGGTATTGGCTGGGTGTCATAAGACCGTGAGGAGAAAGCTAACCCTTCAGAACCCGGGACAGCCTGCACCAGAAAGGCCGAGGCTTGTGACGGGCTTTTTACAGCACGGTGCTCAGATCCCCAGGGATGGCAGCCAAACCCGGACAGGGGTGAGCAGGGCTACTTTGCTGAACGTCCACAGGGGCTGGCAGGAATGCAGAACCTGTCTGCAGAGCGTCCATCCTGCTCACTCTTCTTCGGGGTGACTTCCTCCTGTAACCCAGGTCAAAACTTCTGGGGGCCTTTTAATGTCTTTTTTCTAGACACAAATCTCAGTCGATCTGCAGGAAGACAACCTTCACTTTGACTTACCCCGAGAATTACCTCAGCCACTGATGTAACAGGACAGAGTTCAGTAAGATGTAGGAGATGTAGGTCAGGGGAACTCTTTTTTTTTTTTTTTTTTAGAGATTTATTTATTTTATGTATGAGAGTACACTGTGGCTGTCTTCAGACACACCAGAAGAGGGCATCGGATCCCATTACAGAGGGTTGTGAGCCGCCATGTGGGTGCTGGGAATTGAACTCAGGTCCTCTGGAAGAGCAGTCAGTGCTCTAACCACTGAGCCACCTCTCCAGCCCCGAGTGGAAGTCTTTTAAACACCCCAGTTATGACTACCGGGCAGTTGTAACTCATCCCTCTGACAGGGATTCGAACCTGTAATCCCAGCTAAGGAAGCTACGGCAAAAGGATCGCGAGTTCAAGGTCAGCCCACGTTACATAAGATCCTGTCACAAAACCAAAGAGCAGGCACTGGGAGATGGCTCTCGCTCAAGAACTCTGCAGTACAACCTTGTGAAGCCGAGGTTGATCCCTGGTGTACTCACATAAAGCTGTACAGCATCATGTGCAGAAACCTCAGGGCCAGGGAGGCGGAGACTGGATCCCCAGGGCTTGCTGGCCATCAGCCCAGCTAGCTCGATCACTGAGCTCCCAGTTTAGAGAGAGGCGCGCTCCCTCTCTCTCTCTCTCTCTCTCTCAAAACACAAGCAAATAAGAAACCAAGAGGGTAGCAATAAAGAGAGGCTGTGCATTTGAAAGAACAATAGCATTTGGGAAGAACAGGAGGACAGAATGATGTAATTATAATCTAGAAATAAATGAAAAAACAGGTGAGCTGTGAGGGACACCCCGGGGTGGGGGGAGACAGCACGGGACAACGGAAGCACGCAGGATCTGAATTCAGGAGCAGGGCGTCTGCCGTGAGAGGCAGCCATCCCATGGTGGAGTCGGTCAGTACTATTCAGGGACTATCCTTCTGCCAGGAGGCAGTGGTAGCTCCGCCATTGAGGTGACCTGGACTGACCTTTAACATCACCCCAGATGGCATCAGCACCCGTTGGGAACACACATTCGCCTCTGCGCAAGGTCCTCCCGACATCTGTCCTGGAAGCCTCTCTTCCACTCACCAGGTCAGGAAACCAGACCAGTCTGTGCTAAAGGATGGGTGTGTTTATCTGATCATGGCATGCTGGCTCTCTCCCTAGTCTACAGGGCCTTTAATGTGCGGCTTCTACGGGCTCTCAGGAGTCTTCAGGGGCAGCTGCCACATGACCCCCCTGGTTCAGGAGTGTACCCTGTGCATGAATGCATTATTCTCCAGTGTGGGTTTTGAGTTTTTTATTTATTTATTTACTTATTTATATATTTATTTTTTCGAGACAGGATTTCTCTGTATAGCCCTGGCTGTCCTGGAACTCACTCTGTAGACCAGGCTGGCCTCGAACTCAGAACCCACCTGCCTCTGCCTCCCAAGTGCTGGGATCAAAGGCGTGCGCCGCCACTGTCCGGCTTTGTTTGTGTTTTTAAATATTCTTCAAGCTCAGTATGGTGGTCTGCCCTATGAACCTGAAATTTGGGAGGCTGAGGCAGGGGGATCTTTCTTTGAGTTTGAGATCAGAATGAGCTACACAGTGACGCCCTCATCTCAAAAGGCAAACAGTGAAGCCCCCCTTTTCCATGTGGGAGCCAGGGGGCCAGAGCTGGCTGAATGCTGCCCCACCCAGAGGACAACCAAGCAGTGCTGAGCCCTGTCCCGGCTGGGTGGGTGGGACTGTCCTGTCCTTAGCACACGGTGAGGGTAGTCTACCCCTTGCTTTCCGTGCCTTCAACAATGCAGACAGGAGGAGACAAAACAGACCCCAACTGACCCAGCCTCTGTGTTACCTGTTCCAGTTCTCAGAATGGCAAAATGTGAGAGACTTTCAGGGGGCCATCACTGACCGCACACACTGTCTCTGTGTGTGTGTGTGTGTGTGTGTGTGTGTGAGAGAGAGAGAGAGAGAGAGACAGAGAGACAGAGAGACAGAGACAGACAGGGCGGGCAGGCACAGCAGAATCAGAGGACTGACGGGTCACGTGACTCAGTGGCTCGCAGCAGCTGCTATTCACTCCTGAACCATTGGCAGCTGCTCCCACGCATGACCCAAAGACAAGGTGGATGCTGAAAGGTGGTTCCATAAAGCTGTTCTCTGACGTCTACCCGTGCACTGTGACACACAGCGACACATGCGAGCGCATCCCCTCCCAGGGTAACAACAGATAAGTAAAGTGCTAAGGATGACTCGGGAAGCCACTGGGAAGAAGAGAACAGGCCCAGACCGACATGGATCAAATACTGATTTTTTTATTGGTTGGCACCAGTTTACCATTTACAGTCCCAGGGTCCTTCCCACATGCCCTAGGGTCCTTCCTGAGGACCAGCTTAGCAGGAGGTGCTGGGGAGCACAGAGCAAGAGCATCACTCACAAGGGTGAGCATTTCTTTATACGGAGGGGGCTGCTGAGGGGTGGGGCTGCTGCCCAAGTGCTCTGTGGGACTCCTCCTCCTTGCCTGCTGTAAAGGGCGGAGGGATGGCACCTGCCATGCGCAGAACACTACTGTCGCCCCCCTCCAACCCCAGCTCAGGGGTGAGGTAAGGAAGAACCCGAGGATACTCATGGAGGAAGGCAAACGGGAAAACTCAGCTTCCTTCTGCTTTCTCAGGACAGGATTCCATTTTTCACAGTGCCCAAGAGGATTGCCAAGGCCTCCCCAGCAGGGCTCTGAGGACACTGGGAAAGGGGCCAGGCTGGGCTGGTGGCAAGGGCGAGCAAGAGGAAATGCCAGACTTTCCAAGAAGTGCCAGGCAAGGCAGTTGGGAAAATGGAAACCGCGGTCATGTCCCATGGGCTGTGAAGCTCCGAGACCCCGAGCCCCTTTGGCTGGGAGGGAGGGCGCCACCGTCCCACACTCCACTCTTGGGCTGAGGGCCAGGAGCCCTACAGCTCGCAGTAACCCTTCCTTCTCTCCAGGGACCACTCCTTAGAATGTTCTACCCAGCTCACTTGGCATTACTTGTGTGCCTCCTTCGGTGCCTGTGTGGCATATCAGCTATCTCTGTGTCCTCTGTGAAGCCCTGGGGTACCTGGCCTGAGTCTCGGTCTCAGCTCTGGAGACAGGACTAAATTTGACCATTTAGCCTTAGCTAAAACGTCTAAAGGGGCAGGAAAAATAAATATGGCAGCTACTTTGCCCCCATGGGTGGGATATTTGGGTGAGTTCCAGCCATTGTAACCTTTCTGCTGAGGAGTGGAGCCCTCAGACCCTATCCCCACAGAGTTCTAGATGGGATGAAGGCAAGACCTCTGAGCTAGGCGCAGCCAGATTCAGGATGCTCCTGCCTGGCTTCAGTGAGGCAGGTGGGGTGGGCGGCACTTGGCTTTCACCTCAGTAGCTTCTGAGGCCCTTGAGAGCTCCTGACTTGCTTTAAGCATTCACCCAACTCAGAGCCATCTGAGCTATAATTTTAAACACCAACCTTTTGATTACGATCAGCTGTAAGTGTTCTGACCATAAAAACCGGAGCACACAGTCAATGCTCACAGAGCCATTCCACAGGCTGTTCTGTTTACAACAAATTGGACCAATTAATTTTGTCACTTGCAGTGCCACACTGCACAGCACACCCTCGTCTGTGGGCTGCAAGTCCATCCTCCCGTCCTCTAACTCTCTGAGAGAGGCCTCCTTATCCTACCTGCACAACAGGGTTTTCCCAAGGCTTGCCCCAGAGCCGTTCCTGGCTCTCCAACCCCTCCCAACCCCCCCCCCCCCCCCCAGCAAGTCCAATCTCTTAAATGGCAGGCAGGCGAGGAGTAACCAGCACTGGATGTCTCTCATTCGTGACCTGTCTCTCCATCACAAAGGGGCTGAGGCGAAGGCTCAGTTAGTTCGGTATAAAGGAGAGGGAGAGGCTACTGGCAGTCGCTGGCTTAGGAGACTGCTCAACTCAGGGCCAAAGAGCCAGAAACACAGCTCAAATTAAGAACTGGCCTGCAGGAGTTTGCAGGCCACCTCCTAGGTAAAATGATTTCCTAAGAGGAGCCAGTTGACCCCACAGCCAGGAGTTTGAAGGCCCCACCGCCAAACTTCTCTAAAGCCAGGCAAGGTGGTGCACACGTGTCTTTAAATTCCAGTGCTTGGGAGCTGGAAGCAGGTGAATCCACTGGGTTTGAGGCCAGCCTGGTCTACAGTGCAAGTTCCAGGACAGAAAAACAGAAATAAATAGGCTAAAAGTCTTTTCCAGTATTGTCTAAGAAGTCAGATAAGAGTCAGGGCTCACAATTGGTTCTTTGTAAGTGACAGAAAACCTGGATTGAGCAAACAACTGGCCACTAGTGAAGGGGAAAGCAAGGACTTCACCTTTTAGAGGCCCCTCACCAGGACTTCCTCCTCCCCAGCAGAGGCCCTCTGGCCTGTGAGAGAACCGTCTCCCCACTGGGCTCTCTTCCCTAGGGCATGTGCCAAGTTCTGAGACACGCTAACACTCCCTGACCAGGGAGCTGTAGGGACAGGAGTGACTTAAAAAAGCTTCATACCAGCTAGCCAAACTCACAGGACTACTGGACTTCACTCAGGAGTGGCCCAAATGCCACAAATGAAAAGGCCAGGCAGACACGCCAGTCTACACTGTGAGGTAGAAGCATCAAGCTCCCAGCCTAAGGAGCCTGTGGGCTCGTGCAAAGCCATGGCCACAACACAGGGCTGTGGACAACGGGGAAGGGGACCTAGGGGCCCACAGCACAGTACACCCTCAGGTAGCAGTCAACCTCTGTCCTAAGTGACATGGAAAACAGCTTCCTGGGCACAGGGGTCTGCTCACCGAAGCCAGAGGAAACAGGCCCCACCCTGGAGAGCAGGCACAAGTACCTTCTGAAAGAGCCACGTGGCTTCCTGGTTCCCCAAGTACTGAGACTGCACCATTCTGCCCGCCCCCCTTTTGTCAAGAAGAGGACTGTTTTTCTGAATCTTAGAAGTATTGTCAATTACAGCGCATTCCCCTTTTTCTTAAAGAAAAAAATTTCTTTAGTTTTTCTTCTCCGTCAATTCTAAATCTTATCTCAGCTAGGACATGCTTAGAGTGTACTCCCAAAAAAATCATGAAATCAGCAAACTGCCAACAAAAAACCACACTGCTCAGCTGAGTGTGGTGGCACAGGCCTTTTACCCCAGCACTCTGGAGTCCGAGGCAAGTACTCTGTTGAGTTCAAGACCGTCCTGGTCTACATAGTGAATTCCAGAACAAGTAGGGCTAGCTACAGTGAGATCTTGTCTCCAAAACCAAACCAAACCAAACCACGATGCCTCCTCGGGCTTTTCTGTGACCCGAGAGGGGATGTCGCTCCGGCTGAGCTGTTTTTTAAAATGGAGATGGGACTCTAGCAAAGGTACTGGAACTGAGATAGCATGCAACACACCCAACAGGATGCACAAGGGGCAAGGCCATCTCTGGGCTGCAGAACCAGCTTCCGATGAGAAGCTGGCAGGGTAGAGGGGCGTCTGTAAGCTTTCCCTGTGAGCTGGCTTCTCCTCAGCATCAAGCCCAGAGTCGCAACCCATGACCCACGCACAGTATCTCTACCACTAAGAAGCCTGGCTACCCAGCTACATTTACAAATGACTGACCCACTCCCCCACCTCACCCCCCCGCCCCCCCCTGGGAAGTGACTCACCGTGCTCCTGAGGCTGCAGGAAGCAAGACCACCAGCAAGCCTCTGTGTGTGTGTGGGCTCTGTGGCACAAGGCCCAGGATGGGAGTCCTCTGTGACAATTCTAGGCTTTCTTGGATATCGACATTCCCACAGGCCTCATCCAGCTGAGGGCTGCAGCAGGTGGAGCAGGTTGGGCAACAGAGGGGGCTTCTTCATGCAGTACTGATAGATAGGGCTGTCAATTCGCTGTCCAAGCCCCATGCTTGCGCTGAGAAAACCAGGGCTCAGGGCTCGGGTTTCAGTGGCTGCAGTTTCTGGTACACTACTACAGAAAATCTTGTTCTGTCTCCCTCTCTTAAAGACTATGGAGCCCAGGCTACCCTTAAATGACAGCAATCCTCCTGCCTCAGCCTTCCAAGTGTTGAGATTATAAGCATTACTCTAGGATTAAACTATGCCCGGCTTCTAGCTTGTTCTCAAATCACACATGCACAAAATTAATTCCTGTTTCAAAAAGATCACATGATCTCACACCAGTGTCTATAATCAGGGACAAACAAAAAAGTAGACATTATCTTTTTCTACCCAGAGTATGGTAGGTTCTAATGGGTATTTCTGCAGTGACGGAATCTAGGATATTCAAATTTACTGTGAGCTAGAGACCAAGCATGGGAACCAGTTCCCATCAGGCCGGGAGAAGCATGGGAAAAATCACTGGGACACAATGTCCATGACAGAGTCCGGATTCAGACGAGTTTGTTTTTACTTTCTTGTTCTTTCTACTTTCTTCACTGTGTTCAAGACTGTGGCTCTGACCAACCTATCACAAAAGGACTCCAACTATGCCAGCAACAGCCGCCAGCAAGCTGACTGTGCCAGGGAGGAAAAACACCAGCCCCAGTACCCAGGGCACAGGAAAACCGACCACGGAGGACTCTAGAACTGTGCAGAGCTGGCTCCTGTTAGCTGAATTTGGGGGTCTAATCTCTGCTGCTAACTTCTGTAGCGGGCCACTGAAGAGGTCTTGGCGCTCTTTACTGACCCAGTGAAGCCAACAACAATCAACACTGGCCTTAACTTGGACCCAGTCAGGTACACGGTCACCTACAGCAGCCCAAGAAGGCTGCCAGCAGCTTCCTTCCCAGGGCAGTTTCTCAGTACAGCACTGTAGGCTGTATGGTTTAGGGAGAGCTGACTCAGAAGAATGTGATTTAAGTTTCCTCTGTGTGTGTGTGTGGACGGGACTTCAGGATGCTCTAAGGCAGGCAACAAGAAACAGAGCTTGTATCCATAAGCCAGACCTATGACAAGCAAGCCTGTCTCTGAACTCAAATCCCATGGTGCTGTCTCTACCCACTGGACCACTACTTTGGGAGGTCACTCCTGTCCCAGGTCTGAGAGTATCTGAGACACCCCTCCCACCCCCACTGAGTTGAAATCTGTGTTTCAATACTGGGGTACAAAATGCAAATTAGATACATGTAAAACAGTGTTGAGTGTTGGTGGTGCATGTCACCATGTATAGTCCTTAAGTGGAACAAAGAGAAAAGCTTTTCAAAGTTTGAGTATTTATTAGTTTTAAATAAAGAGAAGTACTATTTTAATTTTACATCTTGGCTACGTTTCAACATAGGCATCGCCACAACCCGAGCTCCCACGCTAAGTCAGGCTAAGCTTCCCCTCGCACTCTTTGCTCAAGGCCCTTCCCATGACCTGTCACTTCCCAGCTAAACACCACAACTGGCAGGTGAGTTCAGCACAAAATCTCCATAAAATACCAACTGGAGCCTGCGGAGGGCCAGAGGGTCACCAGTGGGCCCCTCTCACCTGGCGGACAGAAAGCTAATGCTTGGAGCGTGCTCTTGGTCAGCCCTTGGCACAGACACATTCACACTGTTCCCCATGTATCTCTCAGGACCGCTGTGGGACCTCTCAGCACAGGGACAGAACTACGCAGCATGGCTGCAGAGCATGGAGCCATACCCAGGTCAGCGTGGTATAAGGCATACGAGGGTAAGAGAGGCCATATCAGCAATAAACAGCATTATGGAAAGAATGCCCAGCCAGCAGGACAGACGTGGTGCCTGATAGTCCAGTTTAAAGCCTACTGTGGGCATATCGGGCAGAATTCAATTTCTATCACTGTTTTTCCAGGCTTGGTAACAGAAAAGAAAACAGGTTCCCGTCTGTTTACCTTGGCATGGGAATGGCCTAGAGAAGGCCAGGGTCCCAGGAGCGAGAGGAAGGTGGCTTGCCAGGCTTGACATGGCCGGGAACAGAGGACAGGAAGCCAGCCAAGTTACTAGCATTTAACAAACGTGAAGTGTGAGGGGCTTCAAACCAGAGCTACCTGGGAAAAAAAAGAAAAAAGAAAAAAAACCAAAAAAACAAACAAACAAAAAACCCCCAAAACTTTGAAAAACTGACCAATTACGATCCTCTTTCTAACCTGCTTACTTACATATCATAGTCAGTACATAATGTGTAGACAGATGCGTCCTGAGGGAGCGTGGCCAACCTACGGGACTCAACAGCACACTACAGGACAGATTTTTAGAAAGTTTCATCGCACATGGGTGTCTTTTAATGGAAAAACAAAAAAATCGGAGAAAATAGCTGGCCAGGCTGGGATGAGACAAACAGGTACACTTCAGAACCCAAGGAGAGGGAGGCGCCCTCTCTCAGAGGGCGGGGTGGGCGGGGAGGAAAGGGGCATGCAGGAAAGTTCCGGTGAGCTACACCCAGCCCCACCCTCAGGAAGAGAAGAGTTTCCACCATGCCACACCCACCCGCCTCCCACCACGACCCGCAGCACCTCAGTGTACCCTCTCTACTGCCCGCCATGCCTGGGTGAAAGAGGAGGCCGTGAGGTGAGGGGTGGTGAGGAGAGCCAGGCTTCAGTCTGCTTTCCACTCTCCAGCTCTTACAGAAGTCTGCAGTCATCTGATGCCTGACATGGAGCTGGAGTAGGTGGTAGGCACCACAGGGGTGCCGTTGTTGGCGGAGTAGCCTTGTCTCAAGGTCTCAAAGTATGATGCCTGCACCGGCTTGTGACACTGCAGCACCTTTATGGCGTCCTCAATTTTAAACCACTCTCTCTTCCTTCCTGTGGAGGCAGAGGGAAGAGTTGAGCACAGGCAGGAGCAGAGAGCACAGTTCTGAGTGGGAGGCAGCAGTGCCCGGAGGATCAGGAACTGAAGGTCACTCTTGGTTACTACACAGGGAACCCAAGGCCAGCCTGGGCTACATGGGAGCCTACCTCCATCTGTCCCAAAGCAATGACTCTCAGAACTTTTTCTTTCTTACAAAAGTGAAGCCAGCGCCCCAGGTGACTGGGTGAGCCCACTGCGGGGACGGCCAGCTGTTGGGGACCTGACATTGAGGATGCTCCCAGCATGCACTCCGCAGGCAGCCTTTCCGGGGCTGAGCACTGTCAGCCCCATCTCCGAGGAGGGTTCATCATCCTCATCTTTTGACAGACATTACCCAGCATCAGCTGCCAGGATCATGATGGGTGACTTACAATCTGCTATCTTACTCCAGGTCGTCAATTAAAAACCTGTGTAAGCGATGGGTCCGCTGCCACAGAAAAAAAGAGGACTGGCGAGGCCCCTCGGGCTCAGGTGATGGCTGTGCAAACCTGGTGAGCTGAGTTCAAGCTCTGAAACCACGGAAAGATTACTCCAAAGAGCTGATTACTCCAGAGCGGCTTCCTGGGTCTGTGTGCAAGCTGTGGTTGGACGTGCCTCCCCCACACCACACCACACCACATACACAGACCACACACATCACACACACACCACACACCACACATCACACACACACACCACTCACACACCACACATCACACACACACACCATACATCACACACACCACACACACCACACACACACCACACACACACCATACATCACACACACACACACCACACACACCACACACACACCATACATCACACACACCACACACCACACATCACACACACCACACACACCACACACACACCATACATCACACACACACACACCACACATCATACACACACATCACACACACACACTACACACATACACACCACACATCACACACACACACCTCACACACACAACTACACACACACCACACACACACACCACACACACACCACACACACCACTCACACACACCACTCACACACACCACTCACACACTCACACACACACACATCACACACACACACACCACACGAGCTAATGTAGGAAAAAGAAAATACAAAACTAAACCACCATGCAACTTAACAACTGACCGCCCTGAGTCTACTTTTATTAAAATTAATCTTTCTTTTCTTTTTTGAGACACAGTCTACGTAGCCCTGGCTGTCTGGAATGTGTTATGTAGACCAGGCTGGCCTTGAACTCACAGAGGTCCTCCTGCCTCTGCCTCCAGAGTGCTAGTAATAAAGGTGTGTGCTCCCACAACTGGCTGGCTTTTCTTGTACGAACTCTCTCTGGCTCCGTGGGCAGTAAATACGACCACTTCAAGCCTGAGCGCAGGGCTGGCCTCTGGTCTGAAGAGGGAGGTCTGGCTTTCCCTCCAGTAGTGAGGGAAGTAGATAAGATCCAGCCAGCCCTGGAGTAGCCAGGCCGTGAATCTGGTGTGCTGGACTCCATGAGCTGGGAAGCCTTGGGCAAGTTACGGCCTTCTCAGCCCACCATTTTCCTCACACACAAGATGGATAGTAAGTAGGACTTACTTCCTAATCTGTTTAAGACCAATTATGGAAAACTCCTCAATCCTATCTGGCATCCAGTTGCTAATGAAAGCCTGCTTTTCTTTCTTTCCAAGTTTACTTATGTGTCTAAGTGTTTTGTCTGTGTATGTATGCAGACCACATGTGTCCCTGGTCCAGAAGAGGGAGACAGATCTGGAACTGGAGCCACAGAGGGTTGTGAGCTACTACCTGGGTACTGGGAGTCTGACCTGGGTCCTCTGGAAGAACAGCCAGTATCGCTTACCTCTGAGCGCTCTCCAGCCCCCATGGGCTACATTTTTTAACTGTAGTTGGTTCTTTCACATTTTTATATTGTTTCATATGTAAATTACTATATTATAAAAATGAAACTTGGGGGTGAAGGGAAGCTCAGTGGTTTTGGCTACCCTTCCAGAAGAACTGGGTTCAGCTACCAGCACCAGGCACATGGTGGCCCACAAGGCTCCTTAACTCTGGTCCCAGGGCATCTCTTCTAGTTCTGCGGGCATTAAGCATGTACATAGTACACAGATATACAAGTACAGCATCCATACACACAAAAGGGGGGGACTGACCTAATAGCTAGGTCCCGAGCCATGTATTAGGGTACACTGCTGGCATTTAACCATTTCCTGTCAGGGGCATTAACAGCCTGCAATCTCAGCAATTAGAAATAACGGCATGCGTCTTCATTCACACCTACCTCACCACACTTGTCTATATAGAGACAGGTGCATGTGTGGAGCCGGAACCTGGGCCTTATGTTTGCTGGGCAAATAGCACCAAGCTAAATTCTCAGACCCTAAGAAAAGACCCTTAATCCTGCTGTTGTCTTTAACCCTAGGAGAGCTCCCCATCAGCAGTGCTTTACCACAGCAGCACAGAGAACAGGGCTTGCTGGCCTAACTTCCCATCAGTGCCAACTGTTCTTTGTTTCTTCAGACAGGACAGCCAGGATGGTGAGCCACCACATCCACTGTCCACCTCATGCTCCTGGGAAGTTCTGGGGGTACACTCTGTCCCCACCAGGCTCTACGGCTCTAGCCACTTCCCATGCTACTGCACACAGCACCATGGAGGTGGCTAACGTTTCAAAAGACGAACACACCTTTGTTCGCTGGTGATTTACATTTAAGACCCGCGTTTTCACTGGCATAGTAATGGGGGTGATGGGGAGCTGTGTGGATGGTGCTCGCTGTGCCTTCAGCAGGCAGGAAGGTCAGGAGTGCCCGCCCCCACTGGCGGCTGGAGAGGTGGCTCAGTGGTTAAGAGCACTAGTAGCTTTTCCAGAGAACCTGAGTTCAATTCCCAGCATCTGCATGGCAGCTCACAGCTGTCTGTAACCCAGTTCCAGGGGACCTGACACCCTCACACACACATACATGCAGGCAAAACACCAATGCACATGGAATTAAAAAAGTAAAAACAAAACCAACCTTGGGGTGGCTCCTGCCAAGCTGAGTGGCAAGGACAGCTATAAAGGTCTTCTCTCTCTCTCTCTCTCTCTCTCTCTAAGATTTATTTATTTATTTTATATATGTGAGTATACTGTCAATGTCGTCAGACACACCAGAAGAGAGCATCGATCTCATTACAGATGGTTGTGAGCCACCACGTGGTTGCTGGGAATTGAACTCAGGACCTCTGGAAGAGCAGTCAGTGCTCTTAACCGCTGAGCCAGCTCCCCAGTCCCCTTGGTCTCCCTTTCAAGCCTCCACACTTGACTGATGTTTTGAACTTTTTTTTCCTTTGTGGTGCTAGGGACAGAATCTAGGACCTGCACAGTCTAATGAAGCCCCCTGCCTCTGCATGCCCGGCCCAGTGGTGTGAATGAGGCTGTAAGACACAAGACTGCATCCTGCTCTTATCTTTGGTCCAGAGGCCCGAGGTCAGCATCTGTTCAGGAGATGTAGCAGTACAGCCCTTTGGGGAGGATTCAATTGTATGTTAGAAACATTTCTTATTGTTCAGGGACATGCTTCCACTTGTTGACCCAAAGAAGCCGGACCCTCGGCTTTTTTGTAGATGTTGAAATGCTAATGTCAGTTTCGGGGTACATGTGCTGTGTTCCTCCACACGGCACCCAAGCATCTGTGCTGGGCAGCTCATGGCTGGGCAGGGCCTGGGCATGAGCCCGAGGCCCGTGCTGACTTACCGATGTTCACCGAGTCCTCCCAGTCCTCCAGCACCTCCGTGACGATCAGCACGTACACATACGTCCTGTGCTTCCTCTCCTGGTTCTGCAGTACACAGAAAGAACAGAGGCGAGGGGCTCCTCAGTGGGCTGAGATGCTAAAAGCAGCATTGCTGTACACTGCCCAGAAAGCCGGGGCGCGTTATGCCCCCAAGAGGGTTCCACCAGAACAGACAGCACACTTTGGACAGATTTCTTTTTTTAAAATATATTTTTTGGGTGTGTACCCACCCATGAATGCTAGAAGAAGGTGTCCAATCATCTGGAGCAGGAGTTAGAGGTAGATGTTGGCCACCAGACATGAGTGCTGAGAACTGAACTCAGGTCCTCTGTAAAAACAGCAAATGCTTTTTTCTTTTTTCCCGGAGACAGGGTCTCACTGTGTAGCCTTGGCTGTCCTGGAAAGTGCTATGTGGACCAGGCTGCCCTTGAACTCATGAAGATCCTTCTGCCTCTGTCTCCCAGGGGTGCTGGGATTTAAGGTGCATGCCTCCATGCCCAGCACCTTAATGGCTGAGCCACCTGTGCGGCCTGAGTCTTCCTGGTCTCTTCCTTCTTCCCTGACCACAGCTGCAGGGGGATGGAAGGGAGCAGACTGCGGGTGCGGGTGCGGTGCACAGGGCTAATGAGCGAAGTGAGGCCTGCCCCCGGCTCTTCCCAGCCCACCCAGCCCACCCTGTCTCCTCTCTTCTCACCTGGAAGAGCAGAAGGAATGAGTGACAGGAAGGGGAACAGGCTGTACATGCTTGGGGCCTGGGCCAGCTCCAGAACCCATGGAAAAAGAAGCTGAGCACGGAGGGTAAGGTAAGCCTGTAACCACTGGGGAGGTGGAGGCAGGGGGCTCACTGGGACTCAGGCTAGACGACCTGGCGAGCTCCAGGCCAGTGAGAGGCCCTTTCTCAAAAACCAAAGTAGACAGTGCCTAAGGAATGACAGATGAAGTTGTTCTCGGGTCTCCAGACATGTACACACAGGCATCCACAGACACACAAACAGTAAGGAAAAGCAGAGAATGCTAGTCTGCTATGCTGCTGTCCTGATGTTCAGTGAGACCTGAGGCCCCTTCCGAGGACAGGAAAACATGGTTGTTAACGACTGACTTTCAGAACAAAGGTGTCAGCAGACTTACCTCAAAAATGCCAACTAGTCTTCCCAGCGTCCCTTTAACTCCAGCCTGAAAGAGGGAGAAGAATGAGCACGGGGCATTACTACGTCACTCACAAGTTTTCTGGAGTCTTGTAAATAAGGTGAGAGTGCTGGAGACGTGGCTCAGCCGCTAGGAGCTTTTCCAGAAGGCCTGCATTTGGAGCCCAGCACCCATGTCAGGCGACTCACAACTGCCCGGAACTCCTTAGACCTAACACCCTCTCCTGGGCTCTGCAGCACCTCCCCTCAGCACACACAAGACACGAGAATCACGAGTACAGAGCTCAGGAGGACTTGGGTCTGTGAACTTGCGCACACCTAGATTTTCTGTGTGTCACACCTGGAGTGGTCACAGCAAGACATGCTGAAGGAGAGTCCTTGCATGTCTCTCTCACTACTGTAAAGCTTGCCACACAAGGTGACGCATGAAGTCCAATAAAGCTACACCAAAACCCTCATGTTAATTTATTTATTTATTCTCATAGCACATACAGGCTGAGCCAGTCAATACGGTGAGGCCAGAGGCACAGCAATGCCCAGGCTGGGGTGCAAGTGCAGTCCACGACAGCAAGAGTCTTCACTGACATGTCAAACAGTGAGCCAATGGAACCATCACCACAGGTCTTCTGGTGCCAGACGTCACGGAGGGACGCGGAGAGAAGGCTTCCACGTTCTTAATATACGCTCTTCCTGCCCAAGGCCCTTCTGACCGCTGCTGTGCCTTTGGGCTCATGGTGATGAACGTTTCAGTCCATTCCAGGTCACTGCTTTCCCTCATCAAGAGCAGTTGTCACCGCTGGGTGTTCTTCTCATTCCTGTTACACTAGGTTACCTTGGTTTCCACACTTCCCTCCTCTTTAAAGTTATTTATTTACTTACAAGTTTTAATTTACGTCGACATGTATGAGTGTGTGCGTGTGTGTATGTGCATGACTGTGTGTACAGCCAGGGACGCAGGAAGAAGTCGTGAGCCAAGCAACATGGGTGCTGGGAACCAACCTCGGGCGTTCCAGAAGAGCAAGTGCTCTTAACTGAGCCAGCTCTCCAGGCAGGTTGCCTAGAAGTCTTAAGAGAGTCAGAAGAGACTGATGTAGAAGACTAGATGCCAACCTGGCGGTGGCCCTGCACACCTTTAATTCCAGCACTCGGAAGGTAGAGGCAGGGGAATCTCTGTGACTCTGAAGCCAGCCTGGTCTACAGAATGAGTTCCAGGACAGCCACGGCTACACAGAGAAACCCTGTCTCAATAAAATAAAATAAAATAAACCAAACCAAAAGGACTAGATGCAGAGGGGTGGTTCTGATGCTTTCTTTGATCAGGAATCTGTGTTTACTGATGCTGAAGGAGGTCCTCACCCCCAACTGGTTTTTGATCTATCAATAAAGATGCCAGTGGCCAATGGCTGGATGGAAAGAAAGAGCCAGGACTTCCAGGTTCCCACGGGCTAAGAGAGAGGAGGAGAATCAAGACACTTGGGGGGACAGAGATGGAACAGACTCCGAGCTACAGGGGAGATCTTCCAAAATGCAGGCAGAAAGGAAAAGCAGCCCCAAAGTGACTTGGGCAGCAAGACCAATGGGCTTCACAGAAGGGCAACTAAGCTGAAGGCAGATTTAGAGGTGTTGAGCTAGGAGGGGAGGTATGGGCTCGCTAGCTGTGGAACGCATAGAGGAGCCCAGCCACAGAGCTAATAAGCCAGTTTAAAAATGAGCTAACACGTCTTTTATCCGAGGATTTGAGACTGAGATAGCTCCTGGGCAGGTACGTGTGTGCAACCAGCCTGGAACACAAAGTGGTGTAGAGAAAACTACACACTACACCTAGATTTCTGGGTGACTTGTATTTTTTTATTTTTTTTTGAGACAGGGTTTCTCTGTGTAGCCCTGGCTGTCCTGGAACTCACTTTGTAGACCAGGCTGGCCTTGAACTCAGAAATCCACTTGTCTCTGCCTCCCAAGTGCTGGGATTAAAGGCGTGAGCCACCACAGCCCGGTGACTTGTATTTTTTTTTTTTTAAAAAAAGATTTATTTATTTATTTAATGTATATAAGTACACTATCGCTGTCTTCAGACACACCAGAAGAGGGCATCTGATCCCATTACAGATGGTTGTGAGCCACCATGTGGTTGCTGGGAATTGAACTCAGGACCTCTGGAAGAGCAGTCAGTGCTCTTAACCGCTGAGCCATCTCTCCAGTCCCCGGTATTTGTATTTTGAAGTTACTGTGTTCAGTGTTACTGACAAGGAATTCAGGTCTACTGTCTTGTATCCACACACCCACACGACTTGGTACTGTGAATGGAGCTGGCCTCCCCTCTCTTATGCAGACTGCTTCTCTTCCATCTTCCAAGTCAGCCATTTCCTGAGTTAGTCAGGAAGTGCCTGAATGAAGCTGTGCTCTTGGCAAGCCCAGCTAGGAAGCCAGCAGCTCTGTGTTCTGATCCCATCCCCGGCAGCCCCGACTTGTGTTTCTGTCTCAGGCCTCCATTGGTAAGGCCCAGGGGGAGAGCAACTTACCATCACTTACCTGCCGTGTGCTCGCTCCAGCAGCTACCATCTTGCTAATGTTCACTGTTCTCCAAGAAGTCAAAAATCTACTAATGGAGCTAAGCTCCAAATGAATAGCACCAATCAACCAGTGTGCTTTACAGACTTACTTACTGTACGCTCATGTATACGGACATCTGCCTATGTGTCTGTGTCTGCACCGTCTGCATGCCCTGGGCCTGCAGAGGTCAGAAGAGGCGTCAGATCCCCGGGTACTGGAGTTACAGTACAGACTGTTGTGAGCTGCCATGCCAGTGCTGAGAACATGAAACTCGGTCCTCTGCAAGGGTGACTGCACTCTTAGCCACCCAGTCTCACTACTCACAAGCTTGACAAGGCAAAGAGTAACTTTTTTAGTTGGGACTCATGTAGCCCAGGCTGGGCTTTAATTCCCTGTATAGCTAAGATAACCTTGAACTCCAACCATCCTGCCTCTCCCGCCAAATGCTGGAATTATAGGCTGGATCCTCTGGATTGTGTGTGATGGAGATGGGACTCAGGGCCTCGTGCACGCTAGGAGCCTGAGTCACCTCCTACTGCAAACACAGCAGTATCTGCACCGAACGGCACAAATGACTCGATCTGCCAGAAGAGGCTGGATATCACGGTACAGCATCTTTCAACCGGCCATGGTGGTGCACATTTTTGATTCCAGAGTTTAGAAGGCAGAGCCAGGTGGATTTCTGAGTTCGAGGTCAGCCTGGTCTACAGAGTGAGTTTCAGGACAGCCAGGGCTATGCAAAGAACCCTGACTCAAAAACCAAAACTAACCAAACAAAAAACCAAAAAGAAAAACAACAAACCAACCCAACATCTTAGCAGTACAGTTCAAAGACTATTGTCACCAAGCAGCCAAGTCCGCCCTTTATCCATCTTCAACTGGTAAAGCTGACAGCAGCTTCTGAGTCCTCCTTCACTTCACTTTTAAGCTAACAGGGTATTATCTACTTGATAGAAATCCAAAGTGAGCCCACCATCAATTCTACACTTCAGAGCAGAGATATGTATGGCAGGCAGGCACAAGGCTCGGCCATTAACCTTAGCACTTGACAGGCAGATGCAGGCAGGTCACTGTGAGCTTGAAGCTGGTCTGGTCTTCACCGTGTCGCTTTGAAGACCAGACAGGGCTACATGGTGGAAATCTTGTCTCAAACAAGCAAGCAAAGCCAAACAGAAACCAGGCACAGTGACTCATGCCTGTAATGCTAGCACTTAGGAGACTGAGGCAGGAGGACTGTCATGAGTTTTCAGACAACCTGGGTCGCCCTGCCCCAAAAATCAGCAATGGGGACAACAGGACCGAGGACTTCAGGACTGAGGGGCAGTTCCATAATGCGATGACTGGGTGTGATCCCAGCACCACACACGATGGTTCAAACAGACAGGCTGCAGTGCAGCCTCAGTCAATGGAGGAAGGTCTTCACAGCGAGCAGACCTCTGGGTGGCTCTTTTAAAACCACCTCAGGTTTTCACAGTTCTCGGAAGCCAACTCTTAAACTCTTCAGTCTCAAATGCTGCCAGCAGTGTGAACTCTGGTATTTTTACCACCCACATGACGACAAAAGCAGGTCGGGACAGGCGCCAGCTCAGCATCTGAGAGCCCCTGGCTCAGACATCTGACTTGGACATGTGTCCAGCCCCGCCAGCACTGGGGCAGACTTGTTTAATCATCTTTATGTCAGACCCCAACCCAGAAGGAGTCTTCACTTAACGCTAGTAAGACCCTGCCCTTCGTCACCCTCAACTTCTGCAGCACAGGCGCACAGGGCTGGGCCACTGCTGGGCCAGCTCGTGGCCGGCAGGGGCACAGTTTAGTTCTCAATCGTGCAAAAGCAGCCAAACATGAACGCCAAACGAGTGCTCTGTGCCCAGTCTAGTATTTTCTACCTAGTTAACAAAAATAAACTGCCTTTTAATTTTATTTATTATTGTTATTTCTGTTTGTCTGTTTGAGGCAGGTTCTTTTATGTAATCCTGGCTGTTTCAAAACTTGCTGCGTCAATCAGGCTGGCCTTGAACTCGAAGAGATCCTCCTGCCTCTGCCTCTCAGTGCTGGGATGAAGGGCTGAACCACCACACCTCGCTTACTAACCCTCTTATAAAGGGGTGGGGGAACTGTACCTCTTTTCCTTGAGGGTATTCTGTGCCCATATGGAACGCTCAAACCCATATGTTGAAAAGGCTGGGCCAGCCTCTCCCGTGTGGATACCAGGCAGAGCACCAGCAGGAAGGGCCCCACAGACCTCTTACCACGAGGAGCCTGCTTTAGCACTCAGGAGGATCAGCTCTTTCCAAAGTGGGTTTCCCCACAGCCACCTCACCTGAGGACACAAACCTCACTGCCAGGGCACCCAGATTCTGTTCAATTGTGGCTCAACTGAGGAAGGCATGCCTGAACAAGGTACACAGCAAAAATGGGTTAAGGGGTGCTGCATGGGACCATTTCAGGCCAACAGCTCCTAGGAGGATATCTCTTGGGGACTGTGGGAAAGATTTCCCACAATAGAGAGACTGTACAAAAAGAAACACTACACTTCTTGCTCGTCAGGCGGGGACATGAAACCTGGAGAGACTGCAGTTATCTTGTGACTAAAGTGAAGGCCAAAAACCCAGCAAGATGTCAACCTAAAGCCACGGCCGACACTGCCAACGCCAAGTAACCAACCTTGGACTGATGGGCGAGAACTGCCCAGGGAGGAGCGGGGTTCTTGTAAGAAATGTCTTATCTGTGACTGAAGCTTCCTGCTCCCTCTTTCTTTAATTCAAAAGATGAAGTGCTCTAGAACAAAAACTGAGAACACTGAAAGAGCTGTGGACTGCGGCTCCCCGTGGAAGGCAGAAAGCTCAGCCCCAAAAGGAACCCCCGTGGCGACTCTAATGCAAGTCCAGAAACAGTGCGTGCTCAGCAGCACCCACCTGACACAGGAAAAGAGCCTCGCTGAGGAACCCAGCAGAAAACCCACCAGGTTAAACTACAAAAGGAAAAGCGGGCTGCAGAGTTGGCTCAGAGGTGTTTATTATATGCACGAGTCACGGCATGTGTGTGGGGTCAGGGGACAATGTTCAGGAGCAGGTTTTCTTCTTCCACCATGTGTGACAGAGGGATTGAACACAGGCTGTCAGAGCTGGTGGCAGGTAGGTGCCTTTGTGCACGAAGCCATCTTGCTGGTCCCAGTAATAGTTGTAGTAGTAATAATAATAATATATATAATTATAATAATTAATTAATAATTATTATTATAATTACTACTACTACTACTACTAAAAGACAAGTGGACACCAAGCCTCCGGAGCCCCTGCTCCTCAGCTGTAAGGAACCCCTCCTCACAGGGTTGCTGCCTCTCCACTGTGCAGGCCTACTCCTGCTAGTAACAGTGTAGCATTTTCTATAGGTCCTCTATAAAACGACAAACAGCAAAATAAACCAAAGAACTCCACATGGGTGACCGCTCCTGCTCCGGGAGAATCCTGGCTAATCTACACGGATCTAGTTAGTTCACTTCACCTGCCCAGCTTACGGCCGGTGGGGGGAGGGGTTGGGAAACCACCACTGTCTGTTAAGCCCCGTCGTAAAGATGCTGTATGGTTGAAGGATGGCTCAGTGGTTATAAAGACTGGCTGTTCTCACAGAGGGCCCAGGTTGGATTCCCAGCACCCACACACTAGTTCACAGTCATCAATAACTCCAGTTTCAAGGGGACCCAACACCCACTCTGGTCTTACAAGTGGGGAAAACATATACATAAAACCAAACAATAATAACATCTAAACGCCCCTTCTGCCCACGTGGTCATGGAGCTTCTGCAGGGCTGAAGTCAGACTTCTGCACCATGGGACTGAGCGCGCATCACTCTTGAAAGCTATCAGCTTGCCTGCTTCAGTAGAGCAGCTGCAGATCGGCTTCCAACCCCCTGGGCCCACAGGGGGCTCTGACTGACAAGCAGTATGCTGCTCCCTCCCTATTGGAGAGAACCTTCTTTCCCGGATCATGACTGACTCTGGTGGACAGACTGTGGACTGAGTGCCACGGTGGTTTCAAACTGAGGCCTCAAGCACTTTCTGGACCCCTATGAGGGTAAGTGACGATGCCTTTTCTAGCTTCCCAAAGGATGGAGGACCACGGCTTCTAGGCCTACAGTGTGCTAGTCTCTAAGCTAGAGAGGGAGGCACCAGCAAAGCTACCTCCACAGGTGAGCCACGGGAGTGTCAGCTTTAAGAAATTTGCTACCTGAAGCCACAGACTCACACACCTCATGAGCTGCTGTCACTTTTGTTCCTCCTCTGCACTTAGTGCTCACTGCTGACTGACCCCCTCAGTGCTCACTGCTGCCTGACCCCCCCGGTGCTCACTGCTGCCTGACCCCCCCCAGTGCTCACTGCTGACTGACCTCCCCCAGTGCTCACTGCTGACTGACCCCTCAGTGCTCACTGCTGACTGACCCCCCCCAGTGCTTACTGCTGACTGACCCCTCAGTGCTCACTGCTGACTGACTCCTCAGTGCTCACTGCTGACTGACCCCTCAGTGCTCACTGCTGACTGAATGCCAACCCCACGTTTAGTCAAGATACTGGATGTAAAGTTACTTTTTTTTTTTTTTTGCCGTGTGGTACTGCAGATAGAACCCAAGACCTTGTGCACTCTAGGCAAGCTGTCAACCACAGGGATGGCTAGACCCCAGCCCTTGACTGCTTTGAGTGGAGGGCTTGCTATGCAGCTTAGGCTGTCTTTTCGTTCATAGGCTTCCCACCTCTCCCTCCCTCCCTAGCTCTGGGATCATAAGTTTGTACCACTACACCATATTATCTTTAAACTGAAACTACACCTTCTTGTATGTTCAACACTCAGTTGGATTTTGTTAGTGTGGTGCTGGAGACTGAGCCCAGGGCTTCGTGTATGGTTCATGTGCTCCTAAGCTATGCCAAGTTGCCCTTGAACTTGCTGTGAAGTCACGTTGGATGTCCTTGGGCCCTGGTTCCCTTGCCTCCCCCTCCCCAGTGCTGGCACCGCAGGTGGCCCAGCACCCATGCTTGTGTGGACTTCAATGCTCTTTCCAGATATGTCTGGCTTGTGTATAACATCTATATTTTATTATTTGTGTATGTGCACTGACGTGTTTCTGCGACTGAGTGCATGCACATGCCTTGGCACCCACGTGGAGGTCAAATGGCATCTCTGTGGAGTCAGCTCTTCCCTTTTACCATATTTTAGCATTTGATTATTTTGAGACAGGGTCTCTGTGTACCCTGGATATCCTGGAACTCTGTCTGTACAACAAGCTGGCCTCTGCCTCCCAAGTGCTGGGACTAAAGAGGTGCCCACCACTGCCTGGCTCTCCCCTTTTACCTTAATGGGACTGAACTTCAGGCGGCCCACCCAATAGCAGGCACGTTTGCCCACTGCTTTAGCTTTGAAAGAGGATTCTGTTTGCTCATACTAGCTTAGAATTCAGGATCTTTCCTACAAGTCTCAGTGAAACCTTTTTCAAAATACAGGGGATAGCTGAGAACAACTCTACCCCACCGCCCTTGCATGCACACAAATGTTTGTGCTCACCGTGCGATCTCCATGACTCTACACTTACTTCCTGTGTGGCTAGCTCTGTGGGCAGCTTGCCTCTGTAACTTCAGTGGACTGCAGCTGCTCACACCACTTTTCAGGCAGGTAAAGACACCTGTCCAAGTCCAGGGTCCTGACCGTGCAGGCTCTGGAGGCAGGGGCTATGTTAGTATCTGCCAGCATCCACTGTGAAGCACACAATCTCCCTAAGGGCTCAAGAACCCTCCCGGAACGTGCTGCTGGATTGGAAGGCAAACACAACTGTTCTGGAAGACTCTGCTGGACTCATTTCGCTAACGGGAGACTGGCTATTATCCCAGTAATTCAACCTCTATTCAACAGGGTTCCAACACAAGCTAGTTCACCACAGTACTGGTGCTCTTAACAGCAGATTCTAATCTCTGTACTTAGCGACTGAATTAACTGCTCACCAATGGGTGGCACTCAATTATCTGTGATAAACTGAGTAAAAGGCCATTCTTCTTTCCTTCTTTTAGATTTAGTCTTTGATAGAGTTCTGGTATAGTCCAGAATAACCTGGAGCTCCAGATCCTGTCTCACCCTCCAAATGCTGGGAATACAGGAGTACGTGTGTGTGTGTCTGCCTAGTGCCCAAGGAGGCCAGCAGGAGGCCTGAGAAGCCCTGGCACTGGAGTCATGGGTGGGAACAGAACCTGGCTTCTTGCCGCCCAGCCCGGTACCAGTGGAGCTGGGGATGGATCCTTATTCACATCTCCATCTCCTCAAAGTGGAAGGAGGAGGAGGAGGACCATGCTCACTCTCTGGTCCATCCACAGCCCCTACTGTACTCATGCGTTCTCTCTGATGGCTACTAAGCGAGCCGGAGTAACTCAGCAACGGGATCTCAAGAGGACAAAGGGAACTCCAAAACAGCATTCTCCACAAGCGTGGAAGTATGCGAGGCTGTCTGTGGTTTCTGTGACGCTGAGGATGCTGGTGATGCTGGTGATGGTGATGCTGGTGGTATGGGGTGACTGGCAGGCACACAGGAGGTGACAGAACGGATCGTCTGAGGCGTTCAGATTATAGCTTTTATTTATTTGTACCCCCACAAGGTGCAGCTCTGCGGTGAATTCTATCCTATTTCACGTCCCATGGACTCAAGAGCATGTGATTATCCAGATAATGGCTCTCTCAGGAGCTGATGGAGATGCTCGGCCACTACATCTCACTTTCAGGAGGTCAGCAGGGCCAGCAGGGAAGGAAGGCGGATGTGACCACAGAAACCATTGCTCACAGGAATCCAGACCTGCTCAGAGCTGAGCCCTCCATGACTCCGATCTGATTAGGTTAGGAAAAGGACTTGCTAAGGGGGAAGGGCAGCTCACAGAATCACTGACATGTGAGGAGACAGGCCTGCAGGCCAAGGCTCCACAGTCAATCCCTACCTACAATAGGACCACCAAGGTGGCTGTCAAACAAAAGCCAGAGAAACAGCCAAATCAGGGAGCAGACATTACACTTGCATCTCCTTAAAACAGACAGGCTAGCTCCCCTAGAAGCCCCCTGGCTTCTGTCCTGTGGCTAGGGTGGTCTATGCAGGGGTTTATACTAGATCCTCCGTTTCCCAAAGGAAACTTAGCTGCATCTAACATAGAGCCTGGAAAAGCACTCTCCGGCCCTCCTGTCCCTCATATACCAAGGGGACTAGAATGGAAGTGGAGTTGGCCCTTCTAGAGCAGAGCCTTCCAAGAGCACTTCCAGCTCCATCTAGAAGCTGAGAAAACTAAATATCAACAAGAGGAGCTGCAGTCTCCTGGGATCCTATGCCCATCAGATCTGTAGCACTGGGGTGGGAACGTCCCATTTCTGACAAGCTGCTGGCCAATGCTGAGGGTGCTAGCCCCACACTCCTGAACAGCAGGGGTGATGTCTCAGTCCTGGTTCTAGAGGTACTGTCTCACTGGCACTCAGTCAGGCCCATATGCTTGTACATTCTATCATCTATGGCTACGTCTGTGACAGAGACTAACTATATGACTCCTGTGCAGTGTAGTGCTCTTCTCTGACTGACTAAATTACAGATTACCAGGGTTTTGTTTTGTTTAGAGAACATCTCAGACAAGAGTCTACTGACTCCTTACTGACTCCTGCCTCCACCTCCCACATGCTAGGAACAGAGGCATGCATCACATTCAGATACCCAGTCATATTTTACACCACAGAAAAAGTGCATGTTAAATTAAAATAGAAGTAAATCTCTAACCAAATAAATTGTAAAAATTTTTATAGCCAAGCAGTGGCACACACCTTGGATCCCAGCACCTGGGAGGCAGAGGCAGGCGGATCTCTGAGTTCAAGGCCAGCCTGGGCTACAGAGCGAGTTCCAGGGCAGCCAGGGCTACAGAGAGACCCTGTCTCGGAAACCAACCAACCATCTTTTACTGATCGGTCTCTTGTTTTATTATTTGCTTATTTTGCTCACTTGTGAAACAAAGACGGCCGGCCTTTGTCTCCTAAGTGATGTGATTAAAGGCATATCTTTATCATGTAAGATAAAGACAGGGTCTTGATCTAGGACCTAGCTGTCTCAGAACTCAGTTCACTGTGTAAACCATGCTAGCCTGAAACTTACAGTGATCCCCCTGCCTCTGCCACCAGTCCTGGGATTATGGGCATGAAACACTACATCAGCAGATAACTCTCAAGAGGCTCTGAAAGCCAAGCTACACAAACAGGCCCTGTGAGCCGGGCAGTCACCCTGGGCAGAAGCTGCTCTGAGCCCAGATCTCTGCTCCGAGAGGAGACCTGAGGCAAATGTGCAGACCCTGTGTTTGCAGAGGGGGAGATGGACAGTGAGGGCCAGGCTGCTACCACACGAAGACAGCCAGACAACAGCCAAAGGACAGTAGGACAACAAGGGAGGTTGAGGAGGGAATGGTCACTGCCCACAGGAGTCATGGTCCCTACAGCCGGGGCAAGAGGGACAGAGCCTCAAGAACACTCTGGGTAAGAGACTCTCACGGGGCTTCAGCAAGAGCCCGACCGATGGACAGAAACAGCAGGCAGGTCTCTGCAGCTGTTTGGCTCATGCAGCTCAGGCTGCCTCTAATTCACTCTACTACTGAGGACCTTCAACTTCTGATCCTCCTGCCTCCACTTCATAGTGCTGGTATTACAGGTCTGTACTATGATCCCAGTTCATACAGTGCTGGGTCGCACGCAGGACTCAGGAATGCGAGGTCACCACTGTACAAACTGAGCCACAGCCTAGCCCAGAACCTTTCTGCTTGGTTCTCTAGGCCCGAGAGCTGCTCCTTGCACACGTTAGGCAAGAACTTGACCACTGAAGCGTATTCCCAGGCCCCTCGGGTCCTAAATGCTACATTGTATGTCCACAGAATCAGACTTACCTCCCACTAAAACAAGCAAATACATTTAAAAAAATATTAACCACGTGTGCCAAGGAAGTTCGTGGGGACAAGGGAAGAGTTCCGGAGACTAAACATGGTCTCACACACTCTAGGAAAGCATTCTTCCAGCACACCACACCCCGCCCTCCAGGGCTGGGAGTTCTCAAACCAAGGGAACTAAAGGCCCTTGGTTTATCCTGCCTGCCACGTGCAGTGAGGTGGACAAGGAAACCAGCCTGTGTATGCTGCACACAGTATGACTGCAAGGCTATCACCTCTCAAGCCGAACCGTAACCCAAACCATCTCACTAGGAACCATGGCCTCACCCTCCTCCGTGTAACTGAGAATGAGCTGCCCAAGCAGCCGCTTCCTCTCAGCACTGACATCTGATCTATGACAAGTACCAGAGGTGATGCTGGAGGAGAGCCACAAGAAGTCACAAAGGCATGGCAGGTGTCACCAGACACCATCACTACTGACAGCCTTTCTTCCTCCTGCAGAGAACAGGGACAACCCTGTCGTGCCACAGCACTGCAGCCATGAGACTGTGCTGACCATTAAATGCTGTCTTTCTGGGGTCACAAGGACTCCACTCCGTGGGCTGAGACAGGGGACAGGAGCACCTACAGGACAGGCCGTCCGTCAACACGTACCTCCTCACACACTTCCCGGACTGCTGCCACACCTGGCTCCTCCTCAGGCTCCATGCCTCCTCCAGGGACAATCCATCGGTCTGGATGGCGGCTACTGCTCACAAGCAGCACCTGAAGTCAGAGGTCACAGGGAGGTCACATTCAAGAAGATATTCACAAATCAGTTCAAACAGAACAAGCTCCATAGTAACTAAGAACTAGCTCTTGTTTACAGCCCCAAATAACTTTACGAGGCAGTGCCTGGGGCTGGGAACAGTAGGCACTGGGCCGAGGACATGCCAAGGGCATCTTCTGAGAACAACCGAGGGCTGTGGTCCTTGCACTCCCCTCCACTCGGCTGTCTGTCTGTCTGTCTCACCTCTCTTCTATCCTCTTTTTCCTAAATCCCTTAGAACACACAGCTGATCAGGTAACACATAAAACAGGGAGCCTGGAAAAGCTGCAAGAAGACCAAGAGTGACGCCGCCTGCTGCGGACGCTGCCACAGGCCACACAAATGTCCAGCCTGCAGTGCACTCCCAGAGCCGAGCTGCCATGGCAGCTAATGAGTGGAGTTCTTTTTATTTACTTTGTTTGAAATGTTAGCACCTTACGTGCACGGAGGCCAGAAGAGGACGCCAGAGTCCCTAGAGCTGGAATTACAGATTGTTGTGAGCTGCCATGTTGGTGCAAGGAATCAAACCAGGGTCCTCAGGAAGAGCAGCCAGTGCTCCTAATTGCTAAGCCATCTCTCCAGCCCTAAAGTTCTTTTTAAATGCATACAACACATTTTTAAAACAGAGTCTCATGCAGTCGTCAATCTGGCCGGCCTGAACTCCCGACCCTCTTGCCTCCACTTCCCGTGTACTAAGATTACACGTGTGTGAGCCATCATGCCCAGATGGAACTTAACTCAGAATGTTGATTAAGAAATGGGAAAATGACACAATGAATTCAAGACAGCCAGGGCTAGAGAGAGAGAGATCCTGTCACAAAACAAAGGAAAAAAGACAAAATGCAAAGGCCTGGCAAGAGATGGCTCAGCCCTAAGTGGGCTTGCTGTCCTCACAGAGAACAGCACTCACGCTGGGTAAGCCCATCTCCAGGGGAATCACACCCTCCTCTGGGCTCAGCCGGCACCACATTCATGGGTACACACCCACACGTATACACCCATCGACTATAAAATAAAAAAGTAAATCTCGAAGGATTATAATTTTACCACCTTGGACGTAGCCAGCTCTCTGGTGATGGTAGAAACAGAAGCACACACTTTCTCCAGCTCCACCACGGCACTCTCTGGGACTCCCAGGGGAAGGGGCACGTGAGCGCTACTCCTTCCAAAGCTCCAGGAGTGCTGACTGTTTCCCTTGGGCCATTCTCCGGTGATGACTGAGCCTCCCGTCCTATTCTAGTCCTCGTTCCCTATGAGCACACCTCTTCCACCTACAGGCGCCATCTTTGCTGCTGCCTCTCTTGCCCTCACAAAGGCCACCGACCTTCCACACCTGGGGCTTCCTGGAAATTTCACTGCCACCCTTAAATCCTCCTCTCCCCGCCATGACAGAGTCTCCTGCTGCTGACCCACAAACCTGTCCTGCAGACTGCGAAGAGATGCACACGTTCATAGCAGAGCCCACACTAACCGCACATACTTACAAAGTACCACTTATGGAACGTAGACTCCACTTTGAGTGATATGCGGTATTACTGTGGCAATGAAACGTCACAAGAGCTTGCTAGTGTTAGCTGCCGTGTCCATGGGTGGTTTTCCTTGTTGCCAAATACCCAACAAGAAGCAACTTCAGAAAAGTGGGGCTTTTGTTCTTGTCTGTCACGGCAAGGAAGCTGTGTGGTACACGCCAGTGGAAGCAAAGGCACCAAGTTTGCATCTCTGTGGGCCAGTAATCCCAGCGACTGCCACTTAGGCCCATGCCCAGAATGTTCACAACCTTCCAAAACAGTCCCCAGCGGCTGGGGCCAATGGGAACCACACGCCTGTGAGGAACTTTGGCATTGAAATCATACCATTCCTCTATACTAAAGGATATTGAAGTATGACATGGACAGGCCATAATACTCATCATTAAATACAAGTACTCATTGGACTCCTCAGATAAAATACAAAAATTAACTCACAGTGGACCAGTAACCTAATTACAGTTGCTGAAACTATGAGGCACTGGGAAGAAAACAGGAAATCTCTGTAGTTTCAGAAGTAGCAAGATACACCAAACTCTTAAGATAGCCAAAAGCAGAGTGGGTAAGAGTCCAAACTCAGAGCTCTGCACCCGAGGACCTTCTCAGGGCTATGACCTCTCGCAGAGGACCACTTGCACTGCCAAGGTGTGGGTGTGCATGGCAGGGAGAGGTGGTGGGTGCTCTGGAAAAGACTTCCCGTAAAGAACCAGGTTTTCCACAGTGATGCCCTGCGGCCCAGAAAATCTCCATTAACACGCTTGAACCTCTGGCTGCTCTGCAGAGAATGGCACGCGTACCACACCCACCTAATTCCAGATCCAACAGAGCACTTCTGTGGCACTCAGCACATCTGGCAAGGCTACTTCCTTTTTTTTTATTTTGTGTGTGTGAGTGCGTGCATGTATCTCCACACACCCGTGCATATGTGCAGGTCAGAGAACAAACCTGAAGGAGTCAATTTTCTCCTACCATGTGAGTCTCAGAAATCAACCTGGTTGTCAGAGAGCCATGCTGATGTGCAGGGGCCCAAGGCTTCCTGCCTCTCGTCACTATGCTGTGTGCGCTGTCTCAACCACCCTGTTTTGTCCCCATTTGAGAGAGGTCTCCTCTTAACACTCGACCAACATCAAAGTAAACACTCGGGTGAACGCCCCGCTCCCCTCACTGACCGTTAAGGCTTCCCGGTCTCATCTGACCTCCCTACAGCGACACTAGGGAACTGTTCAGAGCAAACTCGAGACAGCAACAGATCCTGACTGCTCAATACTTGAGTCTTCTTTCTCTGATTAACAAGTTAGCACAACATCCATGTCATTTCTACATTTAGCAAGACAGACAGTTCCATCTGATAACCGACAATAGCCCCACTCAGAAGTTGCAGGTGCTGACTAACATGCGTGTTACAATGCCTGTTAACAAAGCTGGCAGCAGATCCCCAGGCTGGGTTCCCAGGCTGAATTTAAAAGGGGAAAGGAAAAGATCAGGTGAGCACACACGGCTCTCTCTGTCACCTGACCATGACAATGTGACCAGATGCCCCACGGGCTGCCTCCAGTCCCCCCAACCCCCAGTGAAGTGCCCCCTCAAACTGTCAGCCCACACCCGTCCTTCCTTCCTTCCTTCAGGTGCCTCTGTAAAGGACTCTGTCCCAGCAGCAGAGTAACTAATATAGGCTACCCCCAAGACATCTCTGCTGGGGTCTGCTTCACCAAGGATAGCTTCTGTTTCCTAGACTTGCCCTGATCACAATGTGTTGAGTGCTTCACCTGGATGTATGTGTGTATCACATTGGTACCTGGTGCCTGCACAGTCCAGAAAAGGGCATCAGTTTGGCTGGAGAGATGGCTCAGCAATTAAGGGTCCTGCTCTTCCTGCTCACTTCTTCCAGAGGGCCTGGGTTCAGTTCCCAGCATCCACATGGCAGCTCACAGCAGTCTCCAGTTCCAGGAGATCCAAAACTCTCTTCTAGTTTCTGTGGGCACCGCATGCATACACCAGCAGGCAAAACACCTACTTGCATGGAATAAAAATATAAATTTAAAAGGGAGGGCATCAGGTGCCCAGAAACTGAAGTAACAAGCACTTAGGAGCCACCACATGGGTTCTGGAAACGGAACCCAGGACCTCTGGAAGAGCAGCCAGTGCTCTTAACTGCTGACCTTCTCTCCAGCCCCTCTAAGGATTTTATTAATATGGTCATATCATAATCTACTCTACTAGCCTTTTTGTTCATTTGTTTTCTGTTTGGCTTTTGGTGCTGGAGTCCACAACCAAGATCTTCTGTGTGCTGGACGAGCACTCTATCATGGAGTCACAACCCTGGGCTTCTTGATGGAGGCCCTGGGCACCCCCAGCTTTCTGCTGTTAAAACCAACCACTTCCTACATGTGAACACACGAGCAGACGCCAGAAGCCACCCGACTACCCCTCACCGGCAACGGGACGCTTACGGTGGCAGTGCCGTGGCTCACTACTTTTCTACTGCTGTAAAGAGATGCCACGGCCAAGGTAACTTAGAAAAGAAAACATTCAGTTTGAGGCTCACAATTCCAGAGAGACAGACAGACAGAAAGAGATAGAGAGAGAGACATAGACATAGCAAGAAAGACAGACACAGTAGAGAGACACAGACAGGCAGAAAGAGAAACAGACACAGAGACAGACAGACAGACACACAGACAGAGACAGTGCACTTATACTACCTAGGAATGGCGTGGGCCTTTTAAACCTCGAAGCCCACCCCCAGTGATGTAACTCTTCCAACAAGGCTCAGGCTATGTGAGATCTTGTTTCAACAACACCCCACCACAGGAGGAGGAGGAGGAGGAGGAGGAGGAGGAGGGGGAAGAAGAAGACTACGACAACTAATTTATTTAGCAGAGGAGATTCCTGACCGTGCGCTCAGTCTAGAGCTATAGATTCAGCCCTGCGTGGGGCTCACTGCCTTATAATCTTGATGTGAACCAAAGAGTGTCAGGAAGCTGTGAAATACAGTTTGGGGGCGAGCACACATTTAAAGCTCTAGACGAAGCAAGCCTCCCCACATTTTGCCTGGGACAACAGGAAATGTTTAAAAGGCGGGACCTCCCAATGAAGACCCAGGGTATAAAGTACAAATCAATTTCAAAGATGGGGGCACATGCCCATAACTCTATACTCGGGAGGCTGAAGCAAGCTGATGTCAAATTTGAAGGCAACACAAATGACACCGCAAGTTCCAGACCAACCTCGGGCTAATATACTAAGATCCCGTCTCAATGAATTAGAGAGAGTCCAAGGGGTATGCTGACAGAAAGGGGCAGCCTAAGCAAATGTCATTCGGTAGGTTCTCAAAGGACACTGAGCCACAGCCCACAAGGGCCCAGCTACATCTGCAGCTGACGGAACCCAATACTGCCCACAAGGTGCTAGTCTTCAGGGACACAGGATTAAAGACTGAAGGACCATGAAGCTCATACTGTGGTCCAAAAGACAAGAAGGGAGGCTGTGGGTGTCATCACTACAGCCACAGTGGGGAGTGAAGCTGTAGGTGTCATCACTACAGTCACAGTGGGGAGTGAGGCTGTGGGTGTCATCACTACAGTCACAGTGGGGAGTGAGGCTGTAGGTGTCGTCACTACAGTCACAGTGGGGAGTGAGGCTGTGGACGTCATCACTACA
>JADRCH010000129.1:2548577-2608638 GCA_019843965.1 Rhynchomys soricoides | reverse complement strand
TATAATCCCAGCATGCCTATAATCCCAGCCTGCCTATAATCCCAGCATGCCTATAATCCCAGCATGCCTATAATCCCAGAATTTGAGAGGTTAAGGCAGGAGGACCCCAAACTCCAAAACAGTCTAGACTACAGCAAAAGCTTGTCAAAAAGAAAATAAAATCACCTGGTATCTGGAACTTGAGATGCCTATCAGGTTCCCAAATGGAAACATGGGGTAGACTGTGGGCCACCAGTCCTGATTTCAGGAAAGTTCAAAGCTAAAAATAGGCTTCCGGGAATGTCAGTGTGAAGCCCCAACTGCCTAAGAGAAGAGGCTCAAGACTATGCCCCCACTCGCCGCAACCACGTCAGAAACTGAAGGAGTCCATGAGAAGCACCAGAGGCGGAGAGACCCACAGGAGCATGTGACAGAGAAGGTTCACAGCAAGGGAGTAGAGCTGGTGCCGGGAGGGGGTCCACATGCAAGGCCACGCTCAGCTACAAGGCTGAGTTCCAAGCCAGCCTGGGCTACACACACCTGTCTCAAGAAGAACAGAATAAGAGAAAGAAAATTTAAAAAAAAGAAAGAAAGAAAAGAAAAATCGGAAGAAAAGAAACAAAAGATCAAGTAACACAAGGACTTGGAATCGGTTACTGGATTTTGAAAACTTGTGGGACTATCTGCAAGAATGGCTTCAGTCAATGCTGGAGCAAAGTACCTGGCTGCAACGAGCTCAGGAGAGAGTGGGAAGAGGGGACGTCGCAGGGCTGCAGGGCTTTCGCCTCTGTTTTTTAAGATTCATTTTCTTCTTATGTGTGTACCCTGTACACTCCAGGAGAGAGAGTCAGATCCAGTGAAGCTACAGGTACAGGAGACTGAGCCACGTGAGTGCTGGGACCTAAACACGGGCCTTCTGTAAGAGCAGCCTTCTGTAAGAGCAGCGAGCACCACACGCGGCTGGGCCACCTCCCCAGCTCCTTCCCTGTCTTAACAGGGACACAGTAACCTACTCTGAGAGACAGAAAGTGATGATGGCCAGGCAAGGTGGCACACACCTATAATCTTACCACTGGAGAAATGGAGGCAGGAGGATCCCTATGAGTTTGGAACCAGCCTGACCTAAAAAGTTTTAGCCCAGCCAGAGTTACACAGTGAGACCCTGTCTCAACCCCCCTCCTCTGAAAATGGAAAGTGCTGACGTGGGGGGGGGAAGGGGAGGGGAGCGCCACTGCGGGAGCACAGGGCAGAGGTCACTGTGGGAGGGGCCGCTGCGTAGGCAGAAAAGGACAGACGTGGGTACAACGGCTGGCTTTGTAAGTGTCCTCAGGAACTAATCCACAGGGGAGTTCTCCAAAACTGTATCTTAAGCTGGGCATGGTGATGTACTTCTGTAACTTTATCTAGAGGTGCGAGGATCACCTGAATCTGAAGCTAGAATTTGGTCATGTGACCCACACAACCACATCCTTCCTTAAACCTACACACGTTCACTATGTACGTGTAGACATGTGTGTGTGTGTGTGGTTTTGTACAGAGAGGGGGTAGGTGTGTGCACACACAAGGGTACGCCTGGGGAGAACGCTTAACTGGTAATGAACAACTATAAAGCCCTGAGTTTAATACCCAGAGCCCAGGGGTTTTTTCTTTTTGAAAGAACACATCGTACATGCTTATGATCTCAGCACTGGGGAGTGGAGACAGGCAGCTTACCGAGGCATGCTGACAGCCCAGCTTAACCTTCACCAGTGAGCGCCTCACTGTCTCAAAAATAAACAACAGAATAGAAAGTGGACAACAACTTCAAGCAACAGGTGACCTGTGGCCTCCACACATGTGAACACACGCGTGCACGCGTAGAGTCTGTCTGTGTGTGTGTGTGTGTGTGTGTGTCTCTGTGTCTTAGTTGAGGTTTCTATTCCTGAACAAACATCATAATCAAGAAGCAAGTTGGGGAGAAAAGGGTTTATCGAGCTTACACTTCCAATTGCTGTTCATCACCAAAGGAAGTCAGGACTGGAACTCAAGCAGGTCATGGATCTGGAGCTGATGCAGAGGCCATGGAGGGATGTAACTTACTGGCTTGCTTCTCCTGGCTTGCTCAGCCTGCTTTCTTATAGAGCCCAAGACTACCAGCCCAGGGATGGCGCCACCCACAAGGGGCCCTGCCCCCTTGATCACTAATTGAGAAAATGCCAGCCGGGCAGTGGTGGCGCACACCTTTAATCCCAGCACTTGGGAGGCAGAGGCAGGCGGATTTCTGAGTTCGAGGCCAGCCTGGTCTACAGAGTGAGTTCCAGGACAGCCAGAAGCTACACAGAGAAACCCTGTCTCAAAAAACCAAAAAAAAAAAAAAAGAGAGAGAGAGAGAGAGAAAATGCCTTACAGCTGGATCTCATGGAGGCATTTCCTCAACTGAAACTCCTGTCTGTGATAACTCCATCTTGTGTCAAGTTGACACAAAACCAGCCAGTACACTCTCTCAATGATAAAACAGATAGATGTATTCCTAGCTGGACATGGTGGCACACGCCTTTAATCCCAGCATTCCAACAGCAGAGACAGGCGGATCTCTGAGTTCGAGGCCAGCCTGGTCTACAGAGTAAGTTCCAGGACAGCCAGGGCTACAGAGAAACCCTGTCTCAAAATGAAGTACTCCTGAAGAAAGATCCTTCTAACTTGTACCAGCTAATGAAGAAAGACGTGGGTTGCACACAGCAGATGTGTAACTTGTGATTGAGAAATAAGAATCATCTAGAAACAGAAAGCAGGGCTAGGGCAAGGAGCAGTTTTAAACGGCAGCCGTTGTGGTAGTGAGCACTGCAATCAATCCCAGCAGTCGGGAGGCTGGGAGAAGCCAGAACAATCAGAGTTCAAGCCCATCCTAGTCTCCCTGCCGAGGTAAGGGGCCATCCTAGACAGTGTTTAGAAAGACAAATCCATGAAAACAAGAAAGGACACCGCCGGGCAGTGGCGGCGCACGCCTTTGATCCCAGCACTCGGGAGGTAGAGTCAGGTGGATTTCTGAGTTCGAGGCCAGCCTGGTCTACAGAGTGAGTTCCAGGACAGCCAGGGCTACACAGAGAAACCCTGTCTCGAAAAACAAAAAAACAAACAAAAAACCCAGAAAGAACCTCGGGCCACACCCACCCTGTGGGAAGGAGGAGAATCAGAGAAAAGCCCTCACCACAACTGCTTTAAAGAAATGAAGAGCAGAAACGCCCCCACTGTGTGTGACCTTAAAATGCTGTCTTGCAGCACAGAACACCCACACCCACACACACACACCCCAGCCTGAGCAGCTAAAGCCCTTGGTTATCACCCAGGGACTGCTCCAGGGCTTTACTGCCCTCCTCTGAGCTAGCTGGAAGGTGTGGTCTGCACTGATGTCCTAACTACCCCTCTGGGGGATTTCAGAGACAAACACTCAGGCCACCAGAGGCTGTACCCACTGAGGACCTCCAGAGTCAGTCCACTCCCCATCGACTTGGTGAGCTCCAGAGTCTGAGAAAACACCAAACAGCAACCAACCCACTGGGCAAACCTGGCACTCACCACGGAAATCCCTTAGGTGGTAACCTCTCTTAAGGAACGAACGGTGGGCTGCAGAGCCCTTGGAGAAAGCATCTGAGGTAATGAAGACCCCTCACACTCATATAAAGCCAGACAGGGTGGCCTGCATCTGCGAGCCTCCTACAGTCTTGGGAAGTGGAGACAGGAGGACCCTGAGTCAACTAGCCTGGTTTGCCTAGCAGCAAAAAACCCCTTAAGACGGTGGAAACAGGTTTTGATACTCGTCCTCTGACCTCTATCTCAGGCCATGGCAGACACAGGCCCCAATACTCACACACATACATTAAACACATGTTAAGACTCTCTGAGCTAACACTGGCCTTTGGGTGCTGGCTGCCCTGACTCTCCCAGGCACTGGCAAGTCACCTGGTGGGTACTCAGCATCAGTGGCCTTTCTCAGAGGCCAGCATCCATCACTGTCCATTCCAAGAGACACTCCTCAGCTCACTAGGAGGGCAGACAGCACAGAAAGTCCTCCCCTGACCTCCCTGGAACGGCTTAGGAGAGTCAAAGTTGACTATGACCAAGATGATCTGCATTACCCATCCTGAAGGACATGGTTGATTCAAAACCCATAAAATATATTTGTATATTTGCTAATCTTTGTAGAGCGAAAATTTCAATATAAAAACAGAGCTGCGGAGCTGGAGAGATGGCTCAGCGGTTAAGAGCACTGACTGTTCTTCCAGGGGGCCTGAGTTCAATTCCCAGCAACCACATGGTGGCTCACAACCATCTGTAGTGTAATGGGATCTGATGCCCTCTTCTGGTGTGTCTGAAGACAGTTACAGTGTACTCATATGCATAAAATAAATAAATCTTTAAAGAAAAAAGAACTGAGTTATAAGCTTTCTTTCTTTACTGTGTCACCCACATAAGGTCTTACCTCTAAATGGGATAAAAATCGGAAAACACTAGAAGGTAGGCATCTACGTGCCAAGTCCTGCAGTAGCTGTTCAGTAACTAAGCAGTGATTTCTTCCATAACACATATTTGTAGTGTTTTTAAAGTGCCCCCTCTCCATTTCTTCCCACCCCCCACCCCCCACCCCAAACACAGAGTGATCCTTTCTGAACTGGAATCTCATGTTGAATTAAGGTCCACCATGACAGGACTGAGAAACAGACAGGGGACTATGTGCAACAGAGTCTTCACAAGCACCAAATTCCACTTCCACTTGGGGTGTGGGTGTGGTTGGAGAACAGCTGCTGAGTATGGCAGTAATTCAGGGCACCATGTCGCAGCAGCACAGTAACTATGTCAGCTATCACGAATGCCCATTTACAGGAGGGCAGCTAGTAGTACCCATAAGCAGGGGACTTTATTCCTGATAATTTCAATTTAACCAGCAGGAAAAACAGCCACAAGTTTGGAAGAAAGACCCCCACCGTGTAGCTGGGGAGGTTTTCCTGTGTCTCCCCCTCTGAGCTCTGAGCCTGCTCCCATCTGTTTGTCCCATGACCATAGAGACCTCACCTTCAGTGAGAGCTCACTGTGCTAAGGACTCCTGGCCTGACCTGAATGGGTTCTGACACTCTCACTGCTTGGCCTGGTGCTGAGTGACTTTTAGTCTATTACTTTTTAAATGTTTTAATCTCTTTCTTCACAAAGTATGTGTGTTTCTTGACACTGGTTATTTAAATTTAAAAATCAAGGTCCTACTTACACTTACATTACTGCTACATTGAGCTAGTAAAATTCTGTAAATGAGTCTCTTTTGATTAAAGCCATAATGCCCATTAAAAAATAAATAAAATTGGACTGAATGCCCTGTTCAGTGAGAATTTCACTTTCCCCACAGAGGTAGCAGCCAACATTTCAGTCTCTGGCACAGCTACTGAGAACATAGACATTTCCCTGGAGCTAAACACATCACTTCCCTTCCAACACAATTATATAATCTGAGAGTTAAACAGTACCTTAGAGATTATTTTGTGGTCCAAAATCCCTCTGGACTAAGAGACTATCAAAATCCCCTCTCCGTAGACAGGCGTTGATCTGTAAAGCCCACCTAACAGACACGGCACCTCAGTGGCTCTTCCTTTAAATCTTGCTTGTTTCACAGAACAGAAGAACAAGTCCAAAGCCAGCCGGGTCTGCTAACATTCTTGTTCTTACCAAACTCTGACTGGAACAGCACACGGAATCTATCATTCAAGATTCACATGATTGTCCTGCTCGTTAATCAACGTGCAAAGAGAAATTCAGTAAATTCCACCACAGAGCAAATGCGTTCATCCTTGTAACAGTTTAAAATCATAAGCTCCTAGGAAACCAAGTCCTCCGCCTGGTCCAACCTGCACAAGGCAATAGGTGGCCAAGCAACCAGGCAAGCACAGACATCAGACCTGCCAGTCCACTATAAAACTTTAAACCAAAATTGGAAAATAGGTTGTCCCTTTGTTAAGGATCTTAAGTTTTCCAGTATTCATCCAAAAGACTCACATTTTCACCTCTAGGATGATCTTTTTAAAACAAAAGGTCTTGCTGTTTTCAAGACTAAAGTACACAACCCTCTACTTATAATCGTGGACGACCTAACCAAGGTACTGTAGTGAGGCATGTCATTATGCTAATTAGCTTTCCCTCCCGTTAACAGCCCAGATTCCATCCGACTTCCCATAAGATAAAGAAGAGAACAAGCCCGCAGTGGTGGCCCACGCCTTTGATCCCAGCACTCGGGAGGCACAGACAGGCAGATTTCTGAGTTCGAGGCCAGCCTGGTCTACAGAGTGAGTTCCAGGACAGCCAGGGCTACACAGAGAAACCCTGTCTTGAAACCGTCCCCCCCAAAAAAAAAGAGAGAGAGAGAGAAAAAAAACAAGCAGAACAAAGCCTTTCCAGAACAGTCTTCACCACTGAGTTTTACTTCATGTATTCTAAAGCCCGCTAGCTCATCATTTACAACACGACCTTGCTTACAAAGTGCTTCTTTTGGGGACCTTCGTAAGGAAGGAAAGTAACAAAGTATACATTTTTCAAACTCCTGGTTTGCAATCCCTCAACAGCACAATGAACGCTTTCACTGATTTTCTTCAGGCCGTCATTTCATTTAAACCCCCCCTCCCCAACCCCCCCTTATCTCCGGGACAGGGATTCCTGGCAGTCCATCAGTCTCTTTCATCAGAGCTTTCCAGAACTAACGGGTCAAGTTCCTGTCGCCCATTTCAACACGACGCACTGTACGGCAGGCTTGCCACCCCAGCCCACCGCCGGGGGCTGGGATAGAACATACTCAGTTTCACTGCCCTTCATTGTTTTCACGCTAACTGCCATCTTACCACCAAGCACACGACAGCAATGTGTCCCCACAGGCATTTTTATTGATTTCCAAAGCAGCTATTCTTTGTGAACGTACAAACCATGCGCCTTTCCTGAATCTCCATCACCACCGAAACGGCTTTGTAAAGCCGAAAAACAAGTCTTTTTTTTTTTTTTAAGTTCCTTAAGGAAAAAGAAACACGACTCTAAAATTGTCTATTTTCCTAGCACACCCTACCAGTCACCCTATTGGACCCAGCAGAGAAACGTCGGGATAAAGATCTTCATAAATACAGCTTTTGATGTTCGTGAAGTATGTCAGTCAATGATAGTAACAGCAGCGACAACAACCACCGTGTCCAATGTCCTTCCTTTTCAGGCTCCACCACACGGACTCATCAGCACAACGTTAGAACCGAACGGCTGGCCCCGGCTCGGCGCTCCCAAGGCTCGCCCGCAGCCACCTCCCCTCGGCAAGCCGCAACCCTGCAGGAGGGAGCGGCCCTCGGCTCTGCCACAAAGGCCGGCCTGCGCCCCGTGCACGTGTGCCGAGCTGCGGAGCCGCTGTCCGGGTGAACGGCGACCGGTCCCCGACGGCCCGCCCCGGGACAGCATCCCCCTGCCTCGGGCCCTCTCCACTCCCCTCCCCATCCCCCTTCTCCTCTGGAAACTCCATCGGGCGCCCCCGACCCCCCACCCCGGCGCCTCACCTCCTCCTCGCTCTCGCTGCGGAAGCACAGGCACGCGGCCCGCTTCTTGTAGCCGTCGCCGTCGTAGGTGCGGGTCTGGTTCGACTTGAGCTTCATCATCCTCCGGGCCCGGGTGGGGGGTGCCGTGCGGGGCCTCGGAGTCGAGGGAGGGGAGCCTGCTGCGGACGGCCGCGCGCGCGCGCGCGTCCCGGGCTCGATCGAGAGGGCGGGGAGGAGGGTCTGTGTGTCCGCTACACGGCTCCGCGGCGGGACAGCCTCATTGCCCCCGGCCCAGGCCTCGCGCCGCCGTCACGGCCGCCGTCGCCACCGCCGCCGCCCCCTCTACCGCCGCCGCCCCCGACGACGACCGCGCCGCCATTTTGGACGCGCTGCGTCAGCTGCGTAAGGGCACGCGGGCCCCCGGGACGGCCGCGCGTGCGCAGCGCAGACGGCGTTCGGGAATCGCGCCCGGCGCCCGAGTGGCTGCCCTGAAGGCCGCGGGAGCTGGCGCGCCCGCTACGCAGACGGCGTAGGACTGGGGACGGCGGAAGCCCGGTGAAGCTCAGCGCGTGGCCACCACCCGAGACCCCACGGTCCGGGGCGCCGCTGGGCAGAGAGCAGAGGCTCGCCCAAGGTCACCGGGTGAGCGGCCCAGCCTGATCCAAGGTCGTGCCGTTCAAATGACGGGGAGGGTGACAGCACCGGTCTGCTGTCCCTCGCCGCAGACCGTCAGCCTTAGCTGCCGTGGATCAGGAGTGGGGCGGAGCGTGTCTGCTCTTTGCGGTCAGTCGGTAGCTCTCAGGACATATGTGCATCCTGCAGCCATTTGTGGGGGAAAAAACAAAAGGCAAAAGCTGCCCAGGAGCTCAGGGCCAGACCACTTGCCTGGCATGCTTGAGGACTGGGTTCAAACCCCAGCACTGCAAAAGAAAGTAAAAAAGGAAGGAAGGAAGAAAGAAAGAAAAGAAACAGACGGAGCAGAAAGGGAGGCAGAGAAATATCGTTTCTGGCAGTTGCTATACATTGGGATGATCCTTTTGGAGGACGTGAAAGTGGGATACAGCGTTCCTGCACCCAAACAGGCACCATTACCATGTACTAAACGTTTGAAAAATTTTGTCACTTTATTCAAGATTTGTAAATAAATCCCAAAGTGTTTATTCGTGTGTGGGAGCAGGTATGTGGGCACAATTGCTTCTGTGAGGTCAGAGGGCAGCTTATATGCATCCTTTTTCCCACCACACAGGATCAGGAGACAGAACTTAGGTGGTCAGGCCTGGCTGCAAATGACCTTACTGGGCTATCTAACTGGCCCCCATTACCTCTTTGAATCATCTTGTATGTATCCTCATTAATAGTCTAGAGGGGCCCAAGAGATATGTCCGTTAAAAAAGGTACTGGCCTGACAACCTGAGCTAGATCCTTGGCACCCACATAGTGAAAGGGCAGAACCAACTCCCACAAATTGGCTTCAACGCCACATATGCTCTGTGACATATGTCCACACACATCGAAACTTTTTCAAAAACAAAATGAAGGAGTTGGAGAGAGGGCTCAGTGGTTAAGAGCACTGGCTGATCTTCCAGAGGACCCGGGTTCAATTCCCAGCACCCACATGGTGGCTCACAACTGTATATGGCTCCAGTTCCATATATATATATATATATATATATATATATATAGTGTGTGTGTGTATATATATATATATATCCAACCAATAAAGTCCTCTGGAGAGGTGACTCGGATAGGAGCACCCAAAAATGTACAAGGAAGCAGGAAGCACTGGACGTTTTCAGTAATAGTAAAATACAATTTATTTTTTATATTTTTGGCTTTTTTCTAGACAGGGTTTCTCTGTGTAGCCCTGGCTGTCCTGGAACTCACTCTGTAGACCAGGTTGGCTTCGAACTCAGAAATCCTCCTGCCTCCGCCTCTCAAGTGCTGGGATTAAAGGCGGGCGCCGCCACTGCCTGGCTAGCCAGAGTTTTTAGAATAGCAAGAAAAAGCTGTCTAGTGCAGAGTAGAACACACGGGGTGGAGAGGAAGGGGGTGGGGGTGGGGGAAGAGAATCGAACAGTCTGGAAAGCCTTTTCAGCAGAACCCAGACCGCCAGCTTAGACCCAACAACTTCGAGTCCTTTCTTTTCACAGATCCCAAACACACATTCTCTCAGGAACCCCTCTCCATGTGGACGCTGGTCCTTAGCAGTCCCTCAGCTGTCCTCCCTAAAGATGCCCCTTTCCTCACAATGGCCTCTTTGATGTGTCAGTCAAACAGGCAAAGCTTTTTCTCCAGTGGCTGTTCCTCTGGACCCGGGCCAAACATTTATCACAGGCTTCCAGCAAAGCGGTTCCAAGCAGCCATGGGCCTTTGGGCTTGCACAGGATGGAACTGCCAAACAAGACCTCTCATCCTTCCCAGCAACGTCCCCATTCTGTCCTAGCTTCCTCTCCTAAACCCGAATGACGATTTCTCTCCCTTTCTTCCTGACAGTTTCCCGACGCAGTGCCTCCCCATGACCACTGGGGGGCCAGAGCAGCCAGTGGCCAGCCTGAGTCTTAGCTGTCTTCCCTTGATTCTGGACTGAGGGCTTCAATGTCTGCAGACACCCTGTGCTTCTGCTAGTTCCCGCTCTCACTGGCCTGGTGGCCTAGACCTGTAATCCCAGCACTAGAGAGGTACAGGGAGAGGAATTGCAAGTTCAAGGTCAGCCTGTGAGTGAACCTCAACTCCACATTATTGAAAATAGTGTTTGTTTGAATGATGTATTGGCCACAGCATTTAATAGCAGCACTGTGGAGGCCACCCTGGTCTGCACAGTGAATCTATCTCAGAACATAAACCTAAAGCCCAAACAAGATTTAGTTCTTCTGTATTCTTCTGTGTCTGTCAGAACGAATGCAGAGGCCAGCTTAGGATGCCAGGCCCCTTGAAGCTGTACCTCCACTTGTATGCCACCCAACATGGGTACTGGGATCCAAACTCTGGGCCTGCCACCTAACCATCTCGCCAGCCCTGTTATCTTCTTAGCTGGTAAATAATTATGTACATCTGTGAGAACAGTGCGTTTTGTAAATGGGATACGTATCAAATGAGCAAGCCAAGCTAATCAACACATTTGCTGCCATTACTATTATCTTTTTATGGTGGTAACAATATTTGAGGTTTATGTGCATTTGGTGTTTTGCCTGCATGTATGTGTGCAGATGTGGTTGCTGGGAATTGAACTCAGGACCTCTGGAAGAACAGCCAGTACTCTGAACCGCTGAGCCTTCTCTCCAGCCCCAGAACATTTAATACTTTTTCAAATGTTTACTACATGAATGGGGCAGTCAAGCACATACAATGCATGCATGGGACAACTTTCAGAACTAACAAGCAGGTTCTCTCCTGGCACCAAGTGAGCCGGAGGTGAACTGAGACCCTCCTGTAGGCTTGGTGGTAAACTACCCAGTCCTCTCACTGGCCTTTTTTGGTTTCTTCTGTCTTTAGCCCACCTTCAAGTGACCTGTCCTGACCAGGCTGGCCTGGGCTAGGATTAAAATGAATTCGCCACTGCCCACCTAGGTTTGGGTTTTCTAACCAAGGTGCTTCAGGGCAAACTTAGCATTTGGTTTAAAAAGGATCTCAACCTAGCCAGCCCACCAATCCTGATATGTAGCAAAGATTGGCCTTGAACTTTTGACTGCTTCTACCCCACAGTGATTACAGGCATGAGCCAACATATTCAAAACATATATCCCTGAGCCCCTAAGAAATGACTAGCAAGAAATAATCGCTACCAAGAACAGATTGCTTTACCGAATCCTTGAAGCTTCTCCTAGCCTGTGGGTGATCTTAGATTTCTTACATCTGATGGAACACACCTATAATCACAGCATAGAAAAGGCTAAGATAAGAGTTCGGGGGTGATCTAAAATACAGACCATGGTTTTGGGAGTTTGAAAGTCTCACTATGCAGCCAAACTCACAGTTCCACCTGCCTCTGCCACCCTAGTGCTGGTGCTCAAAGTGTGTACCCTCGTGCTTCGCTGAGGTCCCATTTTGCTCTTGGGGGGGGGGGGAGGGGAGCAGTATACAAACTCTTATATTAACACAGAAATTAAAGCAGAACCTGCTTACCACCTCAGAATAAACTCACAGCTTAGCTGAGGTTTACACAACCCAAACTAAAACAGTGGCACTTTAGTTAACAGAAAAATTGACCATGTCTTAAAACCTTCCCGTGGGCCTAGGTGGGTCACAAGGGGCAGATGTATGATCCCAGGCTAAATAATGCCAAAGTGTACAAACGGCACCTATGCTAGTGTCTGAATGGAAGGAAGCCAAGACTGCACAGCAAACTTCCAATACCACCGCTGTTGGCCACCAGGAAGCTAAGGCTTGGGGTTCAGGTTCCAAAGCCCAGGGCTTAAAATTCAACTGCAACTTAAGGACCGATCCACTGCCACCTAGTGGTCCAAACAGCCAAAGGCTACCAGGACTGAAGGTAACGTACTGAGACCAGTTATAGGATTAGAATGCTGGCCCTGTCCCTACAGATCCCAATCCTCAGATGCACTTGCAAGAGATGCAGTTCTGAATCTATATGGGGGCGCTTTGCCAACCACCTCCACCCAGCCCCAGCCTTGGGTGTCCAGTGATTGACCTGCAAATAAAGGACGAGGCCCTATGCCTTCGCAACCACCACCACCACAATACCTTCTGGCACCTCTTGATGGCCACTCAGACGTTAACAATTTCTGTCCCTCAAACCCTAGTTGACACCACTCGAGGCCGCTGAAAAACTGCCCTTCACTGTTTTCCTAAGGTGCCCTGAGTAAGAACTCCAGCAGCTTATTTCCCACGCCAGGAAGTAGAACAATCTAGCTTTACAAACCTGAATCAAGCCCTTGGTTAGTGACAGGGTTTGAACCCCAGGCCTCTCCCAGTACTTCCTACTGAGTGTGAAAGGGAGGATCAAAAGTTCCAAGCTGCCCTGAAGCTCCTCCCTCTTCTCCATAAGACAACAGCACAGCATGAGGCACAGCCCCAAACCCTGACTGCTGAGGCACAGCCCCACAATGAACCCTGTTCTGCAGGGAGATGCTAACCCAGCAAAGCCAAGAACAGGACCACCCAGGACACTCCCAAAACAAGTAAGCTTCACTCCATTCACACACAGACCCTTGAACCAGCCCCTTTGGGCTACACAAGAGGAGGACATGGCTTCCTTTAAAGTTTATTCAATACAACATCATCTCCAACTTCACTGAGGTGGCTGACCACGTCCACGACCGAAGCCGCCTCTCTGCAAGACAAAGCAGATGAGCATTAGCAGTGGCCTGGCTCTGCTTGGGGAATTTCTAGCTCTTAGGCCTCCTCACAGGAGACACCCCAAAAGTAAACAGCCAGGAAAAGACCACTCCACCCCAGTCCCACCCCTGCTGGCTGTGGAGCAGTATTCGAGCTTGAGCCTGTGTCCTATCATTACAAAGCTATGGCTGTGGAGTCAGTCTGGAGCTGAGGCAGCTCCAGCCTAGGGATCCATGCACTAGGTCCTTTTCCTCAGATGAGATCTAAGAGCAGTGGTCTGTGAGGCCCTGCCACGGGGCTCCATGAGACTGCAGCCCCCATGGCAAGCTTGCAGTGTGGACTAGCTGGTCTACATGTGACTTTATAGTAGTAACTGTCACCATTTCAGAGACACTAAGGCAGAAGGGAACCAAGATCAGACCAAAGACCATCTGATTATAGAGCAGTTCTACTCTGGGACCCACAGAACCGCCAGTGTTCCATTTCTATGTCATGAAATAAATTCAGAGGCGGGCCCTAGCCATCAGTTAAATACGGAACATGCCACAGACACGAGATCTGCAAAACATGTTCGTACACTGCTCCACCACAAGACTGATCCCAACATGGCAGAGAAGGAGCCATCATGCACCCTCGCCCCCCAGCCCACTAACCCAGGCCAGGCCCCAGTGTCTATAGAGAGCAGACAAGAGATACTCACAAACTGGAATTCGGTTGCTGAGCCAGCCCCAGCCTCAGCTTTCTTGTCAGCTCCAGCTGGAAAAAGAACAATTTGGAGCCATGTAAGAGCTGACCCCTGGGTAATAAGGAAGGCCAGTCTCCTCACCAAGCACCTGGTAGTTGAGTGGAAACATGGCTTGCCTCTGCCCACCCCACTCAGGTCCCCCTGTCATCTTCCAAACTCAGCTACCATCTCCTCCAGGAAAGCTGCTCTGACCAAGAACCAAACTGTATAAGAGGCTTAGCCCAGGGGGGAATAAGCATGGCGGAGTAGATGTCTGGGTGGAGGAGAAGGGGGTGAAGGGGCAGAAGGTATCCGTAGTTTGTTAGACGTGAAAACCACACTTTAGGGCTAAACGGAAGGCATGAGCATATCATGTCTCCACTAAACGTAGGTTTTACACTCAAATTCAGTTCCCATGGGCTGGACGATCCGGGGAGGACAGACCACTGCTTCAGAAAGTATTACAATCGGAAATGACTGTCCCCTTTGCATGCCAGGCTGTTGCTGTCTCAATTCCTGTCCCTTACCCAAGTCTGTTCTCCAATCAGTGTGCTCTTCCTCACAGGCCCCACCCTTTCTCTACATGAGGATCCCCTCAACCACAACTGTGGAAGGGGTTCAGGCTGTGTTCACCTCCAAGCCCAGTGCAGAAAGGATGGTAAGGAAAAGCTGGGCCCACCCCACACCTCAGGCCTCCCTGGACCTCTCCCTGGAGCCCAGCTGGCTCATCTAGGTGTTTGCTTCATCCTCACTTCTGTGAACCTGTTTCTCTGACCCACCTGCAGCACCCTCTCCAGTGACTAAATGTGAGCTCAGTGACAAGAGCACCGTGGAGCCGTTCTCAGCCCCCATGGGTGCCTGGCACAGGGTAGGCAGGCTCAAGGCAAGCATTCTCTCAAAACCTAGATTCCACAAAGAAGACAGAGAGGATGCTGCTCCTGCTCTCCCACGGGATGTCAGCTTAGCTCTACCAGCAGGCCTTCAGTGTTCCAGCACAGGCCTTCCTCCAATTCCCACACCAAGGACCTGGCCACCTTGGCAACAACTGTACTTCCCCCCAGGGCTTAGAATCTTAGTTCAACCCCAGACAGAGAAGATACTCACGGGGCACAGCACTCCTTCTGTAGGTGTCTCTGTCTGCCTCCCCTCTTGTGAATCTTGCAGGCCGCTCACCCTCTGGACCTACAGAAATCAAATATTGAGTGCAGGAGCAGCAATGACCAAAGAGCAGGAAAAATGGGCATGACAGTGTGCTTGCTTACAGCTCACTGGGAGCCAGACTGTAAAGGAATATCAATTCTTCAGACCCAGAAGAGCGTCACGAGCTTCCATGCCCCCACGGAAACCATCACTACCAGTATTTTGGTTCCTAACATCTTGATTAAAACAAGCTGGGTGGTGGTGGTGGTGCAAGCCTTTAATCCAAGCAATCAGACACAACAGATCTCTCGAGTCTGAGGTTAGCCTGGTCTACAGAGTTGAGTTCCAGGACAGCCAGGGCTGTCAGAGAAACCCTGTTTCCAAAAACCAAAACAAACAAGAAACCAGAACCAAGCAGCCAGTGGCAGTTCAGTCCATACAAGGTGCTATGAAATCTGGAGACCCGAACTTGACCCCAGATTTCACTGGGAAAAGACCCAACCGTGCCTCCAAGTGCCTGCCAGCTCCCCCTTGCCTCCCACACACCTTATAGGGACTTGTTTATCTGAGACAAGGTCTCGTTAGGTAGCTCTAGCTAGCCTTCTTCCTGAGAGCTGGGATTAACATTTTTACCTGGAAGGCTGTGTGTGGTGGTGCACGCCTTTAATCCCAGCACTCAGGAGGCAGAGGCAGGTGGATTTCTGAGTTCGAGGCCAGCCTGGCCTACACAGAAACCCTGTCTCGAAAAACAAAACAAAACAAAAACAAACAAAAAAACCTACCAAATAAACTTTTAATTTCTACTCATCAGTTGACTCACAAACCTCACTGTGTAGCCCTAGCTGTCCTGAAACTCAACAGCATCTCTGCCTCCCAAGTGCTGGGATAAAAGACACCACCATAGATAGGCTCCTTATCAAACTTGGTTTCCCCCAGGGTGCACCAAAACATTCAGCAGAGACACGGACCCTAGCTGAGGTGCTTCTGCACAAATTCCTGGGCTAAGCCTTCTCCAGGCAAACCCAACTGTGTTCAGGAATATTTTTACCCTATCACCTCAGCCTGCAGTGAGTTCAAGCCAGCAATGATTACTGTGGGCCAGCAATATCAGAATCAGGGAAGTTCTGGAGCCCCTAACCCCCCTCCCCCAACACACACACACACACACACACACAGAAGCACATCCTCTCCGGCCAGGCTGGCTTCTCGCTCCTACTCATTTCTGTTCCCCTCACCAAGTAAACACACAAAACCCTTTCACACGCAGTGGTGAACAACTTTGCTCTGAACTCAGCACCACCTCTCTCTGCTGGACGGTGCTCTGCCACACCACCTAGTCACATGCAGGCGTTGGGGGAGGCTGTAGCCATGAACCGTTCAATCTTACTGCCATCTCACAAGATTCTAGAACATCACCAGAGATCCTGCACTGGGACCCCACTGGGACAAAAGAACATTTCTGAGCTGGAAGTGGTGGCACACACCTGTAATGCCTAGCACTCAGGCTGAGGCAGGGGGATCAGAAGTTGTTCAAGGTCCCCTTGAGCTCAAGGCCCATCCAGGTTTCACAAGACCCCATCTCAGAAACAATCACGAAACCAACACTCCCCCAAAAGCGGCTTCCGAGGAGGCTCTTGGGGCATTCAGAACCCATACCTTTGGGCCGAGGCCTGCCAGTCTCGGGACGGCTGCGGCGCAGGGTGGCAGGCACAATCTCCGGAGGTAGGTGCAGGTAATCTCGGAGATACTGGATGCCCTCGTTCGTCAGGTACCAGTAGAAATGTCTCCAAGCAAACTGCTCCTTCACGTAGCCTCGAGACTTGAGAGACTGCAGGACAGAGGCAGACAGACAGACAGTTCAGTCAGCAGCCAGCTCCTCGGGAAAGGCAAACCCCATCCCGTCGGCATCCCGCTCCATACCTGCATGGCCTTCATTACATGAAGGTTGGGCACATTCTTGTCTGCCAACTCGGGGTGCTTGGGCATGTGGACATCTTTTTTGGCCACCATCACGCCTTCCTTAAAAAGGAGCTCATAGATGGCAATCCGATTCTTCTTAGGCATCAACATCTTCGAGAGAGGCGTAATCGAGAAAGGAACGTCATCAGCATCGTGGCCAGGATCCAGGATCCAAGTTCCCGATCACCACTGCCACAGGCTGAAAACTCCAGAGAGACACCATAGGGACCAGGTCCCTCCTCCCTCCACGTCCAACAGTTTGGAGAAAAGAATCCAGGACGTTAACACAAAGGGTCACAAAAGGCTGTCACGGCTCTCATAGCCAAGTGTCTAGGGATGGAGGGTAGACAGACCCTTCAGTGTCAACCATACTTGGGGCCATCTGAACCAGAGGTCGTACCTGGGGCAAAATCGGGGTGCTCTTAGAAGAACACAAGGAGGAGCCAGAGAAAGGGCTCCACTTCCTGCGAGGAGGGGACACTAAAGCAAAGGGTTGAGTGCTCCCCTGAAACTCCTCCCCAAAGGCAACACTTAAGGAGACTGGAGGGGGCAGGCAAGGGTGAAGGAGCCTGCCGCGAAAGGAACGCACGCAGGCGGGCGCTGAACCCCTGGCCCGGGCGCTTCCCGCCACACGTGGCCTTCAAACTCCGCTCCTCCATCCGCCGCCATCGGGACGCCGGTCCTCATCAGCGGAATCCCTGGGTCCAAGAGCTGCCTTCTCCCCCCCCCAAGCCCTCCGGCTACGGTGCGACCAGCTGCGGAGAGGACGAGTACGGCCTCCCTCAGCCTTTCCCCGGGGACGCAGGCCCGCCATGGTAGCGCCACAGCCCGGATGGCGGCCGATGGAACCCGGACGCCAGAGGAACTCACCGCGGCTGTTACAGGGTCCGAGGCGGAGGCTGGAAAGGAAGAGGCATGCGCGGCGCAGCGTCTCTTCCGGGCTGCGTGGCCCCGCCTCCCCGCAGGACCCGCGCGCTGCCGGGGGTGGCCGCGGCGGTGCCTGAGGAGCGCGGAGGGCGCTAGAGCGCATGTGCGAGTCATCACCCTCCCTCTCCCCCCTCCTATCCCCTCCCCCACCTGGAGGATCGGAGCATTTGCGTTGTCTCTGGTGCAGAGAAGCGTTTCCGCCTTGCCTGGTGGGCATGGAGGCGAAGGAGCTAAGAGTTAAAGGATAAACCGGGCCGTGGTGGCGCACGCCTTTAATCTCAACACTTGGGAGGCAGAGGCAGGTGGATTTCTGAGTTCGAGGTCAGCCTGGTCTACAGAGTGAGTTCCAGGACAGCCAGGGCTACACAGAGAAACCCTGTCTCGAAACACCCCCTCCCCCCCCAAAAAGAAATGTTACTCACATTATTGATCTTAATTTGTATTTCTCCTTTACCTATCTGACTAAACGTTTTATTTACCGTGTTTGTTTGTTTATTTGGAGACAAGGTTTCATTCCTGCCTCTGCCTCGCAAATGCTGGGGTTGCAGGCATGCACTGCCCAGTTGATGAGCTGGCTTCTCAACACCATGTCCTCAGTAAAATAAGCAGCATGCACGAAACCTTGGGTTTGATCCCCAGCACCAGATTAACTGAACATGGCGGCAGCATCAGAGGAAGTGGAAGAGCAGGACCCTCTGGGGAGGACTGCTCCGGAAAATACTTCTTATAGACAATTTGGCTTTCTCCGGTTGTGCTGAAGTTTATTGTCTGTCAATCAGCACAGAACACAAACTGGACGCCAAGGGGAGAAACGTTTCTCACTACCCCCATGCTGCTTTAACTTCTGTCTTTCCACCCACCCCAGGTCTACATATGTCTGGTGGGAGACTGAGGTGGGATGCCATAGTCAGGTCCTACTCTGTAGCTTGGGCTGCTCTCAATTTTGAGATCTCCCAGCCACAGCCTCAAGGGCTGAGAAGCCAGGTGCAGCTGCAGCTGGGTAAGCGTCTAAAACAAGGTAACTTCTGCCGAGTCTCTGCTTTTTTATTTTATTTTTATTTTATTTTTAGACAGACTCTCTGACAGGCGTGGAACTCCCTGTGTAGACAAGACTGGGCTGGAACTCATAGACGCCCTCTGCTTCTGCCTCCCGTGTGTTTCTAACACTATGCACATGCAGCCTCCCACCCTGTGCTTGTAAGCCTCTCCCATTTGTCAGGCAGGATGATGGTTGGCCTCCAGTTAGCTCATCCCAGGAAACCCATAAAAGCCTTTTGTTCATCATGAGTAGTCTGCTCTCCTTTATGACCTTTGCAGGCCCCATCTGAATCTTTCCCCAGGAAAACTGTGCTCCCCAACCCCCATGTTTGGCTTCATCTCAGTTGTAGAGCTTTTGTGCCAAGAGCCCCCAAATTTCTGGTGACATATGATAAGTATCATCGAGTTTGCTGGCTTCCTTGCAGCTGCCAGACACCCAGGCCCCAACACTGAGCCTAAATGGGGTCTGGGCTAAAATGGATAGGAGCAATACATACATCAAGCAATACATAAACCCTTAATATGCAGAGAACGTTCGAAGAACACGGCTGGAGCCTGGTAGTATCAAATAACAGAATTGGGGTTGGGACGCCGAAGCCTACATAGAAGAGTCAGAATTGGAGGGGAGAAGAGAAGGCTGTTTGTGACAGAGAGCCAGAGTGACAACAGCCAGGACAGTGTGACCTCTGTTTCTTTGGAGTTTGTGGAAGTGCAGGGAGGGGCAGGAGTCTGTGGCTCAGCTGGCACCATTCCAGCCTAGGACTCAGGAAGCCCTGGGTTCAGTCCCTGGTGCTAAAAAGTATAAACCTGGTGTGGTGTGGTTAAGACCTGTCACCCCAGCTCTTGAGAGGTGGAAGCATGGGGGCCCCCAAGTGCAAGTTTATCCTCAGCTACAACGAGAGTTTGAGACTTGTATCAACAAAGGGGCTGGAGAGATGGCTCAGTGGTTAAGAGCACTGACTGCTCTTCCAGAGGTCCTGAGTTTATGGTTGGGGACCCCCACAGCATGAGGAACTGTATTAAAGAGTCACAGTATGCCGGGCAGTGGTGGCGAATGCCTTTAATCCCAGCACTCGGGAGGCAGAGGCAGGCAGATTTCTGAGCTCGAGGCCAGCCTGGTCTACAGAGTGAGTTCCAGGACAGCCAGGGCTACACAGAGAAACCCTGTCTCGAAAAACCAAAAGTAAAGAGAGAGAGAGAGAGAGAGAGAGAGAGAGAGAGAGAGAGAGTGTCGCAGTATTAGGACGGCTGAGGACCACTAAGCCAAGGAACAGAATACAGCCAATAGCTAAGGAACCCCATTCCCAGCCTCTACTCCAGGTACTCCATCCTGTGTCACAGCTTCGTTACCTGCTCCACCTCTGTCATCCCTGTCCCATGACAGCTATAATCTCCATTCACCAGCTGATCACACTTCATCGTCACTAATGTCTGGCTTCTGTAAACATTGCTGTTTAAATGTATTTAAGCCGACCTGGTGGCCCAGATGTAGCTGAGCAGCTGAAGCCGGGAACCCAGGGCAGAAGCCAGGGTCTAGGTTCTTGGGCCTCCTAGGGGTCTCCCCAGGCTGGAAATATGGTGTTTGGTATTGGCTTTCATGTTCCATCCCTTAGTTCTTAGGCCTTTAAGTCCAATTTGTTAAGTCGGGAATGGAAGAAGGCCTGGGGGAGCAGCGCCCCCTATAGGCAGAACTTGGTGGTGCTACAGACCCCTGAGGCAGCCCATAACCCAGATAATGCTCAGCAGACAGCCTGGGTTTCACCCTTTAGCAATTGCTCTTCACACACCTAGAATAGCTTTCAAGCCTGGAGCATGTCGCCTCTTCCCACCCACACAAAGGCTCCAAGGAAGAGCCATCTGTGCTGCAAGGCCCTATTAAAGCTCCCTGCACAGGAGATTGTGGTAGTGGGTAGACAGTACCTGGTATGCTCCCGACGCAAGTGTGTACCCACGTTTGCGTGCGTTGGATGCATCTGGTGCGTTGGGAGAGGCTTCGACTCCTCTGCGTGGAGTCTGGTTGGTCCCCTCCACACAGACAGGGTTGACCCCGTAGGGACCACACCTTTACCTGTTTGGGATAGTGCCTCTACCCTAGCCTGCCTTTATTTTTATTTTTGTTTTGTGTTTTTTTGTTTGTTTGCTTGTTTTTTGTTTGTTTGTTTTTTATTTTTCGAGGCAGGGTTTCTCTGTATAGCCCTGGCTGTCCTGGAACTCACTCTGTAGACCAAGCTGGCCTCGAACTCAGAAATCCACCTGCCTCTGCCTCCCGAGTGCTGGGATTAAAGGCGTGAGCCACCACTGCCCGGCTGTGAGCGATGATTTTGTACACGTCTAGAACTCTCTGTGTAGTCCACAGCTGGCTTTTAAACTGTGGCAATCCTCCCTCCTGCCTCGGCTTTCCCACTGCTGGAACACAAAGTATATGCCACCACACCCTGATAAGACCCTGTCTCCTCTCCTTCCTCCTCCAGACTCCTCCAGATAGGTTCTCTCACTTCATAACCCAGTCTAGCCTTGAGCTCACAGAGCTCCATCTGCTTCTGCCTCCATAGTGCTGGCATTAAAGGATTGGGCCACTGTGCAGAGTCTGGTTGATATTTTTTGATTCAACTATTACATAGACCAGGCTGGCCTCAAACACATGATCCTCCAGCCTTTGCCTCCCAAGTGTGGGTACTGCAAGCACGTGAGACCACACTTGGCTTTAAAACTGACCACCATAGGACCAGTAAGATGGTCTCAATGGGTAAAGGCTCTGGCTTCCAGGCCTGACAATGGAAGAACCAGCAGCAAGTTGTCCACACACGATGTGTGTGTGTGTGTGTGTGTGTGTGTGCGCGCGCGCTCAAGAGCTGGTCCACAGAGGACATCTCTATTTTTGTTAATTTTTTAAATGACCTTTTTGAGGGGCTGAAGAGAAGCATCATTAGTTAAAGGCACTCACTGCTCTTCCAGAGGACTTGAGTTCCCAGCACCCAGTGAGGTTACTCACAACTGCCTGAAACTCCAGCTCCAAAGGATCGGTTACCCTTTTCTGGCATCCGTTGGCACCTGCACACATGTAGGGTTCACACACACACACACACACACACACAGATACACACACAGTTCTGAAGAACCAAGGGCATCATGCTCCACTTCTAGAATTTTCTTGTTGAAAACTGGAACTCTGCCGGGTAGTGGTGGCACACGCTCGGCAGAGTTCCAGCACTCGGGAGGCAGAGGCAGGTGGATTTCTGAGTTCCAGGCCAGCCTGGTCTACAGAGTAAGTTCCAGGACAGCCAGGGCTACACAGAGAATCTCTGTCTCAATAAAACCAAAAAAAGAAAAGAAAAAAGAAAACTGGAACTCTGTTATACATGACAGAGACCAGGCCCTGGGCATTTGGAGGACAGCCGCACAGTGGTTTTCTGGCTGTAACAGCAAACCAGACAGTTTCGGCAGACACCCTGGGACTTGCCAGTTCCCACATCTCCCTGTGACTGCAGCCCTTGAGAGGTGGATCCAGGCCTACCTCAGTTCTGTAGTGAGTTCTAGACCAGCCTGGGTTCCATGAGACCTTGTCTCAAATCTATAAAACAGAACTTGGAAGGGTCTGGGTGTGCCGGCTAGGAGCTGGGGCAGGAGAATTCTAGGCCAGCCTGGGCTATAAGGAGAAATGCTGCCCTCATCAAAAATTGGAAATCCACAGGAGGCGTCTTTCCCCTGTTTTATTAGGGCCAGAAGCAAATCACAGTCCCACCCACCCACGCTCAAGATGAATTTTCCAAACGCAAAACTCATTAGGGTCACTTAGGGAAAGCCGGATGCCTCCTGCTTTTGATTTTATGAGACAGGATCTCACTATATAGACTGACTAGGTTGGCCTTGAATTCAAGGAGATGCACCTGCCTCAGCCTCCACTGGGTACTGGGATTAAAGGTGTGCGCCACCACTGCCCGGCTGGTGTTTTTTGTTGTTGTTGTTGTTTGTTTTTGAGGGAGAACTCATGTAGACCAAACCTGGTTTGAACTCAGACAAGGATGACAACCTCCAGTTGTCTTCACACAGGTAGTTATTTATGCATTCACACCACAGTGTGGTGGTACATGTCTACACACACACACACTTTTGAGACAGGGTCTATTGGAACCAGGGCTGGCTTTGAAACCTAAGGATGACCTTGTTCATGATCCTCCTGCCTCTGCTTCTCAAGTGTTGGGATTAAGGGCAGGAACATCAATCACCCCTGGAATCAATTGCCTTTTAAAGGTGTTCTGAACCTCACTGAGTATGCTTGATTTCAATCTGCTGGCGTCCTGATTAGGCATCAGAGTCCAGTGGGAAGCTTTGCAGATGGCTAGCCAGTCTCTCTGACAGGATCCTGCCCATCCTCCAGGATACAGTGATACATATTCACCTTGTACCTTGTATTTTTCTAATTCAGATTTCCCATATGGAAAGAGATTATTCATTTCTCTCTTTTTTTTTTCTCCATCTTCCTTTGTTTTTTGAGACAGAGCCTCACTGTGTAGCCCTAGGTTTTCCTGAGACTCAATATGTAGACCAGGCTGGCCACCAACTCACAGCGATCCTCCTGCTTCTGCTTCCCGGGTGCTCAGATTCAGACAGGTATGCACTACTGTGCCTGGTGTTTGTTTATAAAGTTTGAGACAGGGGCTCATGTAATTTTATTATTATTGTCATTGTTATTATTATGTAGCCCAGGCTGGCCTCACACTTGGTATGCAGCCAAGACACCTTTGAATTTCTGATTCTCCCGACTCACCTCCCAGATTCTGGGGCTACAGACATGTACCACCATATGCAGTTGATATAGTGTGGGGGTTTTGAGTGCTTTAAACCCTGGGCCTCATGGCTGAAATCCTGATCCCCTTACCTCTCCCTTCCAAGGACTGATATGACAGGCCTGTGCAACCTCAACATCTCTTATGCTGGCTGCCTAGTATCCCTGTGGCTGTTAGTGGTTTATCTTCACCCCCTTGCATTGTGGGGATCACTGGTCACCCAGGGTAAAGCTTGCCTGTCATGTCTTGGTGACTACTGCTATTCTCTGAGCTGGTGGTAGGCTAGGCTGGAGGGTCCACAAAGCCTCAGCTTGGAGCCCCCAACAAGGCCTCTCTCCCCTACTGGCAGCACACTGTTCAGTGATGGGAGCTTCCTTCTAGTCCAGTAGAAGCTTCCAGAGGGAAGCAAAGCAGGAGCTGTCTACCTTACATCAGAGCAAGTCTGGAGACCCACTGGGACTCAAGAGAAGGAACACAGGCTGCATTCTGATGAGCAGAGTGGTAGGGAAAATTGCTATTCTAGAAGATTCCAGATCAGGCTGGTGGAAAGGAGAGTGGCAGAGCCTGCTGTCATACTGGGGTGGGGTGGGGTGGCTTGGACACACGGTGAAAGACAAGAACCTACACACTCACATACACACACACACATATATACACACATACACACATAGACAAACACGCACACACACATATATCATTTAAAAGAAAAAAAAAAAGAGTCCAATCTAGGCTTATCCAGCCCAGAGCCCATGCAAGGGCCATCTCCATGGTTCAGGACTCTTGGCAGTGATGTCACCAAGGGGTGGGTGGGGAGGAGGAGTCCCAGTGTCTCAATCCTACCCAGACAGGCAGTTGCTCTGTGGATCCTAGGTGCTCCAGCACAGCCAGCCAGGGAGGTAGCAAAGAATTAGCTCTCCTCTGCCTCCTGCCCCCTTCACTGTCAGGCCTCCCTTGCCTGGCAGGACATATGGCCCTGCCAGGAGAAGTCAAGCCGGGAGCTTTGCCAGTGAGGGCCAGATGGAGCAGCAAGAAATCACAAATCAGCTCACGGACGGCACCATAAATAATACTCGTGGGTGGGCACGGCTCTGAAGACACACTTCACAGCCCTGGAGTGCTGGGGCTGGCTCTCTTCTGTGTCTTTGACCTGGAAACTCTCATCTCTCAAACACAGCAGCTTCCTGCAACTCACAGAACACAGGCTGAGGACAGATGAAGAGGGAGACACCTGAACCGACATGTCAGGTCACTTTAAAAGTCAGTTGAGCGGGCAGTGATGGTGCACGCCTTTAATCCCAGCACTTGTGAGGAAGAGGCAGCAGGTGGATTTCTGAGTTCGAGGCCAGCCTGGTCTACAGAGTGAGTTCCAGGACAGCCAGGGCTACACAGAGAAACCCTGTCTCGATAGAAACCAAAAAAACAACAAACAAATAATAATGTAAACAACCCCCAACAAACTGGTTCTTCTACCCCAGCTCGCTGTGCCCAGGGCATGGGGCTTTTAGGCAGCTGTGGGGGACTAAGTCAAGCCGACCCTGGAGCCTTGTCTTTGGATGGATAAAGGGCAGTGTGTTCTGCTCTCCTGCCTCAGTTTTTTTTTTGTTTTTTTTTTTCCTAAGCTGCTGCAACACCAGCCAGGCTGCTGCCATATGGCCGATCCACTTCTCCAGTCACAGAAGAGACTTTCTGTCAACTAGGGAATGGGCTCTGAGCCTCTCCCAGATGTCTTTTGTGCCTCATTTTATCACATCAAGGTGAAGATTAAACTTTTTTTTTAGTATGTATGTATGTATGTATGTATGTATTGTATGTATTTATTGAGGCAGTGTCTCACTATGTAGCCCTGTGTAGACCTGGCTGGTTTGGAACTCCCTCCGTAGCCTAGGTTAACCTCTGACTCCAAAAGACATTCCTTCCTCTGTCTCCCAACTGCATTTGTTGCTTTCCTTAAGACAGGGTTTCTCTGGGTTGAGCTGGCTATCCCAGAACTCAATCTGTAGACCAGGCTGGCCCCGAACTCACAGAGAGCCCCAGCCTCTCCCTCCGGAGTGCTGGGACACCACTGCCCGGCTTGGTTTTTTTTTTAAGATAGAGTCTCTCTACTCTGTAGTTCATACTAGTCTGAAACTCACACTATTGCCCAGGCTGGCCTTGAACTCATTGCACTTCTGCCTCAGTTTCCCAAGTGCTAGGATGATGGGCCCACATGCATCACACCCCTTAGTAAGAAGGGGATTTCTGCCCCTGCACACATGGAGGGGCGGAGCCTCACGTGAAGCCACACCAGAGGTATGAAGAAGTCTCTGGGAGCTTCTGAGCACGGAGCCACCCTCACTTCCGTGTTCATCTCCAATTACGTCATGTCACGAAGTTGGCTTGAACTAGGAACTGTCTTCAAGCTGACCCTCAATGTGCAGCTAGAGTCTGGTGTGGCAGCATGGCCTCCATCTTAGAATTTGGAAGGCTGAGGCAGGAGGATTTTGAATTCCAGGCCAGGGTGGGCTACATCCTAAGGCTCTGTCACACACACACACACACACACACACACACACAAGCACAATGTACCCATACATACAAGCACACACACCACACACACAGGCACATGCCACCCCCACCTTCTCCCCATTCCCACCCCTCACCCCCACTACACACAAGGTGACTTTTTAAAATAGCAGAATAGCTAGGCGTGATGGCACATGCCTGTAATCCCCAAACTTGGGAGGTCGAAACAGGAGGGTCAAGGAGCTTGAGGTCAGCTTTTGGTACATAACGAGCTTGAGGTCAGCCTGGACTGCATGAGACTCTGACATCCATCCCTTCCAGGGAACTGTAAAGTCAATGGCCAGGACGCACAGGGCAGCTCACCGCCATTTGTATTGACAGATCCAGGCTATCTGATGCCCTCTTCTGGCCTCTGTGGGTACTGCATGCACAGGGTGCTCATCCGTACACGCAGACAAAACACCCAGATACACAAAATAAAAATGGATACTTACAAAGAACCAGTTGTTGCTTGGGTTTAGAGTGTGTTACACAGGCGGTGGGATTTCATCTCCTGTTGTATGCCTTGAGGGGGCATGTGGAAAGCTTAGGCTGGGAAACACAGGTCCCATCGTGGAGGAATAGAGAAGGAGCCAGGGAGGGCAGGGAGCTCCACTTCTCCTGGAGGTTTGGGTTCTGCATGCTGGTCAAGCTGGCCTCTGCGTTTAGCTGTTAATAGTCGGCTCTTGAGCCGGGCCGTGGTGGCGCACGCCTTTAATCCCAGCACTCGGGAGGCAAAGGCAGGTGGATTTCTGAGTTCGAGGCCAGCCTGGTCTACAGAGTGAGTTCCAGGACAGCCAGGGCTATACAGAGAAACCCTGTCTCGAAAAACCAAAAAAAAAAAAAAAAAAAAAAAAAAAAAGTCAGCCCTTACCTCTTGAGTCCAGATGGGGCTTCGGACTCAGCTTCAGAACATCTCTGCTTTATCTGGGTTTGCATCATCCGGCTCAGGGACATCTTCCCCCTTACCTTGTGCTCAGAGACTCCACTACAGACACTTACTGTAGCTCTGGGAACACAGGCTGGACTAATAGTGCATGCCTGTCTTCCAGCACTTGGGAGATGAAGGCAGGAGGATCAGGAGTTCAGAGTCATCCTTGACACTTAGACACACGAGCTGCAAAGCACTTAGCTGGAACCGTGTGCCACGGCAATGTCTCAGGCCTGGCTCTAACCGACACTTCTTCAAGCGGCTCACATGGTGATGCTCTCTATTACTGCAGGTGATTCTCATTAAGGGATACTGATTCAAGGTGTCAGGGACCAAGGTCATCTCAGGAGCTCACTTGATGTGGCTCCCTGGTCTGCAGCAGCTTCTCTGAGGTCAGCGACAACCATGCCAGGCAGTAAGGCTGGGGACGCAGGTGCTAGGATGTGTTACAGTCTGACCAAGTCTCAGAGCTTTGGAGGGCTGTTGGGGACTCTGTTGTCCTTGAGCCTTCTGCTGTTGCCTCTGTGGCTTTTCTTCCTGGTTTGAGTTCATGAACAGCAGGGCCAGGGCATGCTGTGCTCCAAAATGGGGTCCTGGGTCACTCTGCTGCAGATAGTGTCCAATGGACAGGGTGGACTGAGGGAGACAGGAGAGACTGAAGGACACAGGGCAGACTGAAGGACACAGGGCATGCTGCCACTGAGGATCACCGCAGGTATTTTGGTCAGAGACCAAGACAGATGCCAGAGAGTCACCCTCGACAGAAAACACCAATCAATCCTTTCCAGCCACGCCCCCGCTCCACCCCAACCAGAGAATGAGCCTGGCCTTTTGAAGCACAGAATCCTGCAGGGAGAGCAGAGCCTTCTCCACCCCTGTCTGTGAGTGGCTCTCCTGCCAGCCAAACTCACAGTCCTCTGATGACCAGCCAAGCTGCCGCTGGCAAGAACTTTTGATTGTTTACTGGGGTCATTTTTATATTGTATTGATGGCATCCTTGGGACATCCAGTGACCTCCCTTATGAAGAACACAGTCCGTTATTCACCCTGTTTTGTCCTGGTCATCGTGATGTTTTGTTTTGTTTTGCTTCTGAGATGGAGTCTCGCTATGGAGCCTTGTCTGGAACGAACTGGCTTTGTAGAATAGACAGGCCTCAGACTCAGAGAAACCAACCTGCTCCGCCTTCCTACCACTGGGATCAAAGTCCTGTATCAGCACACTAGCTCTGTTGTGTTTTGAGATAAGATCACATCCTAGGTGTGCGGGATACACAGACATACATGCAGGCAAAGCACCCACACACAGAAAAGAAAACATCACCCCAAGACTGAAGCCTGGGTAGGGGGTGGCTCAGTCAGTAAGGCTCTTACCGTATGAACATGAGGATCGAACCCATGTGAAACTTCCAGGTGTGGTGGCAGCGTGCTTGTCATTCCTGTGCTGAGGAGACAGAGACAGTCACTAGCCAGCCAATCTGGCCCAGTCAGTTAGCTCCGGGTTCAGTGAGACCCTATCACAAAGACTGAAGAGGAAAGTGATGGAAGAGGAGTCCCCCGTCATAAGCCTCTGGCCTTCACACACCTTCCACAAGTACACAGGAGACTGCACTCATGTGTGCACACACTCACTCATACACACACTTACACATACACACAGTGTACTGGCTGGTTTTGTGTATCAACATGACGCAAGCTGGAGTTATCACAGAGAAAGGAGTTTCAGTTGAGAAAATGCCTCCATGAGATCCAGTGCTAAGGCATTTTCTCAATTAATGATCAAGGAGGGATGGTCCATTGTGGATGGTACCATCTGTGGGCTGGTAGTCTTGGGTTCTATAAGAAAGCAAGCTGAGCAAGACAGGAAAAGCAAGCCAGTAAGTAACATCCCTCCATAGCCTCTGCATCAGTTCCTGCTTCCTGACCTGCTTGAGTTCCAGTCCTGACTTCCTCTGGTGATGAACAGCAATGTGGAAGTGTAAGCTGAATAAACCCGTTCCTCCCCAACTTGCTTCTTGGTCATGGTGTTTGTGCAGGAATAGAAATCCTTACTAAGACACACATACACACTCACACTCACACACTCACTCATACACACACAGATACACACCCATACATAGACGTAGCCTGTACTCACTCATACACACACACACACACACACACACACGCACATGCACACCCACACATGCTCGAGAGTCAAAAGACCAAAAAGCAGTAAGAAGCAAGGAAGCAGAGAGTGACAGGCTAGAGGTTCCACACCAAGCCCTGAGGCAGTGTCTTCTGCACAAACCCCATCTTCTTCCAGTGCAGTTTGATTTTGGAGGAAGAAGCTGGTGACAGCCCTGCATCAGACAGAGAGAGAGAGAGAGAGAGACTGAATTCTACAATTAAACAGAAGAACTGGGCTTGACACCCACTGATGTCCCAACTTCTGGGCAAGTCACCTGTGGTGGTCTGTATATACTTGGCCCAGGGAGGAGCACTATTAGGAGGTGGGGCCTTGTTGGAGTGGGTGTGGCTCTGTTGGAGTGGGTGGGGCCTTGTTGGAGTGGGTGTGACCTTGTTGGGTGGGTATGACTTCGTTGAAGTGGGTGTGGCCTTGTTGGAGTAGGCGTGTCACTGTGGGTGTGGGCTTTAAGACCCTCATCCTAGCTGCCTGGAAGTCAGTCTTCTGCTAGCAGCCTTCAGATGAAGATGTAGATCTCTCAGCTCCTCCTGCACCATGCCTGCCTGGATGCTGCTATGTTCCCACCTTGATGATAATGGACTGAACCTCTGAGCCTGTAAGCCAGCCCAGATTAAATGTTGTCCTTGTAAAAGTTGCCTTGGTCATGGTGTCTGTTCACAGCAGTAAAACCCCAACTAAGACATCACTCAACCCTGTAGCCAAGAGCAAGGGTGTTTGACCAAATGTGGCCTCTATGGCCACAAGATGCAGGTCTGGAACAATGGGCTTGGGCTCAACATCAACGCAGACCATTTCCTTATCAAAATAAAGTGGGTTTCGAAATAGTATTGGGTGTAATGGTTAATGCTTTTGGGGGGGGGGGGGAGACAAGGTTTCTCTTTGTAGCCCTGGCTGTCCTGGAACTCACTCTGTAGACCAGGCTGGCCTCGAACTCAGAAATCTACCTGCCTCTTCCTCCCGAGTGCTGGGATTAAAGGTGTGCGCCACCACTGCCTAGCCCTGTTTGTTTGTTTTTTAAAAAGGCTCAACAGTACAGGGATCTGTATCCACCCAGGGCTGGTACAACAAATGTGTTCCCACTGCCAATATACCCCTGGTGGCTTCAGGCCCAAGGCAATAGATCCAGCCAACCTTGGATTGAAACCATGAGCCAAAATAAACCCTTTCTCCTTTGAAATGGGTTCTCTGGGATGTTTGTCACAGTGAGGAAAGGCTGACACTTTCTGGTGAGAGGTTAGCCGTGCACAAAAGCCTTGGATCACCGCAAAAACACCACCCTGCATGGAAACATCCTTCTTTGAACTATGGCTAATGTTTTTTGTCTGATTCTTTGAGACAAGTGTTGCTCTATAACCCCAACTTTCTTGAAACCCTTGATCCTCCTGTCTCAGTCTCTTGAGCTCTGAGATTACAGGTGTGCATCACCACGTCAATTCCAAGTGTTAAGGTTAAGAGCAGATGAGGGTGGGGGTGTGTGGCTAAGCTGCTAAGGGAGCTTGCAGCCAAGCTTAACGACCTGAGTTTGAGCCCCAAGACCCATATGATGGATGGTAAGACCCAATTCCGGAAAGTTAGCCTCTGACCTCTACGTACCCTACTACCCCCTCCCTGACCCAAGTAAATAAATAACTTAAAAAGAAAGAGTACGGGTAAAGGTGCTTGCTGCCCAGAGGTACAAGCCTGAGGGGACCTGAGTTTGAATCCAGGAGACCCCATAAAGTCAGATAGAGAACCAACTCTATGAAATGATCCTCTGACCCCCGCCCCGGACACACACTGATAATACTAAAAATAATTTAAAAATAGGGGCTGGAGAGATGGTTCAGAGGTTGAGAGTACTGGCTGCTCTTGCAGAGGACCGGGGCTCAGTTCCCAGCACCACGTGGCGGCTCACAACTGTAACAGCTCCAGGAGAGCAGAGCGCTGTCACTGGGGCAGTGGAGGCAGGAGGATGAGGAGTTTAACGCTAAACTCAGCTGCATAGTGAGTCCAGGCGATCCTGGTTACTACCGAAGACCTTGACTGAAAGACATGAATCTTAAATCCAAACCAACCAAACAGCATCCTTAGGTTGCTTAGGGATTCCGCTTGTAGTTAAGGTACCCGACCACTAGGTGGCGAGAGTGTCCAGGCCATAGCCACAGGACCACATTGACGTCGAGCTCTCTGGCTTGGAGTAAGCACCTAGTCCAGTCCGCTTTTTCTTTCTAGCCTCAGGGCTGAACTCGGTCCTGCCTGGACTGGAATCCCAGCTCCAATGCTTTCCAGCTGTGTGACATCACGCAGTCTACCTAACCTCTCTGGCCTCCCTGTCCCAGCCTGGAACATGATGGTCAGTAATCACAGCGTCCCCATGGTTCCTATGCCTCAAATTCAGGAAGAACCTGGTACGGAGAAAGGCTCTGTTTGTCAATACGTTCTGGGTAAACTTTCTCCAGGGTCCTAAATCCGGGCACCCCTTAAAGGTTAAGGGTTTCATGCAGGAGGCAGAGAAACTCACCATTGCAAGGCTCCTGACACCTGGTCTCAGGGTTCAAGGTGAGGCTGGCAATGGCCCCTGTCCACCAGGCAGGTGACTGGTACTGTCCCGAGAGCTTGAAGCCAGATGACCGGCGGGGGCATGAGAGAGAGAGAGAGCGCCAAAAGGCTGTCCCTCAGCACTGCCTGGTCCCATGTCATGTTGCTAAAAAGGAGCTTAGAAAAATAAAACCCTGTCCTGGGCAGCGGAGACCCAGCCAGTCAGACGCCCTGCTCCAAACAGGATTCAAGGCGGTAGCGACCCGATCAGGGCTCAGAGATCTGTGCTAGCCCCAGCTCTGTCATTGATGTGCTGTGTGACCTGGAACGAGTCTCTTTCACTCTCGGGGCTTCAGAATCCCCATCTACCCAAAGTGGAATAGATCCCTGGCCTTCCTTCCCAACCAAAGCTGTGGTAAGAACAGGGGTGGTTGGGCTGGGGGTGTGGTGAGTCTGGGCAGTGCCTGTTGAGCATGCACAGAAGGCTCAGGAAGTAAAGGCGCTTGCTACTGAAGCCTGGTGGCCTGAGTTCAATCCCGGGTCCCACCTGGAGGAAGAACACTGACTCCTAAAAGTTGTCTTTTGACCTCCATCCACGTACCGTGGCACTTGTGATCAAACACATATCATGCTTGCCGGGCACACACCCAATAATTATAATAGATAATTGTTAGCCAACATGGTGGCACACACCATTAATGCCAGCACTTGGGAGGCAGAGGCAGGAGGATCTCTGTGAGTTTCAAAGCCAGCCTGGTCTACAGAGAGAGTTCCATGCCAGTCAGGGATACACAGTGAGACCCTGTCTCAAAAAATGAATATAATAAAAATTTTCAAAACTGAACAAACAACAAAACCCCAAACTGGGCATGGTGGTGCATGCTTGCCATCTCAGCACTGGAGAGAGGGTAAGGGGTCAGAAGCTGGACCTCACCTAGGGTTCAAGGCCACCGTAGGAAGATACATGTGACTGTCTGAGGGAGAGAGGAGAGAGAGAGAACTCAAAACCGCTCCTCATTCTTCCCCCTCCCCCCAAGCCTGTTTTCTATATGGAAGATGGGGCAACTGGAGTCTTCCTTCTACCAGCCCCCTCTTCCAGGCCCAACACGCAGTATCAATTACCAATCCATTATTCATTCATTGATTTATTTATTCCCGCGCCTTTCGGTGCTGGCCTGCCTTTCTGTCCGCATGCCTTTTGTGTTTCACTGGCATCTGCAAAACCCTCAGGACTAGCTGCACAGACTCTGCATGGCCCAGAGTCTGAGGGATGATGGACCAAGGGAGGCTCAGAGCTCTGGGTGAGAAGGACAGCCCCATGGAAACAGAAAGGGGTCAAATCTCAGCGGGGCTGAGAGAACGTGAGGCCAGGACAGGACAGATGTGGGAAATGCTCAGAAAGGGAAGAACTGCTGTGCCAGTACGGAGGGCATCTATATTGAAGCAGAGGCACAAACTGGGAGGGAGAGTGGGGAGGAGGTACACGGAGCAGGAAGGGGTGGGGGTGGGTTGCAAAACAGGAAGGTGGGTCAAGTTCATCTCTACCCAGCAGGAGGTCTGCAATTAGAATGTCTACAAGGAAGCTGGTCTAATTTGGGAAGTGTGGACATCCCGTGTCAGTTCCCGAAACATTTTATTTTAGGTTACACGGGGCCGGAGTGTGTGTGTGCGCATGCGTGTGTGTATGTGTGTGTGTGTGTTCTGAATTCAACCCCAACCACACCTCAGCTCTGTACAGAGAGCCCCCGGCTGTCATTTCCTTCACTCCTCTCTACTTTTGTTTGTTCAGTTTTTAAAAGGGACTATTTTTAACTCATGTGTGTCTGCACTGGAGTCTGTGCACACATGTGCAGGTGTCTAATGAGGCCTCCAGAGGGCGTGAGGATGCTCTGGAGTTGGAGCCACAGGCAGGTGTGAGCTGTCCCATGCGGGTGCTGGCAACCAAAATTAGGGTGTCTGGGAGAGCAGTAAGTTCTCTTAATCACTCTGTGCTGGCTGGTTTTGTGTCAACTTGACACAAGCTGGAGTTATCACAGAGAAAGGAGCTTCAGGTGAGGAAAGGCCTCCATGAAGATCCAGCTGTAAGGCATTTTCTCAAGTAGTGATCAAGGGGGGAGGGCCCCTTGTGGGTGGTACCATCCCTGGGCTGGTAGGCTTGGGTTCTATAAGAAAGTCAGCTGAGCAAGCCAGGAGAAGCAAGCCAGTAAGGAACATCCCTCCATGGCCTCTGCATCAGCTCCTGCTTCCTGACCTGCTTGAGTTCCAGTCCTGTCTTCCTTTGGTGATAAACAGCAGCGTGGAAGTGTAAGCTCAATAAACCCTTTCCTCTCCAACTTGCTTCTTGGTCATGATGTTTGTGCAGGAATAGAAACCCTGACTAAGACAACCACTGAGCCTCTATTTGTTTAATTTTTTTAAAGGATTTTTTTTTTCAAGACAGGGTTTCTCTGTGCAGCCCTGGCTGTTCTGGAACTCACTCTGTAGACCAGGCTGACCTTGAACTCAGAGATCTACCTGATCCTGACTCCTGAGTGCTGGGATTAAAGGCATGGGCCACCCTGACTGGTCTCCTGTTGGATTTCTCAAGAGGCCTAAGATGACCACAGACTCTCTGTGTGGAGGACGACCCTCCAAGCCTCCACTTCCGGATGCTGGGGTTACTACAGGCCTGAGTCACTGTCGCCAGCTGATGTGCTAGACCCAGGGCTTTGTGTGTGCTCAGAAAGCACTCCGCTAACTGAGCCATGTTCTTAAAGCCCATGAACCTATGGGGTCACCTGATGAACCTATGGCTCTGTGAAGACTGCACCTTCTCCCAGCCTCTGGCCTCTCTTCCCCACCGTATCAAAGACTTCTTCCCCCTGAGCACTCACTTAGGACTCTTATCAACCCTCCAAATGTCTGGCCATTAAGGGATAGGAGGTGTTCTGTTGGGGAAATCTGGTGCTGTACACTCCTCTGGCTTTTCTCTTAAAAATATCATCATCATCACCATCATCATCATCATCATCACCACCACCACCATCATCACCACCATCATCATCATCATCACCATCACCATCATCATCATCATCTTGAGAGAGCTCTGGAGACGAAGATAGTTGTGGTTATAAAAATGGGTGCCATTTCTCCCCGTACCTATTAGTTCTGAGCCGTGGGCTAGGTACTCCACATACCTTGTTTGGTTTCGGCATCTCACCTGGATAGTGTAACCACGACCACCATGGATATGATGAACCCATGAACAGAGTCCTGGGTGTGTCAGTTGGCTCCACCCACGGGCTTGTCACACGGTTGTCAAGATGAGGCGTCTGAGTCAGAGTGTTCCCCGAACAGCTGTCCCACCCCTGTGAGCCTCACCGCTTTGCCTGGGGCTGATGGTAAACTCCAGGTTGGGGTGTGGGGAACAGGAATCTGGGTGCTGAGGCAGGAGTAGACAGTGGGCCTCATCAGCCCCGAGCTACCATATCCGCGTGTACAGAGGCAGCCCAGAGCTTCGGACCTTGGCTTTGCCTAACAGTTCCCCAACTCCTGGGCCATCTGGCTAACCTGAGTTTCAGTCTCCTTCAGCACCACTAGAAAACCTTTCCGGACAGCTCTGCCCAGAGCCCTGAGCTTTCTGTGGAACACCAACCGCTGTGGGTAAGTGTGGGAGGGCCATTTCTGGGAAGGATTGACTGAGGGGAAAAGAGACTCTCCCATGGTGGGCGGTACCTCCCAGGGGTGGCTGATGTAAGAAGTCTGGGTGTCAGATGCAGTGCCGTTTGCTTGCCCGCCTTTGCTTCATGCTTGTGAATGCATCTGCTCTGTTGCTGCTGCAGCTGCTGCAACCAGAATCCCACCTTTTCAACCTTCCAATGTCTCTTGAAGGCCTATGATGACTCCCGGGGCTCTTCGGGAATCCTCCATGTGTTCCGTGCTACACTGGGACTACTGAGGAACACAGCGTCCCGGAGCTGCTGCGGTATCCTCAGCCTATCCAGCGCGCAGATGCGCGTGTGTAGTTTAGGCCGATCTAACGAGCCCCTTTGTAATAGACATCCATTCTGTATCTCTGTACCCTCACTAATAAATACATCCACTCACTTGACTGGTCCAACCCCAGACTAGATCCCGCCTATGGCCTGTTCATTTGGCGATGTCGTCTTCTAGGCTTTAACAATATAGCTTGAAACCAGTGTTCAGGGACTTCTTAGCAAATGAATGAACACTGTACGCAGGCAATCAATCCTCTGGATCCCTGGACTGGTGAACTTCAGAGCTCACGGTGAGCCCCGAGACTTCTGTGGAACACCTCCAGGGGTTCAGGAAGACTCCTTCTACAAACTCCTTTGAACACCCAGTTGTCTGTCTGTAGGGAGGGGCAGAGGTGGGCAGTTTCCTCCTCTTGGGCTTACTTCGATAGTTTATGGCGTATTCTGGACACATGGAATGGATCCTCTCCTCTTCTACATCAGGCTCCACTCGCTGGGGCAGCAGCCTGGATGCCGGAAGCATCCAGAATACATTAGAATATATTACATATATACATACATACAGAATATATTGGAATACAGGGCATAAAAGCAACTGGGGTGGGGATGGGGGTCACCTTTTAGGTCCCCAAGTCCCAGAAAGCCTCCAAAAGGCCTCCAGTCAGCTTTGCTGACAGCCACCTGAGGTGCACGGTGTCCTGAGGATTCACAGAGGTCTTCTCGGCAAAGCTGAGTGTGGGAGTGGGCCGTGGGATAGGGTAGAGGAGAGCATCCTCACTATTGACTAGTCTGAAGGCTCCTGTCCTCCGTGGACCCAGCACACATGGGTGGGTTGGGGGCATCACCACACCAGGGCCTGTCCTGCGTGTATCCATCCACACACAGGTGAGGGGGGGAGTCATCGCACCAGGGATAGATCGCAATCCCCTATCCTGCGTGCACCCCCACCTGAGAAGCAGGGATTAGGAGCGCGCAGGAACCACACTCGCCGAGCCGGGGAGCAGGCGACCGGGCGGGCGCGGCCTCCGGGTACCGCGGCGCTGCCACCTGCCCAGCCACCGCGCCGCCATTGGCTCACGGAGAAGCCGCTCTAATCCGCGCCGCCTCCGCCCCCGCGCGGCGCTGCGCTCCGCGGAGTCTCTGACCTTCCTCCTTCCCGCAGCCCCGGAGAGACGCGCGGCGGTCGCGCCAGCCTCCTCCTCCTCCTCCTCCTCCTCCCCCGGGAAGCCGTCCCGGCTTGAGGCTGGACTGCCGCCGCCCGCTTTGCTGCCCGCCCCGCCGATGGTGTCCGGTGCTCCGGCGCCCAGGTAGGGGGTCTAAAGCGTAGAGAAAGCGCGGGATGGGGGTGGGGGTGGGGTAGGGTTGGGGATGGGGGGAGTCCAGGGCCCCAGTGCGGGATGCAGGTGCCCAGCGTGTGATGGGCGTTGGGTACAGCTGAGGACAGGTACCCGGGGAGAGGTGGGCGCGCGCCCCGGGATGCTCTTGGGCTTGACCCAGGCAACGCCAGGATGGCCCCTTGGGGATGCTAAAGGGGAGGCCTCTACCCTGGGGAAAGGGGGAGGAAATAGGATCGTTGGGAAGCTGGAGCCTGCCCCCCACCCCGGCGTTGAGTGTGTTTTTTCTGGGACCAGCTGGGGTGGGTGGGCCGATGCCAGCTTGGTGCGTATGTTATTTCTGGATCAGAGTGGGCTGTGGAGAAGCACAGCGGCGATGTCTGGTTTAGATTACAGGTACTTCCTTCTTTGCTTTCGACCCCTCCCCCCACCAGCTGGGGGTGGGAGGTGGAAGGAGAGAGGAGGTGGCGATGCTGAGTCTCACCCCCACCCCCGCCCCCAGATGCTGCAGAATCTTCTCTGCGCCACACCGCCTTCTCTCTCCACCAACCTCAGACGATTTGGTCACGGTTGGGGCACTTGCCCGGTTGTGTTCACCTTTCAGGTGGCTGTGGAAAGGTTAAAGGGTCATTAATGTGTCTGCGACACAGTGGCAAACCCCAGAGCTTGACTAGACTCAGCTTCAAACCTCGGCTTTTAAGTTCCAGCCCCCCACCTCCCAAGCCCCGCTCTGCAGCCTGGGGGAACTCACACATGCTGCACCTTCTTTTTTCGGGACACAACAGAAATAGCCCATTGTCAGGGGCCCTGGCACAGCTGGGGTGCAGATTGCCAGTGGTCTAGGAAGCTCTGCCCACAGCCTGGTTTTCTTACCAGATGTTTGCCCGGCTACTCAGATCACCCTCTCCAAGTGGCTTCCTGGCACCCCAGGTGAGAGGTCACCTCCAGCCCCATGTGCTTGGACCCTGTCAGCCTGGAGGTTACTTATGTCCCCCTCTAGACCAAAGGGACTTCAGGTTAAGAATCTGATTTGTCTCTGTCATTACTCCAGTGTCTGAGAAGGGCCCCTCGCTGAAAAAAATGTTTGCAGTATGATCGAATGAATGAATGAATGAATGAATATGTAAATTCTGGACTATAGCTAGCAAGCTGGAAGATTGAGGGGAGCCCCTTTGGTGTTACTATTCCTCGGGACCAAAGAGACTCATTTAGGTCTGGGGTTGAATGCCAGCTGTGTCTATTGGAGGGGCTTCTGTCCTGCTGGCTCCTGACTGACTTGTTGGCTCCCCGTGTCCCCAGGAAGCCTGGCCCTTTGTTGAGGGCCTCCATTTCTTCAAGCTTCTAGGTTGGTGATTTCTCGGCTACGTCTCAACTAAAACAAGGCAAACCAGGTCAGCTTCCAGGGCTGGGTGGGCCCCAGCCAGGCTGTCCTAGGTCTCAGGGGTCTTCCCAATCAGCTGTGTGTGTAAAAGGTGACAAGGGCCCTTGCAGAGCCCTTCTTGGCCCCAGCCTTCTTCCTTTGACAGGTGCACAGCTCTCCCCCGAGTAGGCTGTACCACCCAGCCAGTCAGCTGACTCCTCTTCCTCCCCGCTCTGCTTTCCATTGCTCTGAATTCTGAGGCTCTTTCAGTTCCTCAGCAAAGCCACACTGCTCTCGCCTGCCAGCCTTCGGAAGCTTCCTTGCCCGTGGCCTTTACTCTATCTTGCTCTTCTCCTCAGACCCACTGCCTTGGGTTTTTTGGTTTGTTTTGTGTTTTTTTGTTTTGATTTTTTTTTTTTTTGGTTTTTCGAGACAGGGTTTCTCTGTGTAGCCCTGGCTGTCCTGGAACTCACTCTGTAGACCAGGCTGGCCTCGAACTCAGAAATCTACCCGCCTCTGCCTCCCAAGTGCTGGGATTAAAGGCGTGCGCCCCCACTGCCCAGCCTGCCTCAGTTTTTGAGTGCCTGGGTTATAGAGACAGTCCATGGACAAAGAAGGTGTGTCTTGGTCTGGTGTCCCCAAGGCCTGACTCAGAGAGGCCGTCCCTTGAGGAAAGTGTAACGGAGTGGGTCCTCCGTGACTTCAGATCACTTGAAAGATTCTTCCTCAGGAGATGCCTGCATCCCTGGAGGATTGAGTGGCAATGGAAGACTCATTGAAGAAGAGAGGCTTCTGTGGGCCTGGCAGACCAGGAAGGACAGGGAAGGCCAAGGGGGAGGAGCTCATTGATCTGGGGTCCTCCCCATGGAAGCAAGAAGAGGGAATGGCTGTACTGGGGAGGAACAGGCTCCAGCCAAGGGCCTGGAACATACTATGACAAGCACTTTCTGCTGAGCCACACCCCCAGGCCCTTACTGGGGGATTCTAGGCAAGGTCATCTCTTCTGTGCACCAGCCCTTAGTCTTACATTTAAAATTTTTTTACATTTCTGTTATTATTATTATTATTACACTGTCTTGTTTTGTTTGAGACAGGGGTTTTTCTGTGTAGCTCTGGCTGTGCTGGAATTCACTCTGTAGACCAGCTTGGTCTTGAACTCACTAGAGATCCACCTGCCTCTGCCTCCTGAGTGGTGTGTCCAAGACATGTGCTGCCACCACCCTGGTTAGTATATAATTTTTTGAGACAGGGTTTCTCTGTGTAGCCCTGGCTGTCCTGGAACTCACTCTCTAGACCAGGCTGGCCTCGAACTCACAGATCTGCCTGCCTCTGCCTCCCGAGTCTTTTTGTTATTTTTTTTTATCATGTGTAGGTGTGCACGGGAGTGCGGGTGCCTGCGGAGGTCAATGGTGTTGGATTTCTTGGAGCTGGAGTTAATAGGTGGCAGGGGGCTGCCCACTGTGAGGACTACCTCATTCTTTCCAAGAGCACTGTGAACCCCCAACTGCCGATCATCCCCCCCAAACCCCCTCCCCCCCGGCCTGTCTTACATTTTTCTTCTTAAAGGAAAGCCAAACCAGACCAGAACACCACCACCTTCCAGGCTGGTGAGATGACTCAGTGGGGAAAGGGACCTGCTATTGAAACAGATGATTTGGGCTCAATTTCTGGGACCCACGTGGGCAGAGGAGAGAACCGGTTCCCACCAGTTAACCTTTGACCTTAGATCTCCACTCATGATGTTGCAAATAAACAACTATAAAAATAAAAGAAGAAACAAACCCAACCTTTTAAGCCAGATGTGGGTGTCTGTGCTAGCTCGAGCCTGTGCACATGGACATACATGCCCTTGGGAGGTAGAAGCAGGGGATTAAGAACGAATTCCAGCTTTGCAGCTCATTTTGAGTCTAACCTAGATTATATGAGACTGTTTCAAACAAAAAACTGCTGGTTTTGTTTTTCTTTTCTTTTCTCTTTTCTTTTCTTTTCTTTTCTTTTTAAGACAGGGTTTCTCTGTGCAGCCCTGGCTGTCCTGGAACTCACTCTGTAGACCAGGCTGGCCTCGAACTCAGAAATCTGCCTGCCTCTGCCTCCCAAGTGCTGGGATTAAAGGTGTGCGCCACCACGGCCTGGCTTGTTGTTTTTTTTCCTTATTGCAAAATTAAATGGCGTTCACTGGGAATCATTTAGATCTGACTGGACAGCCATTAGCTACCGTTACAGCCTTTTACCTGCCCTGTGTACCTTGCAGTTGGTTTCCATGGCCATGAAGGACTGGGCCTCAGGGACTGGCCTGGGCCCTAGGAGGGACCCAACAGGAGCCACCCACCCCTAGAAGCAAACTTCAGTTCAGTGACGGTGGCAATCGCAGATGACCCCACAGGCTTTGCACGGCTGGCAGGACCTTCAGAGGTGTGTCTTCGGCATCCTCAGGCACAGCTGCTGGGGACCAGTGTGGGGCATCTATAGATGGTACCCAGAGCAGCCAGGGCGATAGATGATGCTCAGTTCTAGGAAGGGTGATGTCTTAGTCGGGGTTTCTATTTCTGCACAAACATCATGACCAAGATGCAAGTTGGGGAGGAAAGGGTTTATTGAGCTTACACTTCCACGTTGCTGTTCATCACCAAAGGAGTTAAGGACTAGAACTCAAGCAGGGCAGGAAGCAGGAGCTGATGCAGAGGCCATGGAGGGATGTTTCTTACTGGCTTGCTTGCTTCTCCTGGCTTGCTCAGCCTGCTTTCTTATAGAGCCCAAGACTACCAGCCCACAGATGGTACCACCCACAAGGGGCCTGTCCCCCTAATTGAGAAAATGCCTTACTGCTCGATCTCATAGAGGCAATTCCTCACCTGAAGCTCCTTTCTCTGTGATAACTCCAACTTGTGTCAAGTTGACACAAAACTAGCCAGTATAGGTGGGCAGGAGGAACCAGAAGAGGACTTTGTGAGGCAGGAGCTTGGATGACAAGAACGTGGGTATTGGAGAGGTGCCTTAAGCCTTCAAATTGGGGCTCCTGAAGACTGGGAAGACCAGAGGCCATAAGCATCACGTGGTGGGAGAGTGCTGGTGGGAGGGTAGCTCAGTGGTTAGGGGTACCTGCTGCTCTTGCAGAGGACCTACTTGTGTTTGGTTCCCAACAGCCACTTGGTGGATCAAAACTGTCTGTAGTTCGAGTCACAGAGCATCTGGTACCTTCTTCTGACATCGTCAGGGTACACAGTTATCCATGCAGGCAAAACACTCATACACATAAAATAAAACAAGTATATCAAAAAAAATTTAAAAGCTAGGATAGGCTGGGATAGGGGTTGTCCGATAAGATTTGGGATGCCTGGCTAAATGGTGAAATCTGAATTTGAGCGAGGGACATGGCTCACTAGTAAAGTGCTTGTGTAGTGTGCCCGAGACCCTGGTTAAATCCCATCACTTAAAAAAAAAGTTCAGGGGGCTGGAGAGATGGCTCAGCGGTTAAGAGCACTGGCTGCTCTTCTACAGGTCCTGAGTTCAATTCCCAGCAACCACATGGTGGCTCACAACCATCTGTAATGGGATCCGATGCCCTCTTCTGGCAAGCGGGTGTACATGCAGATAGAGCAGTCGTATACATTCTTAAAAAGTTCAGATAATTTGTTTCGTTCCTTCTTAGCATAAACATATCCCAAATGTTACATGAGCATACTGTATTAAAAAGGTTTTTTTTCATGATATCTCAGTGACAGAGCACATGCTTAGCGTTCTCCTGTGAAAGTCCTAGGCTTAACCCTAATAGAAACATTTTGATCTGGGGCTGTTGGTCCAGATCTGGTCCCTCAGAGGGTAGAGACAATGGCTGCTAACGCTGAGGACCCTCACAGTGGAAGGAGGCGACAGACCTCCACAAGTCAGCCTGTGACACCCCACGAGTGTACTGTGGTACGCAGCTCTTCACGATAAACAAATAAATGTACTACTAATATTAAAAAAAGACAAACTTGATTTGTCTTCTGAATCTGAATTGCGCTGGCGCCCTTTGGCCTCTAGGGGGCGATGCTTAGGGATGGAGACGGAAAGAGAGAAGAGTCTCCTGTTTGCTTCTTTTCTGTCCTGGGGAAGGGATGGTGGGTACTTATTTGAAATTAATAGAGTGTGTGTGTGTGTGTGTGTACACGTGTGTGCGCAGCAACCGTATAAGCATGGAGGTTAGGGGAGACCTCAGGCCTCAGGGTCCACCTCAAGGTCCATTATTTCTACAGGGTCTCTTATTCTGGGCTGCTCAGTCCAGACTTCCCTGGATTCTCTTAACCTCCTGCTCTCTGGCCATAGGAGCGCTGAGATTACAGACACTTCTGTACCCAGCTTACTGTGTGTTCCGGGGACTCAAACTCAGGTCCTAATGCTCACAGGGCAAGTCTCTTACCCACCAAGCCACGGCCCCAGCCCTCAGAGCAGTTTTGAATTCTGTGTCTGTAAACTGATTCTACCCATCGCCCAGCGAGTGCTTGCCCATTCACATGGGGCAGAGAGATTTACCATCAAGGTGGATCTTCTAAATAAGGTTAATCCAGTGCGGCACAAATCCTTGCAGTAAGCCTTTTCCTGGCGGGGGGTGTGGTAGACAACCGGCACATCTCTGGGGGAGAGTGCGCTGGCACCCCCTTTTTGGAATACCATTTTGGGGGTGAGCCCAATAGGTACAGTCTTAGCAAGCAGCGATGGTCAGTGACAAGTCACCAGGAAGATGCATAAGGTCAGGACACCCCCACCTGCACCCCCCGCCTGTGCCAACCAAGGTGGGTCTTCATTCTGGTGTCATTTAGTCAGCTGCCCTTGGCAGAGTCTGCCTTACACCAGGCACTGTTGTAGGTACCTAGAAAAGGACAGTGTAAAAAGATAATTATTATTATTGGGTTGGGAAACAGGGTTTCTCTGTGTAGCCCGGGCTGTCCTGGAACTCACTCTGTAGACCAGGCTGGCTTCGAACTCAGAGATCCACCTGCCTCTGCTTCCCGAGTGCTGGGATTACAGGTGCATGCCATCACCGCCTGGTTCATTCTTATTATTTTTGAGGTTTTAAAGGGTGTATGCGTGTTTCGTCTGCATGTACATCCGAGTACCGCATGCATGCCTGGCATCTGTTGGGCGTCAAGGTCCCCTGGGGCTGGAATTACAGACAGCGGTGAGCTACTCTTTGAGTTCTGGGAACTGAACCCAGGCCCTCTGCCAGAGCAGCCAGTGTTCTTAACCGTTAAATCATTTATTTCTCCAGTCCCTTTTAAAATTATTTATTTAGTGGGGAGGGGAGGATTAGAGGGAGAACAACCCTGTGCCACAGCACCCTTTCTGAAATGGGAGGACAACTTCTGGGAGATGCTTCCTTCCACTCTGTGGGTCATAGGGATGACCCATGTCCCCAGGCTTGGCTGCAAGCATCCTCACCCACATCTCATCCAGCCTGGGTTTTGTTATTTATTTAGGTTTTTCATTCTTGAGACGGTGCCTCGCTGTGTACCTGACCGTCCTGGTCCTTGCTTCATAGCCCGTTGACCTCACAGCAGCTGTCTGAGCTCTGTCTCTCTCTTCCGATCACAGTAGCTGTCTGATCCGCCTGCCTCTGCCTCCTGAGTGCTGGGATTAAAGGCGTGCACCTCCATACCTTGTCCAGTTCATTTTTTTATTTAATTAGGAATTTTCTTTAGATTCGTTTTATGTATCTAAATGGCTATATCTATGTATGTGTGCCACATTCGTGTCTGGTATCTGCAGAGGCCAGAAGAAGGCATTGGGTGCCCTTAGGTTGGAATCAGTCACACTGTGAATAGACATGGGTCTGAGGCAGACCCCACTGCTGTGTGGTTTGACTCTAGAGTTTTATGTGCCCCCTCTGCTGCCCCCTCGAGTCAGGCTGGGTCCATCACTGGTCTCAGAGATGCTGAGCATGCTGGGTGGCTCTTGTGGGAGGATCGGACTCAGAAGAGAGGGGTGGTGTGTCCAAAGGATGGAGGGGGGGCATTCCAGGGTGACTTAAAGGATGGACACAAGAGGGCTGGAGCAGGACAGGTATGGCTTGGGGGGCTGGGGACGAGATCTGGGCAGGAATGAGTGGAAATACAGCCCAGAGATCGGTGAGACAACTGGTAATTGGTGACACTGGACATTTAATTAATTAGTTGTTTGTTTGAAACAAAGTATCAAGTAGCCTGAGCTGGCCTCACAATGACTCTATAGCCCAGGCTGGCTTTGAACTTCTGGACCTTCTGTTTCCACCTCATGGCAGGCATGTACCGGCATACCTGGGATTCGAGATGGACATTTTAAATGACCTGCTTCATTGGTCGTCCCTTCTAGAACAGGTGGCTCAGGGCTAGATGAGATCCTTCACTCCTCAGCCCCACCCTGTAGCACCTGGGCCTTCCCAAGAGCACACCTGCCACCAAAGAGGTGGCCGTGACATAGCAGGAAGGTAGGACTGGTTCAGGCTAAGGCCCACCAATGCCTCACTGAGGACTTTGTGCCACTTAGGGTTTCTCTTGGACTGTTTCCTCTTCTGTCTTTAAAACAAAACAAAACTTTATTTATTTTGAGACAGGGTCTTGCTGTGTAGCCTTGGCTGGCCTAGAACTTGCTATGTACACCAGGATAGCCCTGTTTTATTTTGAGACAGGATATCACTAAAATTACCTAGGCTCCCTTTGGGTCCCTCTGTAGCTGGCTTCTACCTTGGAGTCCTCCTGCCTCATCTTCCTGAATATTCTGACTTTTGGTGTGTGGCCGGGTGGTGGTGGTGTTGGCTAGGGATTGACTCTAAGACTTGATATCTCCTCTGTCTTTAATTTGTAAATTTAAAAAAACCATTCATTTATTAAGGGTCATGGTGGTACATGTCTTTAACCCCAGCACTTGGGAGGCAGGGTCGGGTGGATCTTTGGAGTTCAAGGCCAGCCTGGTCTACCGAGCAAGTTCTAGGACAGCCAGGGCTACACAGAGAAACCCTGTCTCAAAAAACAAACAAACAAAACAAAACAAAACCCAAAAACCCAAAAAACCCAAACCAAACCAAAACAACAACAAAAAAGCCCAAGATGTATGTATATATATATGTATGTACATACATATGTATGTGGGTGCTTCATCTGCATGTACCTCTGCACCCCAGAAGAGGGCACCGTGTTATAGATGATTGTGAACTGTCATGGGTCCTGAGACTTGAACTCAGGTCTTCTGAATGAGCAGCCATTTCTCCTAACCACTTACTCATCTCTTCAGCCTTATCTGAAGTCTTTATTGTCAAAAAATATAATTCATGTACATAGAGAAAGTAGTATTTGATGTCTGCTTCTCCCTTGCCTGCCATCTCCAGGAATGCAATCATTCTAACCAAATCTCCGGTATCTATTCGCCATGCCTGTCTCAAGACACACCTCTAAAATAAGGACTTTCTTTTGTTTGTGTGAGACAGGGTCTCCCTAGGTAGCCTTGACTGGCCTGGAACTGGCTCTGTAGACCTCTGCCTCTGCCTCTGCCTCTGCCTCTGCCTCTGCCTCTGCCTCTGCCCCTGCCCCTGCCCCTGCCCCTGCCCCTGCCCCTGCCCCTGCCCAAGTGCTAGGGTTAAAGGTGTGTCCCACGATGCCTGGGCGCAAAGACTTTCTGTTTAAAAGTTTTTTGGTGGGGTCAGGGGAGATGGCTCAGTAGTTAAGAGCACAGACTGCAGTTGGAGGGGACCCAGGTTTGGTTCCCTGCACTAGCGTGGCGGTTTACATCTATCTGCATCTCCAGTTCCTCTGGATCCCACAGCTTCTTCTTATGGCATCCGAGGCCACGGAAAGCACGTGGTGCGCGTGTTCTCACACAAAGACACACATAGACACACGTGAAAGTAAATAACAATATCTTACAACTAAAAATTTTTAATCAGACTTTTGTGCGTGTGCACACATACACTCGCGTGGAGGTCAGAGGACAACTTGCAGAAGTCGGTTCTCTCCTACAGTGTGGGTCTCAGGAATCAAACTCGGGTTGCCAGGCTTGGCAGCAAGCGCCTTTACACACTGTGCTGAGGGTCGGATCCCTCCTCTCTTCAGCTCTTTGGTGACCTCCCTGCCCTTTAGAAGGTCCCAGCCAGGCACAGTAATGCACACCTTTAGGATCAGTATGCAGGAAGCAGAGGCAGGCAGCTCTCTGTGAACCAAAGGCCATTCATAGTCAAGGTCTACATATCATCGAGTTCCAGGGCAGTCAGGGCTATAAAGTGAGACTCTCAGAACCTGAACAACAACAACAAAGCCTTCAAGTCGGCTCAGGCAATTGGCAACAAGCCCAATGACCCGACTTTGATCCCCGGCACCAATTTTCCTCTGACCTTCATATGGGTACTGTAATATATGTACATACATGCATGTATACATACATACATACATCTCTCACACACATGCATGTGTAAATATTAAAAATATTAAAAATAAAACAAGCCAGATTCACACTTTGGGTAATGGAAATAGAAGGGTCAGGAGTTCAAGGCCACCCGCTACTACAAAGCGAGTTCCAGGCCAGCCTGAGCTTGACAAGACCCTGTCTCAAAATATAAGATGGGGATGTGGCTCAGTTGGTGGAGGGCCCTGCCTGATGTACATAAAACCCTCCTAGGCTGGTGGCTTCTTGCTTCCAGCTGTGCACTCTGAACCAGATGCTGAGTGAGTCCGTTTTGAGTATGGCCTGAGTGCTGATCACTCAGTAGTGAAGGACACACACTCTGTCCTTGTTACCTGGACACTTCTGCCCAAATCCTAGTTCCCCTGCAGAGCTCTGAAGCCTCACTTCCCAATGACAACTGTGTACTGTACACTGTGCTGGGCTTCTTCCCATGCACAGTCCCTTGTTACTTGGTTGGTGGTGTTTTATCCTGTCCTTACAGGGCTGGGACGAAACCCAGAGTCCCCATGTGCTAGGCCAGTGCTCTCCCACTGAGCTACAGCTGTGGGCCTCTATTTCCAATTGCAGATGGGTATACCGAGACACAGAGGGGCCTCAGGCTTCCAGCCAAGGTCCCTCAACGAGTGTGTGATTCCAGTGCCAGACAGTACCGAGGCTTTTTTCTCATGTCCTCTATCCCTCCTCCAGCTGGGTATCTGGTGTCCCCCTATCTCCAGCCCCATCAGGCCACAGCCCCGCCCCATGCCCCGTCTGGGTATTGGATGACTGGTTACCATCTCACCTGTCCTATTTGGCAGGTTCTTCTGATGGATTCCTCCTGTCTCATGGGGGTCCCGTCCTCACCTCTGCCCCATTCCCAGCCCTGATGAAGGGGCAGACCCTGCTCAGCAGTGCCTTGAGGAGGGGGGGATGCCTTCCCTCCTCCTGGCTCAGGGCAGCCTGGTAAACACAGTGAACTGGGTTGGACCAACAGTAGGGCCCAGGGACAAGACTGAAAATGGGGGGCAAGCTGCCAGCGCCTTCAAGCGAGGCTCACACGAATCAAGTCTTGAGGTACTAAGGAAAAGCAGGTAGCACTAGCCTGGGTGTGAGCAGGAGACACAGGATGGCGGCTTCCCAAGAGGCCACCCTGCTCCACAGGAGTGGAGGCTGAAGGTACCTGAGGTCTGTGGGCTTCCTTGAGGGCTGTGTCCCCCTGGCAACACTCAGGGAACATTTATGTGAGGGAGGTTTGTTCTTTTCTTATTGAGACAGGGTCTCATGTATCCCAGACTGGTTTCAAACTCACTGTGTAGCCAAAGACGACCTCGAACACCTGATCTTCCCGCCTCTAGTTATCAAAGCGTGCACCCCATGCCCAGTTTCTCTGGTGCGTGGGATAGAATGGAGGACCTCATGCATGCTAGGCAAGCATCCTGCCAATGGAAGTATCCCCTCCCAGCCTACACCAGTATATATATGTTTACGCATACAGATATGTGTATGTGTGTTATATATGCTTTACCACTTTAAAAAATTTCGCTTAATTAATTTGTAATCATGCGCACATACCTGTCATGGCATCCATGTGGAGGTCAGGGGACAGCCTGCCAGAGTGAGTTCACTCCTTTACCACGTGGCTCCAGGGCACTGGACTCAGGTTAGCTGGTGTGTCGAGGAGTGCCTTTCCCTGCTGAGCCATTCACTGACCCCTCCTTCACTTTAGAAACAGAAGTCTCTTGTAGCCCAAGTTGGCTTGGAACTCCCCACCCTTCTGCCTCTGTCTCCCAAGGGCTGGGATTACAGGCATGAGTGGCCACACCCAGCTAAGTGTTCTCTTTATAGCAGAACTCCTTGGGGCCTTGATATGCTGTGGTGCAAACGTCAAGGAAGTACCCAGCCATCGGGATGCCCTTTAAGGAGTAAGTAGTGGGTAGTTTGTTCGGACAATTAGGTGGCACTCAAAGACCAGAGACACTGATGCTTGAGAATGTGAGGTGTAATGAAAACATTTTACAGAGTCAAAGAGCTAGCCTTGGATGGCTACATGGCTGTTACAGGATCAAGGGAAGAGGAAGTGAGCAGACAGTGAAGGGATCAACGGAGTCAGGCGTTTAACGGCACAATGGGGCCGGATAGGCAGAACTTCAGAGCAAGTCAGTGGATCTGTGTGGCACCTCCAGTCACACTGACAGGTCCTGTCGACTCTCCAAGGCCAAGCGTGAACCCTAGAGCAGACTGTGGGTGTTGGGGAGGATGGTGTATCCATGGAGAACTGTCAGTTGACGAATGTGCCCCAGGTGCGGGGTCCTCTAGGTGGGGAGACTCTGTGTGGGGCTGGGGGAGCATTCTGTGCCTTCTGGTCACTTAGCTATGAACCTGACAGTCTTAAAAATAAAGGGGGGCTAGGGAAGGGAATGGGGGTTCCAAAGGGAAGATCTGGAAAGGGGGAAGCATTTGATGTAAATAAAGTATATATAAAAAAGGATTTTTTTTTTTTAAAAAGGCTGGAGATGTCTTTACCGTTTAGAGAGCATTTGAGACTTTTCAGTCTCAGCACCCACAGAGCGGCTTAGATCCGACCCTAACTTTAGTCCCCAGGCTTCAGACCTTGGGCAAAGCATGCACATGTGTGTGTTTGTTCACATGCTCATGTGTGTACATGTGTAGTGCATGTGCATGAGTACACATGTGTGTGAAAATGCTCATATGTGTGCCTTTGTATGCACGTGCACACGTGTGTGCAAACGGGCATGTGCGTGTTTGTGTGCACATGCAAGTGAGTCTACAAGTGCATGCGTGTGTGTGTGTGTGTGTGTGTGTGTGTGGCCCCTTTTTTCCTTTGATGTGGGAGAAAACACAGCGGCTCTAGAAGGGGGACAGGAGGGACATCGTTTTCGTTGTAGCGGAAGGTAGAGATTGCATGGTGGGGTAGGGGGTAAGTTCGAGGCACTGTCTTTGTCTGCTCCCCTTTTCTCAAACACCACAGATGTAGGGTAGGGGGAGGTGCTGTGAGGCGTCCTCCACAACTTCCCATAGTCACCCCGTGACGTGGGTGCCACCCTCCCTGCCCTGTAGATGAGAAAGCAAGAACAGTGAGCTGGTAACCGGGCAGGAAGAGGCTCTTGTGATGGCACATCACCCGTGTGGCACTTTGTTCCCGCCAACCCGAAAACCCCGGCAGAGCGATCCCCAGCACTCCCAGCATCCCCTGCGGCCCTTGAAGTCTCTGCTCTGGGAAGAGCTTGGGACAGCTGCTTCTGGCTTCTGATAACTCGAGGGGAGCTAGGCCAGGCCAGAGACATGAGCTACAGCCCGTGGGAGCAGCATCGTAGGCAGTGACAGATATTTCTTTCGTTTTCCTGCCATGTGTGCGTGCGTGCATGCGTGCACAGGCATTTGTAGCTTTGTTGGCCTGTGTGGTTTGCTAGGCATCCCAGACACTTTAGCTCCTGGGGAGTCTTAGTCCCTGGCTGCTACACTCCTCAGCTTCCAGTTAACACAGGATAGAGGACCAGAGACACCGAAGCACAGACTTCTGCCCACTGACAGTGGCCCTTCCTTCCTCAGATCTCTTTGAGAACAGTGAGCCTTTTGCTTAAGACCTTTGGCGAACAGGGGCCATTCTTCACGCCAGCAGGGTCAGCCCTATTCAGCCATAGCTGAAGTGTCATGGGATTTGCTGGCTCCAGCGGAATCAGTGGCAGCCTGGTGTGTAAACCCACAACCCTTCAGCTGGTCGCTGGGTGTGGCAGTGAGTGGAGATGCCCCTTCACCCTGTGGTTCTGGAGGAGATGGATTCCACCTGGGGTGGGGCGGGGTGGGGCAGGGTGGGGCCGAGCATCACACAGCAGCCATTCTTAGAAAGTGTTCACGGCTCCACAGATGGCTCCGCCGCCTTGAAGGCTCCGTGTGGCACCTCAGCTGCATATTTTCATTACCTTCCTTGTTATTTTATTTTAGTGTTAAAAAGTTAATTCGCTTATTTTTGAGACAAGGTCTCATGATGATGTTCTGGCTGTCCTTGAACTCACAGGGACCTGAATGTCTTTGCTTCTCAAACACTAGAATTAAAGGTATACATCACTATGGCTGGCCTTTTGATTTATTTTTACTTCAATTTTTTTGATGTGCGTTGGTATTTTGCCTGAATGTGTGCCTGTGGGAGAGTCTCAGATCTCAGAGTTACAGACAATTGTGAGCTGTCATATGGGTCCTGGGAATTGAACCTGGACCCTCCGGAAGAGTAGCCAGTGTTCTTAACCACTGAGCCATCTCTACAGACCTCTACTTTAAATTTAAAAAAAAAAAAAATTAAATTTAAAAAAATTTTTAAATTTACATTTTTTTAAAATTTAAAAAGTTTTTTAAAAGATTTAATTATTTTATTTTATGTGTATGAATGTTTTGGTTGCATGTATGTATGCATACTATATGCCCATGGAAGTCAGAAAAAGGTGTCGGATCCCTGGAACTGGAGTTAGGGATGGTTGTGAGTTTCCATGTGGGTGCTGGGAATTGAACTCAGGTCCTCTACAAGGGCAGCCAGTTTTAGTTTTGGGACAGGATTTCATGTAGTCTAGGTTGGCGTTGAAGTTGTGAGCCATGGAAGACCTGAACTCTTACCCAGCCTCCAGCCGGCGTGCTGGGATCCCAGGCCTGTGCCAGCACACGGGTATTGTGCCTTGCCTGGGATGCAACCCAGGGCTTTGCTCCTGCAATTTCTCCACCAACTGAGCTGTGCCCCAGCCTTACTGGTGACATACGGGCCCCTGCCCTCACCTCAGCCACACTGCTTTTGCTGGCTGTCAACCTGGATGGCTTCTAGAGTCTCAGTTACTATGGCCATGTCTGTGGACCTGCTCGGTGGCATCTCTAACCTGTGTACTAACTGTGACTCTTGTCCCATGCTAGATCTCAGCTGGGGTCCAACAACCTTGGCTGCTTCAGGGGACATTATCTGGGACTCCCTTCCAATGACAGAGTATCTGCCAGGCAGGACCATGGGAAGTTCAGATCCAAGGTGGCATGTCCCCCAGCATGCCTACTCTGAAAGCAATCCTACAACAGAGCCCTCAGCCTTTCCTGTAATTCCCCCAGGGTACCACAGCTGTGTCCCACTCAGGGCTTTTTTAGAGACAGTGGCTGCTCCCCAGCCCCAAGTACGAGCTGCTGTCTGTTGGCAGAGGCCACCGCCTCCCGCTGCCATCTGGACTGTTCTCCCTCACGAGGAGGGCTGCTCTGGAAAAGATCAGAGGGCACGGAGGGGTTGAGTCTGAGGCATAGAGTGACGGACAGATATCTGGTATCAAGACTGACAGAACTAAAGCTTTGCCTTCAGACCTGACACTGTCCACACAGAGGTCTTGCTGGGGGGGGGGGGGCAGTTAATTACTTATGCCAGTAACCCCAGCAACGGGGGTGAGACTGGAAGAACCTAAGAGTTTTCTTTTTTTTTTTTCTTTTTTTTTTGGTTTTTCGAGACAGGGTTTCTCTGTATAGCCCTGGCTGTCCTGAAACTCACTCTGTAGACCAGGCTGGCCTCGAACTCAGAAATCCGCCTGTCTCTGCCTCCCAAGCGCTGGGCTTAAAGGTGTGCGCCACCACTGCCTGGCGAGCCTAAGAGTTTTTAAGGTCAGCCCAGGCAACAAAATGAGCGCCTATATTTAAAAAAATGAAACTGTCTAAAATAAATAAATAAAAATAAATGAACTACCAACAGCAATAAAAATCCCAAACCATAGCAGGGTATGATAGAGCTAACTATGACCCCATTGTTTGGGAAACAAAGGTTAGGAGTCAGGAGGATCAGGAGTTCAAGGTCATCCTCAGCTATAGAACAAGTTGAAGGGCAGCCTGGGCTATGTGAGAACCTGTCTCAAAAAATAAAAGCAAACAAGCACCATGGTGACAGATGGTGCACATCTTTAATCCCAGCACTCAGGAGTCAGAGGCAGGCAGACCTCTTGAGTCTGAGGCCAGCCTGGTCTACTGAGTGAATTCCAGGACAGCCAGGGCTACACAGAGAAACTCTTCTCAGAAACCCCTTAAAATAATAAATAAATAAAATAAGTAAATGTAAACAAACCCCAGCAAACCCAGGGGTTGGACCTTCAGGGTGACCCTCTGGTCCAGGGACTTAGCTGGGTCAGGAGAGGTTGGCAATGGGCCCTTGGCAATGGGGACCAACAGGTCATGTCCAGTCTAGTTGCAGCACCACAAACTGTGACTTTAATAGGGACTGCTTAGGCATTTCCTGGAGGGAGTGGTCTGGATGTTGCTGTCTCTGCCAAGCAACATGTTGGGGATCCACTACTATGCGGAAGGTGGAGGATTTGGGGGCCTCCGGGGAAGTATCTGTACTCGAGGTCTGATCCCAGCACCCAACCCCGGATGACACATCATCACACAATCCGAAGCTGAAGGGTGGTCTGGCCCATCCAAGTGCTTTCACCTGCTCCGAGGGGCGCAGGAAAAGGGGTAGATCCTGCTGCCTGTGAGGCTAGGTTCCCGTAGGGCTCACACAGACACCCAGACACCCACTGCAGCAGTGACTCCACCTACAGCCTGAGGGACAGCTCCCTCTGCCCTCCCAGCAGTCCCCCAAGGTACAAAAGAACATAGCAAGCAGATTCACGGAGAGGGAAACAGACCAGTCTCCTGTGCAAAAATCCCGTGGTGAGTTAGGGACAGTACCATGGACTGCAATCCAGGTTGTTGTTTTTTTAATTAATTTATTTTATGTATACAAGTATACTGTCACTCTCTTCAGACACACCAGAAGAGGACTTTGGATTACCATTCTAGGTGGTTCTGCACCACCATGTGGTTGCTGGGATTTGAATTCAGGACCTCTGGAAGAACAGTCAGTACCCTTAACTGCTGAGCCATCTCTCCAGCCCTGCAATCCAGGTTTAACAGGTCTCCCTCATCTCCCATCTTCTAGAAACAGTTCAGGACTAACTCCACCCACTTCCAGGTCACACCCCTGTCTGTTTCCAGGCTGGGCTGGATGGCTGAGTGCCTTGGTTAGTGAGGCTAGAGCTTCTCCACCCCTGACGCACTGAGACTCCCTAGCCCCAGTAGCCCTGCTGATTCTCAGAGGCTAACTGCACCGCTCTTTTTACTTGTCAATCAGGCTGGTCTTGAACCATGGTTCCTCCTGTGTCCCTTTCCCAAGTGAAGCATGAAAGGCTTGCTCCTCTATGCCTGACCTTCTACCTTTTGCGACAGAGTCTCTTGGAGGTCCAAGCTCACAGGCTGAGTTAGACTGGAGGGTTCCACTTCCGAAATGCCATGGAGCTTTGCTCTTACGTGGACTCTGGGATGTGGAATACAGGTTCTCCATGCACACTTCACCAGCTGAGACATCTTTCCTCCTCCTCCTCCTCCTCCTCCTCCTCCTCCTCCTCCTTTTCTTCCTCCTCTTCCTCCTCCTCTCTTTTAGTTCTTTGAGACAGGATTTCTCTGCATAGACCTGGCTGTCCTGGAACCCATTCAGTAGACAAGGCTGATCTTGAACTCAGAGATCCACCTGCCTATCTTTCAAACCTTTTTTTTTGAGACAACCCAGGCTGTTTTTGAATTCAAAGTCCTCGTGCCTCCTGTGCCTCCTGTGCCTCCAGGCCTACGTAAGCCTTTCACTGTTCACACCTGGCAGGAGCACCCCTTACTAAGGCTTTTCTGCCTTCATCAGGATTTCTAATCTCTACTCCACCAAGTGAGGTGGATTCTCAGCTAGGCATTAGGGGGAGAGCTAGCTGACTAGACTTAGTTATACTGATGTGTGAATGACTGCCATCTCTTCCTTGACTCTTGCAGTGACCGGTAAGGTGGATATGAGGAGGAGGCTTGGGTTCTGGGGACGTCACACAGGGTGACAGGGTGACAGGTGCTTCTTTAGTATGCTCCAGGCACTAGGCTTAATTGGTCTCTGCAGCACAATTACCACCAAACCAACGATGGATAAATTAAATGGCTTTGGGAATGTTAACTCAGAAAGAACTGGAAATATTGAGAAAGTCTTCTCCACACTTGCATCATTGATCACACTCATAGAAATGAACTTTAAAAGTAAGAATGGTGAGCCGGGTGGTGGTAGAGCATGCCTTTAGTCCCAGCACTTGGGAGGCAGAGGCGTGGATTTCTGAGTTCAAGGCCAGCCTGGTCTACAGAGTGAGTTCCAGGACAGCCAGGGCTATACAAAGAAACCCTGTTTCGAAAAGAAAAAAAGTAAGGACGATGTCTGGGGGACAGCTCAGCCGCAGAGGGCACTGCTTGCTCTTGCAGGGGACCTGGTTAGATCGCCATCATTCATGTCCTCTCACACCCATCCATAGCTCCAGTTCCGCTAGGAAGTCAAGGCCCTCTTCTGGGCTCTGAAGGCACTGGGATTGAATGTGGTACACAGTCAAGATACTCACACCATATAAAATAAAAATAAACTAGGGGCTGGGGAGATGGCTCAGGGGTTAAGAGCACTGGCTGCTCTTCCAGAGGACCATGGGTTCAGTTCCCAGCACTTACATGGCAGCTCACAGCTGTCTATAACTCCAGTTCCAGGGGGATCTGATGCCCTGCTGGCCTCTTCAGGCACTGCATACACACGATGCACATGTGCATATGCATCAGGGCAAAACATTCAAACGAATAAAAAAAAATAAATCTTTAAAATCAAATATTAAAAAAATAAATTTGGAAGATTGACTCAAAGCAGAAATGGAGCTGGGAACCTGTGAGATGCTTGCTGACAAGCCTGAAGACTTTGCTCTGGGGACGCACACGTTAGAAGGGAGGACACTGACTTGCTTAAGTTGCCTCCTGACCTCCACGGATGTGCCGTGACACACTCACTGGGTCATCTAGGCTGACCTTGACTTAGCTGTGTGCTGCTGGTACAGATGCAAGCCACCAAGAACCTACATGATTCAACAACAGTTTAAATGTAGGCATGTCGCTGGGTGTGGGGCACAGTGGCTTCCAATTCTAATGCCAGAAGGCAGAGGCAGGAGGAACTCTGTGAGTTCTAGGCTACTCAGGGCAACATAGTGAGACCTTGTCTCAAAACAAAACCAAACCAAACCATGAAAATAGGCCCAGAGAGATAACTCTAGTTAAAAGCACTGGTTACTTTTACCCATATTCTGTTTCCAGGACCCACATGAGAGGGCTCCAACAGCCTGTCACTTCATCTCCAGGGGATCTGACACTCTTCTCTACCCTCCCTGGGGTCCCATACCCACTGAACATAGGCACACAGAAACATAAATTAAGTTAGTAATAATTTCTAGCAGGATGTGGTGGCACACTCCGTTAATCCCATCAGTTGGGAGCCAGATGCAGGTGGATTTCTGAGTTCAAGACCAACCTGGTCTACAGAGGGTACCCTCTCTCTCAAGAACAAGGCTAGCCTGGTGACCCTATGTGATGGTTTGTATATGCTTGGCCCAGGGAGTGGCACTATTAGAAGGTATGACCTTGTTGGAGGACGTTGTGTCACTATGGGCGTGGGCTTTAAGACCCTCTACCTAACTGCCTGGAAACCAGTATTCTGCTAGCAGCCTTCAGATGAAGATGTAGAACTCTCAGCTCCTCCTGCACCATGCCTGCCTGGATGCTGCCATGCTCCCGCCTTAGTGATAATGGACTAAACCTTTGAACCTGTAAGCCAGCCTCAATTAAATGTTGTCTTTATAAGAGTTGCCTTGGTCATGGTGTCTGTTCACAGCAGTAAAACCCTAACTAAGACACCCTATCTCAAACAACAAAAATTAAAAACAACAAGCAGGCACTGTAGCTGGGAGGTTGGGGACTTGCAAGGCCCTGGCTTCCGCCCCAGCTCTGCACAACTAAAACCCAAAAACAAGCAGGGAAAGGCTCTGAATAGACACTTTGCTTGAGAAGACACACAGATGGTCCGTGAAACGGTGTCCAACGTCAGTAATCACTAACAAAATGCAAATCAAGCCCACAAAAGATGCCACTTCACACTCGCTGGTGATGACCATTAGCCCCAAAATAGAAAATGGTCACTGTTGAGGAGGATGTGGGGACACCGGGACCCAGTGCCTTGCACAGGACTGCAAAAATGCCCAGGCAACCGGGAGAACAGCTGGCACTCCCTGTGATCCAGGAACTGAAATCTTTGTTTCTAATTCTTCTGGTTACTGAGAAGTTTAAGTACTTTTTTTTTTTTTTTTTTGTCTTTCAAGACAGGGTTTCTCTGTAGCCCTGGCTGTCCTAGAACTCACTCTGTAGACCAGGCTGGCCTGGAACTCAGAAATCCGCCTGCCTCTGCCTCCCGAGTGCTGGGATTAAAGGCGTGCGCCACCACTGCCCGGCTTCAAATGCCATTGTTCTCAATGGCTGCAGGACGTTCATTGGCAGATGAATGGATAAACAAAACATGGTGTTCATATGAGATGGAATATTACCCAGCCCTGACAAAGAAGGCGATTCTGATATGTTCCGCTGCACAGGTGACATTGAAGATGAATAAAAGAAGCATGAGATCCTGAATTCAAGTCCCCAGCACCCTCCTTCAAAGGCCAGGTGTGGTTATGGCTACATAGTGAGACTTTGTTTCCAAAACATTTGGGGGGGGGGTTGGAGAGCTGGCTCGGAGATTAAGGACACTTTTCCTTCCTTCCTTCCTTCCTTCCTTCCTTCCTTCCTGTCTTTCTTTCTTCTTTCTTTCTTTCTTTCTTTCTTTCTTTCTTTTTTTTTTTTTTTTTTTGAGACAGAGTTTCTCTGTAGCCCTGGCTGTCCTGGAACTTGCTCTGTAGACCAGGCTGGCCTCGAACTCAAGAGATCCATTTGCTCCTACCTCCTGAGTGCTGGGATTAAAGGCGTGCGCCATGGCTGATGGGCTAAGCTTGTGATTTTACGTTTTGTTTTAAGACAGGGTCCTATTGAGCTAATCCAGTTTTGCCTTGACTGAACTAGACATCCTCCTGCCTAAGCCTCCAAAGTTGGCATAGCCTGAACCACCACAGCAGCCTGCAGCTGAGTCAGGGTGTGCCTCTGTGTGTGTGTGTGTGTGTGTGTGTGTGTGTGTGTGTGTGTGTGTGTGCTGGAGATGGAACCCAGGGCTTCCCTCACACATGCTAAACACATGCATACCACTAAGCCACACCCTGTTCCCTCCCCCACATGCATCCGGGACCAGTCAGGAAGGCAGGCGGAGAAGGAGTGGCTGTGGGGCACAGACATTTCCTTCCGCACTTGACTTCTACACTTGAGTTGGCTGTCCTCACTGTCCCCCTGCAGGTTGACATAGCAGAAATAGACATGGGGCTTGCTGGCCCAGAGTGCCTGGGTATTGGTATGAGGGAAGGCATAGCCCCTGGTCAGCCGACTCCTCCTGGGGGCCAGCTGAGCTCGTTTTGCCTCATGTTATTGCTAATGCTGTTTATGGAGCACCGGAGCGTCATCTCTAAATATAGCCCATGACTGTACAGGCTGCTGCATCCCTAAGTGTGAGCTGTACGCTTTTGGGGGTCACAGCAGAGGAGACCTGAGTATGAGGTGCAGGAGCATGCCCTGGGTGTCAGGAAACCTGGCATGAGACAAGCTTTGGAATTCCTCCCCCTCCCCCTCCCCTCCCTCCTTCTCCTCTTCCCCTCCCTCCCTTTTCTTCTTTTTGTCCTTGGTTGTGAGCCTAAGCCTTTAATGGATGAGGCAGATCCCAACCTTTTTTTTTTTTTTGAGATAAGGTTTCTCTGTGTAGCCCTGACTGTCCCAGAACTCACTCTGTAGACCAGGCTGGCCTCGAACTCATGGAGATCCGCCTTCCTCTGCCTACTAAGCACTACCTGTTATGCTGTACAGGGGATAGAAGCCAGGGCTTCATGTATGCTGGCAAGCACTCCAGCAAGTGAGTCACATCCCCAGCCCTGCATTCATGTGCTTCGGTGGTCCCTCTTAGTGTCTGCTGTCCCTTGGACTTCTTGCTTCAGGAATGTCCAGTTGGTGGCTAGAGCTGTGTTATTAATTAATGAAACTGGGGAATTGATTTGAGACAGAGTTTCATTGCATAGTCCTGGCTGTCCAAGATCCCACAGTGTAGACCCAGATGGCCTGAACTCACTCGGATTCTCCCCAGGGACGGGATTAAAGGTGTGTACCACCACACCCAACTTAAATGTACATTTTAATATTTATCTGCTTGTCACCTTGGTGTTTTATTCTTTGAGGAGGATTAGAAAAGCCTACCCACAGTGGAAAGTCCTTTAAGCTGCTTTAAATATCTCCCGGTACTGTGAGAGCACAGAGACAATGTGGTAACACCCTGTAATTGTTACGTTGTTACTTCAACTCAACACTATGGAGAATTCCACAGAAGTGGAGCCTGTCTTCCACGCAACCCACTGTTGTCTGTTTTCCCTTGGACAATATGCTGCTTCCCACCCGGTGTTTTCTGGTTCTTGAGAACCCAGTGTTTGCCTTGGTGTTGCTGGTTTGTGGGTTTTTTTAAAATCTATCTGGGATGTTTTTGTTTGTTTGTTTTTCTGCCCCTCTTTGGATGACTTTTTTTTTTTTGGTTTTTCGAGACAGGGTTTCTCTGTGTAGCCCTGGCTGTCCTGGAACTCACTCTGTAGACCAGGCTGGCCTCGAACTCAGAAATCCGCCTGCCTCTGCCTCCCAAGTGCTGGGATTAAAGGTGTGCGCCACCACTGCCCGGCTTTTTGGATGACTTTTTAGGTCTCGTTTTCCTCCTCCTCTGTCTGGACTCAGACAACGAGCATGCTCGGTCTTCCGTTATGTTTACACAGCCTCCCCAAAAACCATTTTCTTCCTGTAGTTCAGACTGAATAATCTCTGAGTTCTGTGTCATTTCTGTCTCTCTGCCCTCGACTTCACTGCTTTCCCCTCCTCTGTTGTTTTTATTTTGCCGATGAATTCTTCCAGTGAATGAACAAAAAAGGCTCCTTCCATTATTGAAGATACATTTAGATGTTCAATATGGCTGACAGAGTTCTATAGCATTGGAGCCCTGCTTCCCTCTCTGTTACGCTGTCCTTGTTCTCCATCTGGGTAATCCTTCCTGACACCCACCCGACCCTCCCATCATTCATCTCCCCATCCATACCCCCCCATCTACCCATCCACTGATCCATGATCCAGCCACTCACTCACCCCACCCCCGCCTATCTACCCATCCCCCCATGCATCCCTCTCCATCTGTCCATCCATCTACCTAGTGTTTCTTGAGATAGGGTCTCACTATATAGCCCTGCCTGGCTTTGAACTCACCTGCCTCTGGCTCACAAGGGCTGGGATTAAAGGTGTGCACATCACACCTGGCCCATCCATTCATCCTTCCCGTCCATCCATCCTTCTACCTGCCCACCCCGTACCTATCTATCCATCCATCCACTCATCTCATCCATCCATCCATCCACCCACCTGTCCACCCCTACACCCACCCAGCCATCCATTCACCCACCCAGCCATCCAT
>JADRCH010000129.1:2509116-2541481 GCA_019843965.1 Rhynchomys soricoides | reverse complement strand
CTCTGTCTTCCAAGTGCTGGGATTAAAGGCGTGCGCCACCCCTGCCTGGCCACCCTCATTCTTAATAAAGCAGTATGGTAGCTGTCCACCATCCAGCACTCCGGAGGCAGAGGCAGGAGGATCTCCTGTCTGCGCAGTGAGGCCCCGGCTAGTCAGGACAACACAGTGAGGCTGTCTTGAACATAAATACATGAATCTGTATAATGGGTATGAACTCTCATGGTGCTAGATTGTGTATCGGTATTTCACAGTCAACATGGCAGGACTGGGGGGGGAGGGGGTGTTCTGGACACTGAGCCCCAGTGGTTAAGCTTAGCGGTAGGTGGAGTGTGAAGACCAGAGCAAGAGAGTCACATGCCCTGCAGTGAGGCTGGCGACCCGTGCCGGCACTGAAAATTCACCAGAGGCGCGCCTGCGCCCGGGTCACCGCGGTGTGGTGCAGAAAGAGGGCGTCCCCTGCCGTCCACCCAGGGAGGATGTCTATGCGCAGCATTGCCCGGTTGCCATAGAAACGAGCAGCGGGCGGTGGGTGGCTGGGGAAGGAGGCGGGTCGGGAGGGGGGGAGGCCGGTGCGTGGGGGCGGGGAGCTGGCTCCTGCAGTTCGGGCGCTGTCGCCTCCCGAGCCAGAGCGCGCCGGAGGGGACCCCGAGGACCGAGCCCCGAGCCTGACGCCAACCTCCCCCCCCCCCGCCCTGTCCTGCCCGCTGCCACGTAGCAGGTGACCAGCCAGCTCTTCCAACCCTGGTCTGGCCCAGCGGAGGCAGTAAGCGCCCACCTGTCCCCAGCTTGGTGCCCAGCCGGGCTCAGGTAGGCGATGGGGGTCTGGAGAAGTCTGCGTGGAGAGTGAGGACCCCAGTGCCCCTGCCTTCCTGCTGGCCGCACCTGGTAGCAAGCGTGCAGGTCTGTGCAGGTCCATGCAGGTCCGAGGGGCTCTGGGGGCCAGGGACCTGCTCTCTGCATCACATCGCGACTATCTCCTGTCTCGTCTTGTCTCTCCTCCGTATCTCCTTCCCTGTCGGTACCACAGATGTGACTTCTAGAGCTGCCCCACTCCCTGGGGACCACGGGCTTAAGGGGTTAGAGTCTTACCACGGTTCTGTGTGTTTCCCCCAGGTCGGTGCCAGACAGGGAGGGGCCAGGCGTGGAGAGCGCTTGTCTCCCACCCCCAATCTCGTGCTGGTTTGCCTTGTCCTCTGCGGCCAGACCCATGGGCCTCAGGGCAGAGATCTGCTAGTCTCTGGCCATTTGTAACCAACCTGCCATCTGACACCAGAACCTTTGGGGGTGACTCCAGGGTGGGCTTGTCCAGTGGGCTGAGTCAGCTCAGTCCCTCCCTCTCCGTGCTCTTCTTGCCAATGGGATGACCTGCAACTCTCAAAAGGGCTCCCGTTCCAACCCCCAGCCAGCCAGCCAGCCAGCCAGCCAGGGATCTCTATGTTGTGGGTATGCTTGTGGCTTTCCTCCGCTTCTGTCCCTCTGCAGCGTTGCTCCTGGGGACCTGCTCCCTGCTACTCCGAGAATAGGGACACTGCAGAGACGCTACCGCAGCTGCTGCTCCGGAGGAGGGGGCACTGGGAGGATCTGAGCAGGGGTAGCCAGGACACCCGGCTCAGAGGACCATAGTAGGCTACCTTGAGAGCGGGCTAGGGCCAGCACCCGCTGGCTGTGCTTGGCCCTTCAGGAAGCTTGGGCCGCCCTCCCTCCACTGGGCACTCAGACGACCCGCTGCAGGGTGGGAGAGCCTGTTGTGGTCTATGGTGGTGCTGATTTCGGCAACCATCAAGTACACAGTCTGGGAGTGTGGGTACGGATTCACGCCTTAAACTCAGGGGCCTGGGAGGTGAGAGAACAGAGCCGTGCGGGCGAGAATGGGGTCAGGGGTGCAGAAAACCCTCTCTGTCTCCCTTCTCTTCCCTCCCTCACTGAAGCTTTGAGCTGATATGCCTTACCCTCTGCCGCCAGACCACTGGCCTTAGGCAGTCAGCTTGGTCTCCAGCAGGGCTTAGTGATGTCTGAAAGATAGAGGTTTTCAGTCAGCACCTGCACCTAGCTTAACCTCTGCTTCCTCCTTCCTGCCCTGTCTGTCCCCTCCCCCTCCCCCCTCTTCTTGGCAGAGTTCAGTTTTTGCATAATATTTGGCATATACTCAGGATGGGGTCCCCCGGGGTATGTAACTCATCTCCAGTTGTCTGCAGCCAAACCACCTGAGACCCCACTTTCCCTGGGAGCTTCTTCCACATAAGAGAGATCCCTGGTACTCAAAGGCCTGGAGCTGAGAGGGGACTGGGCTCCCCAAAGCAGCCCCATCCAGTCCATGTCAGCTGCTCAGATCCCAATTCCAAAGTCACGTCTCCATTCCCTTCATCAGTAAAGGCTTTCCTGACTCCAGAAGTACCTTGTTTCCACCCCAACCTTCTCTCTCTGCTCCGTAACCACCTCTCCCGGGTACCCTGCCCTCCAGCCCTGAGCCACAAGGCTCTGTTCTCCCTGCTCACTGTAGGGCTTCTCCAAGAACCTTGGAAATGAAAACTAGACCACATCCCACATCTCCTCAGTCCTTGTAGTGGCTCCCTTATCACTGGGACAGAAATTCATGTGTCCTGAGCTGGAGGATTAGGATACATCCTCCCCCGGCCCCTCCCCCTTCTCCTTCCCTCCCCCAGTCTGCTGTAAGCACCTAACCCACAGAAGTCCTGATTCCACCTCGGTGTCTTTGCACTGGCTGGGCCCTCTGGCTGAGTGCTTCTTAGAGCCCTTTCCCTTACCTCCCTCGGGTTTTTGTTCAAATGTCACCTCAGTATGGCCTTCTCTGGCCATCTGTATTGAGTAGCATGGTTGCTAGCCCCTGCCATCATTTCCTGTCCTTTTCTGTGCTGAGGTTCTCCATGGCACTTGTCAAAACACAGCCTACTTTGCCATTTACTGGTCCTCCGGTGGTGTTTTGCCTGTCCAACCCCTTTAGAATTTCATACGCACAGGGTCAGAATCCCCCCCTTGCTGTTTGCTTCCTTCCCGAGAGCCATTGCTGCCACATAGACCCAGAGTCCCTGCCTCAGGGGTTTTGGAGCTTTGGGCTCTGGGATTTGATCCTCAAAGTGGGAGGGCAGTGTCCTGACCTGGGCAGTGGTCCAGGGGTCCAGGCAGGATTGGCGATGTGACTCTCTTTGAGAGACTGAAAAGTAGGGAGAGCAAGGGCTACGTCTGTCCTCACCACACCCCATCAAGCCACCAAAGAGAGCCAATGTTCCCTTCTGTCTGCCACCTGGATTCTATACCGTGGGGGAACCTGAGTCGTCCCTAGCAGCAGTGTTACCCATGCCCACATGGCCAGCATCTCTGACTCTGCTCAAGGAGGTCATGGATGCTGTAGACTCAGGACAGACAGCCTGGTACCTGGAGAGGCAATGAACCCAGACCGGAGGGGAGGTGGCTTTACTCTAAGCCAGCCCCGACTTCTGCTCCCCACCAATGGATGCCACACTTAGGGCCCCCCAAACTTAGCCCCGAGAAAAATTGGGAGATAGAATCCCTGGAAACCTAAAACGGGGGTGGGGGGAGGAGCTGGCATCCCTTGGATCCTTGTGCTCTTCAGGCTTGGCTCTAAGGCCTGGGGTGAAGCCCCACTCTCGCTCCTGCTGGGCAGTTCTAGGTTCTGGCAGCCTGGGCTTTCTTTACTGTCACCATCTACCTCAGGGGATGTGTGCACCCTAAGGTGATGCGGGCATCTTGTGCCTTTCCCATCCAGCAATGGCTTACCCAGGGAAGCTGCATTGATCTGTAGGGCTGGACATGTTAGCTCCTTCACCAAGCCAGGAGTAGGCTGTGGGTAGGGCTGTGTTTGGAGGTGACATTCCAGAGGGGAGAGAGGGGCGCTCAGCTTGCATGTTGCAGCTAGGATTCGGGTAAGGACAGGCTGGAGGCCGCCCGCCCTCTGACGATCTGAGGCTCCCTCTAACCTCTTCTGCTGGCAGTGTCCACCAAGCTTCTGAGTACTCAGTGAGCACTGGGCCCTGGGTCTTCCTGGTTCCTTGCAGCACAGGTAAGGTTGGATCCAGCCTCCTGCCTCTTTTGGGGGTTAATGTCTGAGTTTATCATTTCTTAAAGAAGCCCCTTGGGGAAATGCTGGTCAGGTGGTTAGCATTTGTTTTGTTGGGGACATGGGAGGTCTCCCTCCTGTGGCTCAAACTGGTTTAAATTAGCTATAGACCAGAGGACAACTTTAAGTTCCTGATACTCCTCCACTTTCTGAGGATAACAGCTGTGTGTCACTGCACCCTCCTCAGGCTGGCTTCTAAAGATCCAAAGAGAAGGCAAGAAGAAGCAAGCCCTGGGGCCTGTCTCTTCACCAGGACCCTGGGAGGTCTGAGATCAGAGCCCTGTGTGTTAGCTGAAGGGCCATAGAACACCGCCTAGGATAGAGGGTGTGTACCAACCCCCCAGCTTCTCAACAAGGAAACCGAGGCACCAGTAGTTGAAGTAGCCCTCCTACAACTGAGAAGGGGCAGAGCTGGGATTTGAACCCAGTCTTCAGTCCTATATGATGTGGACGGCACACTGCAAAGCTGGGGTGGTACCCTGAGCTTACACTGAGGAGAGGTTGGTGAGGTCTGGGAGCTCAGGAATTGAGGCAGAGGGGGAGCACACTTGAGGGAGAGTGACCAGTGGGAGCTCATGGAGTGGGAGGGGCACACTAAGCCCATTTTTTACTACGTTGGAGTCCCCAAAGGAGCTTGTTTTGTTTGCCCTGCCCATCTCTAAGGAAGGAGAGTGATGGAAGCCACTGGGCATGTGTAGAACCCGAGACAGCTGTGGCTGGCCAGGAGGTCTGGAGGGACAATGCAGGGCTGGGCTGAACACCTGGGAGCGGGGACAGGGGAGGACCCAACCAGCCCAGAGTCTCCTGCCTGCTGTGTGACCTTGGCCTGCTGCTTTCCCTCTCTGAGCCTCCCCCACCCTGTAGAACAGAAGAGCCTCTCCCCATGGGTTGTGGAGGATGAGAGTGCATGTGGCTGGTGAACCTGTAGGTGGCCAGAACCCATGGGTATTGTTTTGCCCATGTTATTGTATTTGGTATTGTTATTGTTTCACGTGGGGAAACTGAGATTCTATTCCCCATTAAGAGATGTAGCCATGATCTCCCCGGTGGCAGGTGGCAGTTAGAACCCCACTGGGGGTGCACCAGCCTCACATAGAGAGGGCTCCCCTGAAAGGGCCATCACAGTACTCTCACACCAGGGGCAGCTAAGGAATAACAAAGGGCAACCTCAGAAACAGTCCTTTTTACAGATGGTACTACTGAGGTGCAGAAGGGGTTTGAAGCAGGCTATGCTGGCTCCAGTCTGTGTTGTAAAACTACGCTGTGAAGCCCCTCTGCCAGGGTCAAGTCCCAACTGGGACACTAGGTCTCCTCATGATTGAAGGGACAGCCAGTCCCTCCCCTACGGATTTCTGGGAAGACACCTGCCACAGTGCTCAGCAACCCCTGTATCTGGCTTCCTCCTTACCTCCTGGGGGTTGGGGCTCAGAAGGAGCCAGACCCATGTGGGGACTGTAGCTGTAGCCAGGGTAGGATCCAGTCCCACTATTTACCACTTCAGTGGCTCTGGATGTGCCATCTTACCTGCCCCGTGCCTCAGTTTCTCCATCTTAACATATAGATGAAGTACCTAGTATGTAGACCAGCTCTTAGCACATACCAGACACTCTGAGGCTGAGACATCCCAGGACACTTCATCATGAATTGGGGCTGGGGGGGAGCCCGAACGTGGCAATTCTTCAGGGAACCCTGAGTTCTGGTCCAAATGCTTGAGAAACTGGTGCATTTCCCAAGCCTAACATTAGGGGGCTTGGGAAGCAGAGGTTCCCATGCTAATGGGCAGGGGGCAGCCTGGCAGCTTTCCCTTTCTTCTGTCCCCAACTTCCCTCCCCCCCCCCCGCTGACTGTACGTGGGTGTGCACACAGTGGGAGAGCTCCTTTTTGCTATGTCCATCCCCCACTACTAAAGCCGCCCTCGACTCTGCCCAAGAATGTACAGACAGTATACTGTGCCAGCTGTGTGTGCCTTTAGTCTAACTCGGTGGGCATTGGACATGAGCCCCAGAGTCAAGCCCTCAGCTGCTGTTCATCATGTGCAGAGCATAGGATAGACAACCCTGGTGCCTGCTGGGCAGCTGGTCCCCGTGGAATGATGGTCCCCTCATTCCGTCATGTTCCTATGTCTCTGGACACACACTTCACAGTTACATCTGAGCTTGGTGACTGCCACCTGTCATTATTGATTGTGAAAGACTGGAGGGAAACTGGGTGTGGTGGCCTCTTGTCTAGGAAGTCCAGGAGCCTATTGGGCACGCTACAGGAAGTGCCAGATGCCAGCCACGTCCACTTCCTGACCCCTGACAGAAAACCCTGTCATTAAGAGGACGTGGCACTTTGTGGGAGAGGAACCTCCTCCTGCCTCTGTGTGTGCATGATTGTGTGTGCTACTGAGAGCTCACTTGATGTCAGCCCACTTCTACTACCCCACCCTGTCGGCCTCCCTAAGCACATTCCCATGTGGGTCCGACCCTGAGGGGCTGGCACATGGAGGGCCTAGTGTCTGCCGTGGGCTGGGCTCCTTAACTCATTTGATTTGTTTAATTAATACTGTTTTATTTTTAATCACGTGTATTGTATATATTTGTGTGTGCAGTGCCTGGAGTTACAGCTAGTTATGGGTGCTGGGAACTGAACTTGGGTCTCCCGGAAGAGCAGCAAGCATTGCTAAAAACTGACTCGTCTCTCATCTAATTCTTAAGTCATGTTCCAGCAAAGCCCAGAGGGGTCACATAACCTGCTTAGAGACACAGAGCAAGTTGGGACTGGACTTTTCACAGGCCACATACTACCTCAATGGGGAACCCAGGAGAGTCCAGGAAGCCATGTTACCTGTGGCCCGTGCGCTCTTAGCCTGACAAGCCAGGTTATAGCCACACTGCCTCTGCTACATGCTGAGAGGACACCCTCCAGCCAAGCTCCCAGGCTGGTCATTCTTTCCTCTTAGGCCGGAGGGTGGGATTGGTTTTGGCTGTTGCTTTTGAGACAGGGTCAAGCTAGCCCTGGATGTCCTATGTCAACTAAGCTGACCTCAAACTCAGAGATGTCCTCCTGCCTTTGTTTCCTGAGTGCTTGTATCAAAGGTCGGCACCACCACACCCAACTTTTTTTTTTTAATTTCTTTTACTTTAGGTGTATGTGTGTTTTGCTTATATGAACATTACGTACAGAACCCATGGTGGCCAGAAGAGAGCATTGGATCCCTGAGACTGGAGGTAGCTGGTTGTGAACCACCATGGGTGCTGGAAACTGAAGTCAGGTCCTCTGGAATAGCAGCCAGTGCTCTTAAATACCTGCCCCCACACACCACCTTCGTTTTGGTTTTGACACATAATTCATGTGTTTGGGAGATGGATCAGTGGGTAGAGCACGTGCATACAAACCCGAGGCCCTCAGTCTGGATCACCAAAACATCTGTGTTCTAGTTAGCTTGCTTGCTTGCTCTTTTTTTTTTTTTTTGGTTTTTTGAGACAGGGTTTCTCTGTATAGCCCTGGCTGTCCTGGAACTCACACTGTAGACCAGGCTGGCCTTGAACTCAGAAATCTGTCTGTCTCTGCCTCCCAAGTGCTGGGATTAGAGGCATACGCCACCACTGCGCGGCTCTAATTAGCTTCCTTTTGAGACAGGGTCAAGCTAGATAGCCCAGGGTTGTCTTATGTAAACTAAGCTGACCTCAAACTCCTCCTGCTTCCTGATGATGAGATGTCCTCCTGCTTCCTGAGTGCACCACCAAAAGCAACCTAGGAGGAAGGGGTTTATTCATCTTATACTTTCCAATTACAGTTGATCTTTGAGGGAAGCCAGGCAGGAGCTCAAGCAGAAGTACAGACAGGAAACATGGAGGACCATTGCTTACAGGCTTGCTCAGCCTGGTTTCTCACTAGGTCCAGGACTACCTGCTCAGGGGTGGCATTGCAAAAGGGAGCTGGGCCCTCCCACGTCAACCATAAATCAAGAAAATTGCCTCCATTTCCTTGGTGGACCCAGTGTGGTAACAGCCTTGCTCGCTCCTCCGAGTCACGTGCATCGTCGGAGCTGACCATCATTCTAATTATGCTTTGCGGTCTTCCTCAAATAGTTCCATATATATATATATATACTTTCCCAGCCAGACTGATCTGCACGTGTCACTTTGGTGGCATGGCTTGGGACAGGGCAGGAGCTGTGAATATGCACTGTACTTTACTTAGTCCTGGGGACATGGATTTAGGTCACTCCCAGCCTTTGCTGCTCACCCCACACTGTTGCAGTGGACTAGCCTGTGCACGCTTGCCTGGCACCCTGAAGGGGAATTCTGAGAGGCGGTATTGTGGGGGAGACCTCTGTCCAGTGAGACCGAGTGTCACGTGTCATCCAGTTCCCCAACACTTTGACTGAAGAGACTTGTGGCCATTCAGATCTTCAGTCCCAGATGACACAGCAAAAGCCACATCGGTGGTTACAGGAATAGGCCAGGGCAAACGGAGAGGCTGAGGCTGGGACAGGGGCATCCCTGACTGAGGATCCTCACGGGTTGCTACCTATTGCCCTGAGTCTGAGGGACAGTGGTTGCTAAGAGATGAGGTTTACCTGCCCTCTCTAGGAGGAGCTGAGGCTTGCAGAGCCAGGCCACCCTAACTCAGATACCTCACTGCTCACAGTACAGTTCACATGGCTGCATTGCACAGACAAGTGTCCCAGGCACCATGATTGCCTCTTCGAAGGCCCCTTGGCCCTCTGTGGCGGTTTCCTGGTGATTGAGGCCCAGTAGGGGAGGGGTTTGCCCCCTAACCCCTGGGGCAGAGCGTGGCCTAGTTTGGCAACTGTGATGCCCGGTGACAGATCCAGGGCAGACATAGCACCCTGGCATGTTGTGTAGATCACAGTGTGACCCCAGGGCCAGAGAGCCACATGCCCAGACATGTGGGGGAAGGCTTGTGAGCACTTAATGGGGCTGTTGAGGCAGGGCCAGGACAGTCAAAAGAGGATGGACTGGGTTCAACGGGAAGAATGGGGAAGCCCTTAGGTCAGGATGTAAAGGACAGAGAGGCCTCCTGTCAGCTCCCAGGGAACTGCACAGCAGAAGCTGGGGCTCTAGGGGCTGAGACCAGGGTCTCTGTGTTGGGGTCAGGGGAATCCAGGATCATCTTTCACATCTGGTGTCAGGATCCAGCTGGGTCACGGTGTGGGTCATGCTAAGGAGAGAGGGGCGGTGCTCAAGTAGGAGCCCACTGGTGCTCGCTGGTGCAGAGGCGGCTCAGGGAGGCGGAAGGTAGAGCTTCTGTAGGAAGATGGCATCTGAGGAGAGCCTTTCAGCTGAATCCCGGGAGGCAGGAGGAGCAGGTGTAGAGATAGATGCTGAGCTGAGTACCAGGATCGTCCCCAGAATGGTAAGCCCCGCCAGGAAGCCTCCTTTACGGTTTGAGGCTCACCCAGGGGAACCTTCCTTCTCCATGGCAGTCAGAGACACAGACCTGGAACGGGACCACTTTTCTCACCTCTGGATCTCTCTCCTGCCCTCCCAGCTTGTGAGCAGCAAGCCTGCTAACTGCAGATCCACGCCTGCCCGCCTCACTACAGTTGCGCCATGTCTGGCTCCTACGATGAGGCCTCAGAGGAGATCACAGATAGCTTCTGGGAGGTGAGTGGAGGTCTAGGCTCCCGCCTGTCCCCCTATCCAACCCGTAACCTCAGCTTTGTATCCAGACTCCCTTGGGCTCCTTCAAAAAAAAAATAAATAAATCCCGTGTCCAACAGGCGGTGAGGCCTTGAAAACGGGTTAGGAATAAGCTTCGGCCTAGCTCTTCCCACTGTACCTCTCTGCATGGTGAACCAGAAAATGGGGTTAGCCCGGAGACCCCGTAGCCCGTAGAGGCAGAGGTGAGACTACAAGCCAGCATTTCAGGGGCCTGTGAGAGTCTTTGAGCCCTGGAGAAAAAATATTGCTTTTGGCTTTGGAAAGCAAATCGGAAACTGGCAGGCCTAGATTAATAAGTGCTCAAAGAGATGCCCCGCAAAACATAATATTGTGTCAAGAAACAGCAGCTCCGCTCAAGCTTATATGACTCGGATAAATAGAATAGAATTAGCTCACAAGGGCAAAAATGAATAATTCATTATAGCCCAAATCCAAATTATATAAAACTCCGTCTGCTTTTGCGGCAGCGAGGAGGTTTCAGAGGAGAGGAGGGGAGATGGAGACCGGGTCTGAAGTAGAATTCTGAGACCCGCAAGGTGGGGGGTGTGGGACGAGGCGGGAGGTGGCGCGCCCCCTGCAGGCCAGGGCCGGGATCGCAGGGGCCGTGCGGTCACTCGCTGTTCCCACGCCAGGTGGGGAACTACAAGCGGACGGTGAAACGCATCGACGATGGGCACCGCCTGTGCAACGACCTCATGAGCTGCGTGCAGGAGCGCGCCAAGATCGAGAAGGCATACGCGCAGCAGCTCACCGACTGGGCCAAGCGCTGGCGCCAGCTCATCGAGAAAGGTGCCCCACCCCCGGGTTCTAGCGGGTCCCCCAGGGTGGGCCCCGATGCACTCAGCATCCCAGCCACAGAGCTTTTCACAACCAAAGGGACCAAAGCAGGTCCCTTCGTTCTCCTGCTTTGTATGACTCTAGACTAAACACACATACATACACACCACTTTTTATTTTGGAAGAAGCTTAATTTTGATACAGGATTTTATGTAGCCCAGGCTGGCCTCCAGCTCTATATTCGACGGAGAATAACCCCATGGTCCTGATCCTTCTACCTCCCCTCCCCAAATCGAAAATTTCAGGTGTGGACAGCCATGCCTAGCTTCACTTTCTCCCTCTCACCCTTCCACTGCTATTCTGTTTCTTAGAGACAGAATCTTACTATGTAGCGCTGGCTGCCTAGAACTTGCTATGTGGGCCAGGTTGGCACAGAAATCCACTTGCCTCGGCCTCCTGAGTGTTGAGTTTAAATTGTGCACCACCATATCTGGCTGCTGCTGCCACTTCTAATTCTTTCTCTCCACCCCCCTTTGTCCTTCTCGTCGTCGTCTTCGTCATCCTCCTCCTCCTCCTCTTCATCCCTCCTCCTCCTCTTTTTTTTTTTTTTTTTAATTAAAGATTTAAGGTTTTGCTGTCCTGCCCAAGCTAGCCATAATCTTGAGATGGTCAGACCGGCTTTTTTTCCATCAATATGCAAATTTTTTCTGAATGATTTGAAGGGAAATTAGAGCTATCAACCCCACTCATTCTCCAGATATCAAAAACAACAGTAGTAGCTCATGCCACCCTCATGCCCTGGCAGAATCAGAACATTTAAAACAGCTCATCCATAAGCTGGGCAGTGGTGGCACACACCTTTAATCCCAGTACTCGGAGGCAGAGACAGGCTGATCACTATGAGTTGGAGGCCAGCCTGGTCTACAGAGCGAGTTCTAGGACAGCCAGGGCTACACAGAGAAACCCTGAAGGGCTTTGACACAAACAGGGCTGGAGAGATGACTCACCGGTTAAGAACACTGACTGCTCTTCCAGAGGTCCTGAGTTCAAATCCCAGCAACCACATGGTGGCTCACAACCATCTGTAATGGGATCTGATGCCCTCTTCTGCTGTGTCTGAAGATAGCTGCAGTGTACTTATATACATGAGATCAATCTTAAAAAGGAAGAAAATCAAAATAGCTCATACCCACTTTTTTTTTGAGAAGTTGGTCTCAAATTCCCTAAACAGCCCAGGATGACCTTGAACTTCTGACCCCCCAGTCAGCAGTTCCGGTTTAGAAAGTGCTGGAAATCCAACAGAGGGCTTCCTGTAGGACAGGCGAGCACTCTACCTACTGAGCCACGCCCCACCTCTCTGTGTACCTAGTGGACTGCCTCAGAGGTCCGTGCTGGTCCAGGGCCCACACCAAGCCACACTGTGCATCCAGGTGCCAGTACCCTGGGTTCCTATAAAATAGAAGTTTCAAGTTCAGGTTTCCTTGTGTTTCCTCAAAATCTCCTCCAGACCTCATGGGGGCAGGGCCTGCACTGCCTGGCAACAAATGAATATGAGGTCTGCTTCCCATTGGCTCAGATCCTTGTCACTCACTGCTGGTTCCTGAGTTTCAGGTTCAGCAGCTTGCCTAGAGCAACTATCCTGGGCCCAGCAGTCTTCTGAGCCTGCAGAGGCTCCTGCCATACAAGATGGTCCACGAAGAAAGGGAGACACCAAGTGGGAAGCAAGACAGATACTGGAGCAGAACCCATAGGGGGCTGCAGACTAGTGTGAGAGTGGAACAATCAGAGAAGGCTTCCTGGCAGAAGCAGTCATCCTGGGCCATAAGAGGATGGATAGAAATTTGGGGAGAGTGGAGGAAGATCTTTCTGTTGCCATGGGAAGCATCAAAGAGGAGAGGACTGTAGGCATTGTGTGTTGGGGATCCCTGTAACTCCCTGACATTTTCCCCAGGTCCGCAATATGGCAGCCTGGAGCGAGCATGGGGTGCCATGATGACAGAGGCAGACAAAGTCAGTGAGCTGCACCAGGAGGTGAAGAACAGCCTGCTGAATGAGGACCTGGAGAAAGTCAAGAACTGGCAGAAGGACGCCTACCACAAGCAGATCATGGGTGGCTTCAAGGAGACAAAGGAGGCGGAGGATGGCTTCCGAAAGGCCCAGAAGCCCTGGGCTAAGAAGATGAAGGAGGTACCTCAGACAGGCAGGACAGGTGGCCCACTCAAGGGTGGCAGGTCACAGGAGGGCATCTGTGGACAGGGAGGCTACCCACAAGGGAACACCAGCATCTTGCAGAAAGAACTGTCCACACATGGTCTCTGGTACTGTGTGGTACCTGATGTGCTTTGCCCAGCACATGGCCAGCTGCCTCCACAGATCCCGGTGACTGGCATGTCTGTGGTACCATGAGGGGCAGTGCCCCCAAATGAGCCCATGGGCTGGAGCCTCGGAGCCAGAGTCAGGACCAACAGCCCCCTGCCTCTTACAAGGGCAGTTCCGCAGTGGAGGGGTGTGGAGGAGTGGGTAGGCACATGTATTGATGGGTGACCACATATATGGCCACCCTGGTCCTTTCCCCACAGCTAGAGGCAGCCAAGAAGGCCTATCACTTGGCTTGCAAGGAGGAGAAGCTAGCCATGACCCGGGAGATGAACAGTAAGACGGAGCAGTCGGTCACTCCTGAGCAGCAGAAGAAACTTGTGGACAAAGTGGACAAATGCCGACAGGATGTGCAAAAGGTACCTGTGGGGAGGGGGCGGGGGCGGGGGTGGGGTGGTCCTGAGGGGGTGGCAGGAGCTGATAAGGCCCCACCCCCTCCTCCATCCTGGTACCCGCAGACTCAGGAGAAGTATGAAAAGGTGCTGGAAGATGTGGGCAAGACCACACCGCAGTACATGGAGGGCATGGAGCAGGTCTTTGAGCAGTGCCAGCAGTTTGAGGAGAAGCGGCTGGTCTTCTTGAAGGAAGTCCTGCTAGATATCAAACGGCATCTCAACCTAGCGGAGAACAGCAGGTACCGGGCTCAGCCCGCTAAGGAATTGGAGCGCAGCACCCCAGGCCTGGTGACCGGGAGGGGAGGGAGGACTCCCAGGGAGCACGGGTAAGAGCCTGCAGATGCAGCTTTGGCACGGGGCGGGGGGTGGGGGTGCCTAGCAGTTTTCTTGGAAACACAGGCTTGGGTGGCAGTGCATGGCCACGGTGAGGTCACTGGGGCTGTGTGTGCACGGAGCTGCTCCCCAGAAAGCATTCTGCTCAGGCTGGAGGGAAGATATGAGCTCTGTTCCCAGCACCCATGTCAGGTAGCTCACAATTGCCTGTAACTCCGGCTTCAGAGGGTCTGTCTTCCTCTTCTGGCTTCTGAGGATGCTTGTACTCACACCCACAGGCACGCACATATAAAATAAAACTAAAGATTAAATAAATCTTGGGGTGGAGAGATGGCTCAATCAGTTAAGAGCACTTGCTGCTTTTATAAAGGGTGAGAGTTAGATTCCCAGCACCCACAAACACACATGTGCTCTCTGCTCACACAGACGATTGAAAAAAAAAATCCTGCGGAATGACTTTAATCCCAGCTCTTGGGAAACAATAGCAAGCAGATCTCTATGAGTTCAAAGCCAGCCACTGCTACATAGATTCTCTATCAAAAGAAAACAAAGGTTGCAGTGGGGGAAAAAAGTCTTAAAAAAAAGTGAAAGGTCTGGAGAGATGGCTCAGTGGTTATAGGCTGTGATTCCCAGCACCTGCAGGGGCGGCTCGAGAGCGCTCCTAACTCCAGTTCCAGGGCATCCAGTGGCTTCTTCTGGCCTCCGAGAATACCAAGGACACACTTGGCACACACATATTCATGCAGACAAAACACCCATACATATAAAATAAATACAATTTAAAAAATAAGGGGGCAGAGAGGAGCCTTCCTGGCTGGGGCAATGCCCAGCATCTTGGCCTCTGAGTGGACTGAGAAGAAAGCCTATGCCATACCCCTCCCACACAGCTACACCCATGTCTACCGAGAACTGGAGCAGGCCATCCGGGGGGCCGATGCCCAGGAGGACCTCAGGTGGTTTCGCAGCACCAGTGGCCCCGGGATGCCTATGAACTGGCCACAGTTCGAGGTAAGGATGCGCAGGGCGGTCAAGTGGGATCCTCCTCAGCATGCTGGGCAGGGACTTCCGGTTCAGACCCCTCAGCCTGACTTGCCCCCACCTCCAGGAGTGGAACCCAGACCTCCCGCACACCACTGCCAAGAAGGAGAAACAGCCTAAGAAGGCAGAGGGGGCCACCCTGAGCAATGCCACTGGGGCTGTAGAATCCACATCCCAGGCTGGGGACCGTGGCAGGTGAGTATCTCCCATGGAGCTCCTGGGTAGGAGAGAGAGAGACCCACACACCTGGCTAGATATATTTTATCCAAGAAGACAAGAAATGACCCCAGACCATAGCTACTATGTGTCCTCTGCAAAACAGGTGGGTGACCCTTCAAGACACCTGCTGTGAGTCACACGGTATTCTGAGCACCCTTCATACATTAATGGATTCAAGCCTCCGGCCAGTCAGAGAAGAAATAAATGTGTGCATTTTAGGATAAAGAAGCTTAAGTCCAGAGAGACTGGGCAACATGTCACACCTCAGAACCAGGGAAAGCTGTCTTGTCCAAGCTGGTACCCGTTTAGGGGTAGTCTTTCTCACAGGATCAGAAAGTCCTTGCTTGGGTCCTCCTTCAAACTAGTTGAAATACTAATGCAAACTATTCAAGCTATCTGAGGCTCACTGGCTGGGACCCCGCCCCGTGTATCTGAGCTCAGCTCCAGCCTTTTAGAATCTGGACCCCAGCTCTGGTTAGGATGTTGATACGGTTGGGGATGGGATCAAGTCCACTGATAGAGGTCTCCATTTGCACCTAAGTGTTAGCAGCTATGACCGAGGCCAACCATATGCCACCGAGTGGTCAGACGATGAGAGCGGAAACCCCTTCGGGGGGAACGAGGCCAATGGTGGCGCCAACCCCTTTGAGGATGATGCCAAGGGAGTTCGTGTACGGGCACTCTATGACTATGACGGGCAGGAGCAGGATGAGCTCAGCTTCAAGGCTGGTACGGGGGCTGGGCTGAGGGTGGGGCGGGGCTGGAGGACAAGGGGGAGGAGACTGCGCTTGGATTGGGTGTAGGAAGGGAGCAGGGGCGGAGGGAGAGGCGAGGCCCGAGCTGGGTAGTGACTTCCGGCTTGGAGAGAGGAAGTCCAGGTAAATCGGATGGAGTGCTGAGGCAGAGAGATACGTTAACCAGGCGTTCCTGTGTCTCCTTCTCCAGGAGATGAACTCACCAAGCTCGGAGAGGAGGACGAGCAGGGTTGGTGCCGCGGGCGGCTGGACAGCGGGCAGCTGGGCCTCTATCCTGCCAACTACGTCGAGGCTATATAGTTACCTTGCCCACCCGACTCCCCAGTCCTTGCCCACCGCCTTCCACCCTTCCCCTCCCCTCGCCATAGAGTTCCAGACATATTTTCCGATCAAGCTTTTATTTTTTTAAAAGTCAAAACAGAACAAAAAAAAAAAAGAAGAAGAAGAAGAAATACGAAGAGACAGTGTTTGCAGCCTACCTGGAGGCCAGGGGAGTGGGGCTTAGGATGATGGCCTCCCCCACAGCGTGGGCAAGGATCTTAGGACTTAACCAAATGTCACATCTGGTCTACAGAGTCCACCAAAGAGTCTCCTGAGTCTTGAGGGAGATCTTCTGGATCCTTCTACCCTATCTCGCTCTCCTGTCCCACCATGGCTGCCAGCAACTACCCTTGTCACCTGAGCCTGGCTTCCTAAACTCTCCTGCCCCCCTTCAAAACCCCCTTCTCTTAAAGGGCCCCTGATCTTTAGTCTTCCACTCTGCCCTCGGGGAACTGCTCTTCTCCTGGCCCTGGATGAGTGAGGCTGGGCAAGAAGGCTGTGGAAGTTTCTGGGTGTGTGTGTGTGTGTGTGTCTCTTTACTTCCCCAGACATGAAGGCAGGTGAGTGGGAGGGAGTCATGGCACCCCTGGCACACAGGAGAGGAAGAGGGAGAACAGACCATCTGTCCAGGCTGTGCCAACACTCCCAATGCCAAGCTCATTTCAGAGCCACTGAGCATCTTGCAGAGACCCTGCCCATCTCCTAAGACCTTGGCACTGGGCAAAGCCTCCTCCCTCAAAGCCCAGGGCAAAGCCAGCAACAGTAGCAGCCTCCTCCCATACCCTGGGGAAGAGGCATTTGGCCACCTGTGCCCCTCCCTTCATGGTCATTCCGAAACGCCCCAGCCCCCCAATCACTGTGTCAACATCAGCCTTTGTGAGGCCAATCTACAAGGCACTCACCCAGGAGATTCAGGGGCTCAGGGGAGCAGCCAGGTCTCTCACGTGGCCTGCCCCGGGGAGTCACCGGGCTCAGGGGATCATCCAGCTTGGCACTGTAAGGGGAAGCCAGCAGCTCAGGCTGGCATGAGCTTTGGATGGTCACCATACCTTTCTTTCTTGACTTTTTAGTCCCCAACATCCCCCGTGAATGCTGGCAGCCCCCCCCCCCCACTCCCATTTCTCTAAGCCTGAGTCTCTGTTAAAGGACTCGGGGTGGGAGGGGACACAGGGCCCTTATGGTTAGAGAGCAGGTGGCAGGCTCTCCCTTGGGTGGGGGTGGGGTGGGAAACAAGATAGGTTGGTTAAGACCTCCTACAGTGGAAAGTGGTCAGAGGCTGTTTCTCTGGACCTTTGGGAACACAGATTTGAGGAAAGTCTCATACGGCTGGTGTCTGCTAGGCCTCTGGCCTACAGACACCCTCTGCCTCCTGAATTGGGTGGCCTTTTGGGCCTCCAGGGAAAAAGTATACCACCCATGGTCTCCGGGACCCTTTAGCTCTCTGCTGCTTCTCCCAACACCGTCAGGTCATAGACCCAAGCATTAGGACCCTGAACCCCCCACCCCCTTCTCTCGAGTAAGGCTGTGGCAGGGGCTTCTGTTGGGTCAGTCCTCCCTCAGGGCCAGGAGCAGGAACGTGACACCCAAGAGATAAGGCTGTTAGCACCCAATTCCTTGTCACTGTTTGCCCTAGGGGCTTCAGCTACAGCGCAGGTTAGGTCCTGGGCCCCTCAGAACCGGAAGCAAGATTCAAACCCCCCTTTCTTCACAGCTCCTCCCGCCTCCCCAGATGGCAGGCATCTTCCAGCTCTTACCTTCACCCTCACCTCAGAAAGGCAAGAAGCCGCCGTGTCTGCACCTTGGGGCCTGGGCTCCCCCTCTCTGTGCCAGCGGCTTCCCAGCACCTGGGGAGGGGCTGTGGCCCTGACTGGATCCCAGGCCCACCCCACTCCGTATACTAGCTGCCCACTCTTGGGCAGGAACTGGAAAATCCATCCCTTATGAACAACCATCTTCAATGACCCCATCTGGGACCAGAATTGGTCCTTAAGTTCCTCAGCACCCCAGTGTGGGAGGGTCTCCTCCCTGGAAGTCCCCAGCGCCCTGAGCCAAGCCCCACTTGTTATTGCTGGTGTCAGGGCACCTCAAACCTTGGGCTGGACCACACCCCTCCCTTGCCATGTCCACACTCCTTCCTGTACTCCCCAGGGGCCCCTTGATGCTGCACGGGACCCTGCAGGGCTCGGTCAGTGATGTGTTTCATCCCTAGTTAATCACCATCCTGCGGCCTGGTTCCAGGAGGAGCTAAGGCTGCCTTACCACCCGCCGCCACTGCGTCTGCTGCCCTAGGCTTTCTGACATCATTAGTTCCGACACTTGTGAAACTCCGAGACGTGCTGTGGTCTCAGCGATGCACCTGTTTTGTACATGATTGTGTAATTTAAAGGTATATAAATACAAAAATATATATATATCTATATCTATCAGTTGTGACCGTATGGCTGTCGATAAAACCAGAATTCTGTCACCCTGGCTGGACTTGTCACCTGAGTCATGTGCATCCTCAGTTCTGGGAGGTTGTTCGGGGTCCTTGGAAGGGTCTTCGGAATGAAGATGTCTCTCCTGGAGTTGGTGCCGTACGAGGCTGAGTGCTGACCAAGCTGGGTAGTTGAGGGCACAGGTCCTACCCGAGGGTGGCCACTGAGGTTCTGGCCTCAGATTCAAGGTGACTGAACAGGGCGTTTAAAATCCCAGACTCCTGGCTCTAAGGCTGGAAGTTTGGCCCATTGGTAGCCATCTTGTCTAACGTGTGAGGTTGTTTCCATGTGTGACACAGCAATCAGCCAATAAATTAATAGCCAAACTCATGGCTCAAGGGTGAACTTGATCTTTAAATAGCTCTGAGTTTTAAAGCAGAATTCTAAAAAGCCATTGCTCAGACCACCCACAAAGAGACACCGGTCTTCCTTGCTTTCCTGGAGCTTGCCCCCGCTGTGAACACATTTCCTAGGAGGCCCCCTGAGGGCATCTGTGCTGGCAAACCAGGGCTCAGGTCCCCAGGCTCTGCCAGGCCCAGGCCTTGAACTCTGACGCCCACCTGCACCTCAGCTAGGCCTTTTCTGAGACCCACGCATCCCTCCCCGTGTCTGACTCAGCTCCCCCATTCTGTGGGACCCTGGCAGCCCGATGGGGCCTCACACACACACAGCCCCTTGGCCATCACTCCCCCACCCCCAACCCCCTGTACCCTAGGTGCACATGGTGAGGGGGGAACGGCCATTCATCTGCCCTGCTATCATAGGCCCATGCCCGTCTGAAGCCCACTCTTACCCCGACACGATGGTTCTCTTTTATTTATTTCATTATTTCCCTTCATTTTGGAAACCAAGTCATTTACATTTTTATATAACGTGTGTGAGTATATGAGACACACAAGGGCCAAGAGCAGGCTTGAGCGCATGCATTCACCTCCACTCAGAGGTCAGGGGGCGACCCTGTACTTCCTGGTATGAACCAGCCTCCCTTCCTTCTCCCTCCCCCTCTCTTCTCTCCTCCCTCCCCTTTTTCCTTCCTCCATGTCTCTCTCTTTCTCTCTCTCTCTCTCTCTCTCTCTCTCTCTTTCTTTCCTTTATTCCTTTCTTTTTCTGTCTTTCCTTTGAGTCTTAGGCTGTAGGGACAGCTCAGCAGTTAAGCGCACCGGCTGCTCTCGCAGACAACCCAAGTTCCATCCCCAACACCCACATGGCAGCTTACAACCTTCTGTGACTCCAGTTCCAGGGAATCCAACACCCTCTTCTGACCACCGTGGGTGTATCATGCATGTGGTATGCAGGCATACATGTAGGCAAAACACCCATGCACAAAGTAAATCTAAACTAAAACAATAAAGAGAGTCTCATGTAGCCTCGAAATGGCTGTGTAGCTGAGGGTGATCTCCTGCCTCCAGTTCCTGAACACTAGCATTACAAACTCAGGCCTCCTTGCCCAGCACAGGAATCTTAGAGTCAAAGTGGTGGCCTCTTATTCACATCTGGCTGTCCCAGTTTGTTTGGGGGAGCCCTGAAATGAGGCTTCCAAAAAGGAATTGGAAAATGTCTATGCCAGGGGAGGTTCTGATAGGGACTGTGTCGACAGAGAGAGGAGAAGCCATGATTTGATGCCAGCTCACAAGCTGTCACTGTGTAGATGTAGCCTTCGGAATGTTCCTTGGTAGAAGCTGTCCCTCTGGTCTCCTATACCTCCCCTCTGAGGAGCTATTTCTGCTCCTCAATCTAAGCGGGTGACTCCCCTGTTCTTGTGAGAATTCCCCAGCCCTGCCTGAGCTCTGAGTCCGGCCTAGGCCTAGGCACAGCTGGGACGTCCAAGTGAGTGACTTAAGGGACTCCTGAGGGGCAGGATGGGCTGGCTGGAAACAAAACCAGTTTAACGGAGCTGGCCAGGGTCCCAGATTGCCTCTTGCCTGGCGATGGGAGACAGCTGGGGCCTAGCAAGACAGAGGCCTGGGTAGAGCCTCCCCCCCAAGTCCAATCCCAGATGACAGATGCCAAGGCACTGTTTGCTCATTGTCAGGAGACAATAAAAAGTGCTGGGGACAGAAGGCAGGGGTGCAGGGCACCTTTAACCCTTTATGATCCAGCCAGGTATGGTGGCACTCGGGAAGCAGAGGCAGGCAGATCTCTGAGTTCGAGGCCAACCTGGTCTACAGAGTGAGTTCCAGGACAGTTAGTGCTACACAGAGAAACCCTGTCTCAAACAAAAGCAAACTGCCCCCTTGGTGTTCGGGCAGTGCTGGCTCCCTGTCCTTTCTCCTAGAAGTTTGGCCTCAGAAGGTAAAAGCTGTGGGGCAAGAGATGCTCACCCATTTGGGAAGGAAAGGTAGGGAGAATCCTGTCCCTGGGGCAGGATGGGTGAGTTCTTGGTCTTGACATCCATAGCGGTTTGACTGTGAGCTAAGTGCTCAGCCATTCCAGACCTCCGAGGCAACATGTGCAGGACAGAGGGGTGACTCGGACTTCTTGGTTTTGTTGAGAAGGTCCATGACAAAGGGCAGTGGGCCAGCCATAGCACATGGTAAGTCCTCAGGATGCCTGATTAGGGCAAAGTGTGACACAGCTGTGTTGGGCTGGAGACTAGGATCTCCACACCCAGGCAGGTGCATGCTCTGCTCCTCACATTCAAGTGGATCTCGTGCCCAGGTAGGGAACTCACAAGTCCATGGATGGACCTTGTGAAGTCTTTGGGGGAACAGAAACTGTAAATCCTTAGTCTTACAATACCACTGGCCCAAAGCTACTGAATCACCCACTGTCTTCCACAGTCCACTACGTGGTTCAGCTTTCTTAGGCAGCTGAGCAAATCTTCTGGCAGGAGAGCCAGAGCCCTGGCATACCTGGGCACACATGCCAGCAAGCCCTGCCCTCTAACAGAGTAGATGCAGAGGCTGCCTTCCTTACTTTGGGCCTGTGTATGAACGCTCTTCAGCCTGGTCCTCCTATTTCAGCCATGCCAAGATGAGGAGGATGCAGTGTCTGGCTAGACTATCTACTTTGTCCTGGAGAACCTTCTGCCTCTTCTGTGACATCTACCAAACAATTCCCGTTTTCCTCTCAGGCTTGGCTCCATGACACTTCCCTGGGTAAGCTTCCCTTGTGGTCACCACCCTAAGCACCTAGAACCACAGCCACCCTTGACCTCTGCTGGCTTCCAGGTTGTGCCATGCATAGCCAGACACAGGGGTACCTGTCATTTATTTTACATCTTTATTATCCATTCCTAGGGCACCTCTGGCCCCCCAACACAGGGTGCAGATATCTCTTAGCACCATGCCGGGTATGGTATAGGATTGGTGGCAGGAGCAGAGACCAGTGACACCACTGTCCTGTGAGCTGACTTGGTTCAGTCCCTGTGTGCTATAGGTGGTTCCTCCTGGATTTCCACAGTCCAAGCCTGGCTCAGGGAGTTCTCCATTTGTGAACAGGTCCTAGTTCTCCCGATCCTCCTGGGGCCCATGTACGACCTGAAGAGGGACCCAGAGAGCACATGTGTATCCCCAGATCAGTGGCTGTCTGTCTGGGACCTTGGATTCTGGGATACCAGCAGCCCCTGGATTCAGAGTGAGCAGAGAGGCCCAGGCCATCCAGAGAGTGGCTGCCTGGGGCAGATTGTAGGCCTCTGGTCTTTGTGGCTCTCAGACCGGATGCACAAACTGGTAGACAAGGCGCTGAGAGATGTCGGGTTTGCGAATGATCCCTTTCTTATAATACTGGCGGATGGAACGGCTTAGTTTATCGTAGTTCATGGCCGGCCGGTTCTTGCGCACACCCCACAGCCGGGCCACCTGTGCGGAGTCCTCAATTTTGAAGATGCCTGGGGGGAAGGAGGGTGGGAGGAGAAGAGAGAGGGTTCATGGATGACATGAGAAGAAAAGAGAGAAGATCACAGATTGGTTTGGGGGAAAGCAAAGCAGACAGATGTTGGAGCTCTCTTCAGCCCTGGGCCCCAGGTAGGCCTTGAGACTTAACAAACATCCATGTATCCATGTATCCATGTATCTATGCATCTATGCATCTATGTATCCATGTATCTATGTATCTATGTAACCATGTATCTATACATCTATGCATCTATGTATCCATGTATCCATAACATAGGGTTGAGTATCCCTAACCTGGAATTTTGGATCAGAACCGTGTCAGAATTTAGAGTTTTAGGATTTGGGAATATTTGATAGGCTTTTCTGGGTCCAGATAGCTACTGAAGAGTCTGTATTGGAAATCATTTAAGAAATTTGGACAAAGGTCAGGCAACCTACATCATTAAAGTGAAATTCGGTTGTTTTTAAACATTTTGACTCTGGGCCTAGAACGTTTAATATTATATTTGGGGGCTCACATTGTGTTTCTGATGGACACATGAGTCTTTAGGTTGGAGCACTTGTTAATTTTTTTTTACTCTGTTTTATTTTATTCATGGTTACGTGAATGTGTATCAGCAGACGTGTCCTGGGTGTGCATGTGTGTGCAGGTCGGAAGACAATTTGCAAGAATCGTTTCCTTTCCATTCTCCAGGGATCAAACTCAGCTCTTTAGGATTGCAAGTCTGTACTCAAGGAGTTGTCTCACCAGCCCCCGAAGCCACGATGTTTTCTGTTTTTTTTGTTTGTTTGGTTTGGTTTGGCTTGGTTTGGGTTTTTTGCTTTTTTGAGACAGGGTTTCTCTGTGTAGCCCTGGCTGTCCTAGAATTCACCCTGTAGACCAGGCTGGCCTGGAACTCAGAAATCCGCCTGCCTCTGCCTCCCGAGTGCTGGGATTAAAGGCGTGCGCCACCACGCCCCCCACTTTTAAGATTCATTTTATTATTTCATGTGTATGAGTGTTTTGCTTGCATGTCTGTGTTTGCCAGGTGCTCGCCGAGGTCAGAGGATCCCTGCTGATGGACTAAGAGGAAGTCGAGAGCAGCCACATGGTACTGGGAATTGAATCTTGGTCCTCTGCAAGACCAAAAATATCCTAACAACTGAGACATCTCTTCAGTACTTTTTTTATTTTTATTTTTTGAGACAAGGTCTCTCTGTGTAGACTGGGGTGGCATAAAATTCACCGCCAGCCTCTGCCTCCCCAGCGCTGGCATTAAAACGGGGCGATACCATGCCCTGCTTGAAGCAGAAGTTTTTCCGTTCTCAACTAATACCCTCAAGTCCGTGCTGTGTTCCAGGATTGTGTGGGGCCGGTGGAATTTCTCTACCAGGGCAGAGTCTGGTGCAGAGTCCGAGGAGGACACAAACAGTACCTTAAACCTCAAAAAAACTCAGAGCTGCTGGACTGTGGATCTCTTAAGTGGCACATTTGGCACAGGGTGAAGGAGGAGTCAATTTAGGCCACACCCCCTCCTAATGCCCCTTTCCCAGTGGCGTCATTCCCCTGCCTCACCTCAATTATAGCTCCGCCCATTTCCCCCCCTCCCCCCGCACTGCCCCTGCTCCCTGCTGGATTTCCTCCCTACAGAAACCCCGCCTTCTCTGTCCTGCGCACCTTCACTTCACATTGAAGCCACGCCCCTGACATAGCCACGCCCCTCTAGACACTTAGAGCCCCGCCTCCACGGCCCGAGGCCCCACCCCTCCTTCGCTAGTCTCTCCCAACAAATGTCAAGTCTCCTTCCAACCCCTCCCCGCCCTGGTGAACAGAACCCGGGCTGATTCTACCTTTCTCCTTGTTCAGCCAGCGGATGAAGCGGCCATAGCTGTGGGGCTTGAGCAGCAGCTCTTTAAGGAACTGCCACAGGTGAATGGGCTGCCCGGAGCATGACGAATCCACTTCACCATCCGTCCAGCCTTCCTCACTGGTAGAGGCTGGAAGCCAGGGCAGGCAGGGTGAGTGAGTGAGCAGGCATTTCTCAGGGCAGCCTCCCTCAGCCCCACCAGGCCTTCCTGCACCGGCCCTACTCACCACAGTAGTGAAAGGCCCCAGGCGAGGTCCTCTCCTTCATCCAGGCCGCTGTGGAACACGGAGGGGAGGTTGGTGACCCAGCAGAGGTCCCCACTCACAGCTGGGAGGTGAGAATGTAAGGGGCTTCCCTCTCCTCGTGGTGAGATGGAGCTTCCCTTGAAACTGTGGCTTGGTTGCATCAAGGCCTCTGACTGCCCACCCTTAGGCCATCAGCCAGGGACAAATTCCTTCTGCTCACGTCATAACCACTGGCACCTGAGACTGACCACTCACATTCATCCCAGACTTCTAAGGGAAGGGGCCTCGACCCAATGAGCAAGCACAGAATTCTCCAAAATTCTGAAAAAAGTCAGGACAATTTGGGAGAGTCCCTTCTCTCCTACCATGGCAGTCCCAGGGATCGAACTCCAGCTGTCAGGCTTGGAGGCAAACACCTTTATCCACTGAAGCACCCTGACAGCCTTCGTTATCAATAATAAAGCTAACCTGAAAAAGGATTTTCCCTTTAAAAAGAAAATAAGAGCTGTACTTGGGGGGGGGGGGGCAGAGGCAGACTGACTGATGCAAATCCAAGGCTAGCCCCGTTTACATAATGTCCTGGAGCCAGGATGGACTCAGCCTGTGCTGTCTCGTGTCTCACCTGACTTCCAGATGTCCAGGTGGGCATGCAGTACATCCCCACCCAAGGGAGCACGCTGGCGGAACTGCTCCTCGGACATGGCGCACAGCTCCTTGCCGCCCAGCTCCTGGAAGGCCTTGCCTGCTGGAGGCAGCCGGTACTGGTGTTCTGTCCACAGAAGCCACTTCTGCACGTTACCAGGGCTCCAGTCCCCAGGGTCTGGGCAAGAGACACCATCCTAGCTCAGGATTGCTGGTGGGCACCGCCCCCAAGATGGCCGCCCATAAAGATGGAACGCCCAACGAGGTTTTGTTGCCCAAGACCATGCCCTCCTCAGGGTGGGAACCTCTAGAACCTTGAGAAGCCCCATGAAGGCAGACACTCCACAAAAAAAGAAAGTGAGAGGAAAAGGCCCTAAACCCAGCTTGTTGCCTCGGTAACCCATCACATCTCCGTGTCTCTCCTGCCCCCTACAAGACCTTTCTGGAAGCCCCAGTTCTAAGGAAAACAGCTACATTCAGCCAGAAACAACATGCTTTGCCAGACACCTCTTGCCTTCCACTCTATTCAAGGAGAAAACCCACCCAGCAACCTCTCCATCCTGGAATTTTAGAGACGAAGAGGCCAGAACGTGCAGGAGGAGGGGTCCAATCCTTGCCTGATCCTTGCCCGCTGCTTAGGAAATAGCTAAATCCCTAGCAGCTGCCCCAAGTGGCTATGGGTCAGCTAAAGCTGGAGGAGGGAGTCACCAGCTATGTGTGCCCCTGGGAAAAAGTTCTCAGGGGAGCCTAGCAGGGCATACTGTGGAACCAGACTGGGTCACAGTGGCTGTATAGCCTCCAGGTGAACACTAGTTCCAGCCAGTGTCCCAGCTGATTGACCTGCAAGGTACACTGCTCCCACTTCATAAGGCCATTTTTTTCCCCCGAGGTCAATTCAATTTGTTTCTGTCCCCATTGTTCGGAGAGCACTCCTGCCTCAAGCTGGAGCTGGAGGAAGCGCCTCTTCCTTATGGGGGAAGAGGTCCTGTGAGAGAGCCTTCTGGTGTGTGGGAAAGTGGAGGAGAGAGAAGTGGGCCGGAGCTGCCTTGAATAGGGTTACCACCTGGGAGACAGGTTGGGGGTGGGGTGGGGGGAGCAAGAGAAGCCCCTCTTCCTCATGGGGGAGCTACAGGATGGAGGCTAGGACTCCCTGACCCAGAGCAGTTTCACCTGCACCACTGGCTCCATGATACCCTCCCAGACCAAGCACAAATGCACACACACACACACACACAGAGAGAGAGAGAGAGAGAGAGAGAGAGAGACTGTTCCTTGGTGTCCCCTCCTCATCAGTTGACAAGGGCCACATTCCGCTGTTTCTTTATGACCCATCGTGCCAGTTCCACACACAGAGGGACCTCTATGTCCTGTTCATTGCTTACTCTCCCAGTCCTTGCACAGGGAGGGCCAAGCAGGTGAAGTTAGTCAGCGGTTGTTTATTGAGTATCTATTATGTCCAGTGCCGTCTAGGCACTGGGGCATAAAACTCCTCTGTAGACAGCGAGGTAGGAAGAAACTTAGTCCCAGACATCACAAGAACAAGAAAAAGGGGGAGGCGAGAGTGGGAGACAATCTCAGCAGCCGATCAGAGGTCTCATGGAGATGCTGCCAATTCAGACCTGGTGAAGGCCAGGGAAGGCTAAGTAGGTATCTATCTACAGCAAAGCATTCTAGGTGGCAGGACCAGCAGGTGCAAAGGTCCCAAGAGAGTGCTATAGGAAAAGCAGGGAAACCAAGTGGTTAGAACAGAGTGATCGACAGGAGAGGGGGGCTGAGTCCCAGAGAAGGTGGGGAGCCAGACTGGAGCTCTTTATCCACTAAGTGAGGGCCCCAGCAGGTGTGGTTAGGCATGGGCTCTGGCTCCAGCTGTTGTGTGTCCTGGGCTGCCCAAGGTGATCAGAGTCCATCTAGTAGGGATCTCCTCCACCCTGCCTGTATCCCTGGGCGGAGGTGGCAGGGACGGTCTCACCTGCTGTGATGTTCAGTAGCTTGCATGCTGTCTCGATATCTTTCAGGACCTCACCCACCACCATGGACTGCACCTGCTCTAGGGAGTGTTCATCCAGGGTGCTCCCAGAAGCCTGGCTGTCGATGACTGGACACTGCTCAGGCTCCTCCAGGTGGTCCTCCCCAGCACTGGTCTCGGGAACTTTGGCGACCCAGCTGCCATCCTCGGGATACATGTTGAAGTAGGAGAGGTAGAAGGCAGACAGGCCCTGCTCAGGGGTGGCAGGTGGACTAGGACTCCATTCGTGCTTCTCAGGGCCTATTGCTCCTGATGCTGCCGCCTTCTCCACCCCTGTCCGCAGTGCCACATCTGGGGACAGCAGCAGGCAACCGGGGGACACATTGCTCAGGCCTGGGCTGGCGCTGCCCATGCTGCAGCAGCAGCTTGAGGCTACTTCTGCAGAAATCAGAGAAGGAAAATAGGTGTGATGGCTGTCCGGGCTCTGTGGGGGACCACTAAGCTGGCTCTAGGACTCAGGGCTCAGCAGGCAGTGGCTGGAGAGAGGCCAGGAGGCTTCTGGGTCACTGGGCAATGAGTATAGGCCTGACTGAAAAAGACAATGTGGTAGATGTGTGAGCAAGAAGGGGCTTGGGCAGGCGGGAGGGGTACATTTTCTTTAAAGGTCTTAGGTAGGTAGGCTGGCCTGAACCATGTGGTCCTCCTGGCTCCTGCAATTCCCAAGTGCTGGACCCATCTCCGGTTACCCTGTAGGACCCACTGTGTAGCTGGCTTTTGGCACCTGGGTGGGTGTGGCATAGGAAAAAGCACAGTCTGGAAAAACCCTTTGGTCTCTTCAAGGGCCACAGTTAACCAGTCCAAAAATTCCCTACAATTCAGGGGACAGCTTCCTGTTCTCTTGGTCTAGCAAAACTTGATGGGGTTGAGGTGAATTTTGGCAGTCCCTCCTTGCTCAGTCCACATCTCCTCTTGCTCAGCGCCCAGGTTTTCCCTTCCTCCAGCACTGGCCAGCAGGCCCTACAGGAGAGAGAACGCCAACAAGGGAGAAGGTGTTGCCTCTGGGTCCAGGTTTTCCTTTCAAAGAACTTTTTAAGTGACAAGGAAGGAAGGTTTGGTTGGGTAGGGTGGACAGGGGTCGCGGTGGGTCTGGATTCATTTCAAGTCCTTCTGTGCAAATGTGTGTGTGTGTGTGCCACCAGCCCTTGGTATTTACCAAGGCAGTGTCCATAGCTCTGCCTGAGTCCCCACCCTGGCCTGTGCCCACACCCTATGCCCCAGGTGGTGGCCCCACCCGAGGAGAGCCTCCCCCAGTCTCCATCCCTCCTCCTTCACCCACAATGGCCTCCTGCCCCGTCCACATCCCTAGCAGCTCCATGCCTGCCACGTTAGGCCAGTTTCTGCCAGCTCCCTGGGCCCTGTGCCCAGGTGCTAGCTTTTCCAAGAGGCAGGAGGACTTGACCCCTCGTGACCTTATGTTTGCCTGGCCTCAGCCACAGGTGGGAGGGGAGATAGGTGCTGGGATCTAGCCACTGTTGCAAGAGGGGCCAGCTTGGCCAGTGCTGGCTCAGGTACTATGTAATCCCTCAGCCCTACCATGTCTGCTGAGTAGGCTTCACAGCCTGTACATCCGTGCCCTCTCTAGGGAAGGCAGCCCGAACTTTCTTCTTACCCCTATTTTACCGATGGGGCAGTCAAGATGCAAAGAAGTCTTCTGGACCCTTCCCCAGCAGAGGCTCCTGCTCCCCTTCCCAGTTCCACTCGCTCTGCTTCCTAATGCCCCTGACTGAATAACTATGCAGCAGACAGAAAGGTAGGCCCCTGATGCCTGGGGCCTGGTGGCTGGGCTTACTGGCTGCATCTCTGGTCTCTCATGGCAGCAGCTGGACTGGGGCAGGAGAAGAGGGTATCCCAGAGAATGCAGACTCTTTCATGCCAGGGTGCCCATACACTGTGCTGAATGGTCATGTCAAGCTGACACAAGCTGAAGTCATCTGAGAGGAGGGATCCTCAAGTTGAGAAAATGCCTGTAGCCTGTAGAGATTTTCTGTTTCCTTTTGGTTTTTGTTTTGGTCTTTCAAGACAGGGTTTCTCTGTATATCAGTCCTGGCTGTCTTTGTAGACCAGGCTGGCCTCAAACTCACAGACATCTGTCTGCCTCCACCTCCTGAGTGCTGGGCTAAAGGCGTGCACTGCCACACCTAGCTGAGTATTTTCTGAATTAGTGATGGATGGGGGAAGGCCCAGCTGATTGTGGGTGATGCCATCCCTGGGCTGGTAGTCTTGGGTTCTATAAGAAAGCAGGATGAACAAACCATGAGGAGCAAGCCAGTAAGCAGCACTCTTCCATGGCCTCTGCATCAGCTCCTGCCTCCAGGTTCCTGCCCTGTTTGAGTTCCTGTCCTGACTTCTTTGATGATGAACAGCACTGTGGAAGTGTAAGCCAAATAAACCCTTTCCTCCCCAAGTCGCTTTGGTCATGGTGTTTCATCACAGCAGTAATAATCCTAGCTAGGAAAGTTACCCACAGCCTGGGCTACATGGACTCGAGGGTCTCATCTCACAGATGCAGATGGCCAGGCTCAGGAGACTGTAACCTGGCTGTGTGTGGACTCTGTTCCTTGAACTGCCGTCTTGTTAAGGCACCTGCTCTGACCACCTTCCAGGTATCTCGCCCACCTCGTGACTCTGTCCCTTCATCTTCCAAGGTTCATCTTCTGCTCCTGGCTGCTCACCCCTTCCCACTACCAAGTTCATCTCCTCCCTTCATCCTTTACCCGACTCCTCTGTTCAAGAACCTGGCACATGAGGTTCCCACTGCCTATCTTGCTCCATGGCAAGGGATGTGGCTCATTTGATAAAGTGTTCGCTTGGTGCACACACACAGAGCCCTGGGTTCCATCCCCGGTCCTGCACAGGAGCTCTGTGGTGGTTAATAATAGGTTTTGAACTAGAACCCCAGTCAGCATGGTCTCCTTGTATCCAGGTTCTGATGAAGCTGCCTTTTCTTGCTTTGTTCCTTGGGGGGGGGGGGTGTATAATCATGGCTTTCCCCCTTATGTTATTGTCTTCTTTCCCAAGATGCCTTTCTCCCTCGTCCCAGGCTCCCTAAGCCCCAAGCCCCAAGGATCCTTTCTGATGTCTCCCTTTCTGATGACCCACCAGTGATTAGCAGTTTAGTCTGTAATTAAATCCTCAAAAAGCCACCTGCCAGTGAGAATATGAGACATGGGTAAGGCTGAAGCTCAGGGAGTGGCTGGGAGGGACCCAGAGATGCACTGAAGAACCAGGACCCAACCAGAGATCTCCTGACATTGAAGTCACTGATCTATAGACAGCCTGAAGTCTGCAAGGGCCTGGCATGTTGGACACAGGCCACCATCCCTGTCTCTCTCAACTGCCCAAGGGCTGCAGTCTCCTGAGTGATGCCTGCGGTCTCCAAACTTTGAGCTGATCTCAGGGGCAAAGCCACGTGTCTGGATTAAGGCTCAGTGGGGTCTGTCTTGCTTTTGCTCCAGAAGCCCTGGTTACCTCTCCAGACAAAAGAAGGCTTGGTAACAGCTGGTGCAGGCCGAGCCAGGAGGCAGAGCTGCATCAGAGGGTTAGTGGATAAGGCTCCATAGCTTGGAATCTATCTCTCAGTCTCTCCTGTCCCCCAGGAAGGTAAATGAGCAAGAGGGCACAGAGGGACCAATGGTGGAGACTGGGTGCAGCTGTTTCTTGGTACCCCATTCCCTTCGGGGTCACCTTTGCCTCCTGTGTCCTCTGTTTACACCCAGCACTTTATCCTGAGGGAGTGAAGTTGCCCAGGAGACCCTCATGAAATGCCTGGCAGCCATGTGTTGTGAGCCCTGTCTTCTATATCCTGTGGGGTCCCTTCTTCCAGACCCAACCTCCTAGGGCTAGTAGGGTAGCCTTAGCCACTGTGCCCCATCCTGAGACCCAATCTCAGCAGCCCAGACTCCAGGGTCCAGCTTCAGACCCAGTGGAAGTAGCACTGAGGGACATCAAATGAGGAAGGGTGACAGAGTCAGCTACTGTAATCCCCCTGCAAGCCTCTCATGACCTCACGACATAAAGGTCTGACCTTGGCTGTTGGCTACTCCCCAAGTCCTCCCAACCTCTGCACCCCTTAAATAGGCTAGAGACAGAGTGTGGGGCAAGACTAGACCTGGTGAAGACTCCCACAAGAATAGGTAGGTCCTTCCCACCTGCACCCCAATACCCACCAGCTGGTCAGCACCTTGGAGAGAGCCAGGCCAGTCTAGATTATAGGGAGCCCCAAGGTTCACGACTTTCTTGCCTCTCACCTGCCATCTCTTCAGGCCCCGCCTTCCTGGGATCTAGCAGCCTCTCCCCTCACATCGGCCCTTTAGGAGAACTGAACTTCGGCCATGGAGTGACCAGAGTCCTGGCCTCACTCCATAATCACCTACTACTCCAGTGTAGTCTGTGTGCAGTTGGCTTGGGCTACATGGGACCTTGTCTTTACAAAAAAAAAAAAAAAAAAAGAGAGAGAGAGAAGTGGAGTGAGCGGAGGGACATAAATGAGTGTCTCCAATTGTCCCTGGAATTTGTGTCCACGGATTCTGAAAGCCTCCCCTCTGACAGCAGTTACTGCCAGCCAGCCCCCAGCCCGGGTGAGCCTGGGGCTTGAAGAGAATCCACTAGCCACCCTATCAAGTTCAATTTTTCCTGGCTTTCAGAACTTTCCAGAAACTGAAGTTTACATATTCGCTTGGCCTCCTATGTGTGTGAGCCCCCCAGGGAAGCCCCTTTGTTCGGGGGGGGGGGTTTCTTGGGGTCCAGGTGGCTACACTCCCTGTCTAGCATCTGACTCTCCTCCATCCAAGCCCACAGACAACGGATACAGCAGCCTCTCACTGTCCAGGGAGCCTAGGACAGGAGGAGTGAAGAGGCGGGGACTCAAGACCCATTCCCAGACAGGAAATGCCCGTAGAGATATGCACTCACACGGGACAGGAGATGGGTCTCTTGCTGCCTTGAGAAAAGACCCGATCTGAAAGAACCCGATCCTGACTTCTGTCACAGCCTTAGCCTGAACCCCAGCTAGGAAGTCCCTTTGCCTCATCTCAGGCTTGGGTGGGGGGCTAGGAGTGCCTCCAATCTGGAAGAGAGCCCCCCGGGTGCTGGTGAGGTCGCTGGCTGGCCAGGAGTGATCCGAAAGAATGGTGGGAGAGGTGGAGCGGGTGGTTGGAGTCCAGAGCGTTAAATGTCAGTAAGGGCCCAGGGCGATGGTGCCAGGGTTTGCTTTGAGAAGAGCTGTTCTACCTGCTCTGCTGCCTGTGGGGGCTCTGGGGCGAGGGGAGGGTCCCAGGCCAGAGCTAAGCCCCGCCTCCTGGTCTGCAG
>JADRCH010000129.1:2469640-2509106 GCA_019843965.1 Rhynchomys soricoides | reverse complement strand
CGCCTCCTGGTCTGCAGCAAGGGGAGGGTCCCAGGCCAGAGCTAAGCTCCGCCTCCTGGTCTGCTGCTCTAGGTTTCTTCTGGGACAGTTTGTGCTGTTTATTAAATGGCTGTGGGTGGCTTGGCTCTAAGGGGTTGGAGAACTGAGCTCTCAGAGTGGTGGTGGAGCATGCCGGGAGACTGGAGAAGAGGAAAGGAGAGGAGGAAGGGATGAGGGGGAAAGGCAGTGGTTCCGGCCAAGTTAAAGAGAATTGAGGGGGGACGCGCTAGGCTCCTTGTCTCTCCCCCATCCTACCCAGCTCTATTCTAGTTACTGGCCTCATCCACACCTCCATACTGTCTGGTGGGAGCTAGAACCAGGAATTCCTGATCAGTGTATGCCCTCACAAGCCTAGGATACAAGTTGGCAAGTCCATCCAGCGTCCAACCAACTCCTATGCAGCTTTCAAAGTCACATTCCAGTGTGTCCCCGTCGTAATGCCTCCCTTGACTGAGGAGGCAATTTGTTTAACCTCACTCAACAGACCAGGAGCTACAGATACACTGAGGGAAAGAGACGCCCCATAGTCCTTAACCCATCCCCTCTTGCTCTGTATATCCGGGCCCCGTCTTCTGGCCAGCTGGAACTGACCCTTTCTGGGTTCAGCACAGGCCACAGTAAGCCAGTCAGCATAGATTCTCCTGTGCTTGTTTCCTGCCAAGCCCATCTCTTAGCAGCCACCGGGCATTCATGGGGTAGAGCCCCTCTGTCTCAGGTCTGGGTGGCAAGGAAGTCCCACTTGACTCACAAGGTCCTCAGGAGCATGACTGGCAGGTAAAACTTGCATGAACAAAACATTTATCTCTGGGCATCCAACATACCTGGCATGAAAGAGATGCTGGTCCATTCACAACCTGACTCCTAGACCCAACCCTGTCCTTCCTCAGCCTCCCCGTCTGCCTGTATGCTGGGACGGGCTACTCCTCCAGAGGCAGTAGAGTCTCAGCTTGCCAGAACCGTCCACACGGTGGGCAGCACCTGCTTGCTGTGCCCTCTACCTCAGGCCAGGATGGGGGTGGGGGGGAGCCCCAGGACCTGTTTACCTTGTTACTCAGGGGAGCAGCTGGTATGGGGCACTGAAGCTTTATTGGGGGTTGTCTGGAAGTTGTTTGCTTGGGGAGGTGGGGACAGGAAATGAACTGAGTCTGTCTTGGCCCGGGGAAAGGGGTCAGCTGTGGAGGCTTGTGGCTGCATTGGGGCTTTTGGATCCTGCTGGGAGTGGAGGCAAGGAAGTCTGCACCCCCAGCTCCCTCCACACCTCAGCCAGCCTCAGGGGCACCCCAGGTTCTCAGGCCCTCTATTCCCCAACCTATCATTCCTATCTGCCCCCCCCCCCTCCTTCTCTCCTCACTACAGGAATCTGACAAATCCTAGAAACAAGTGCCTTTGCTCAGCAGGTAAAGGCAGTTGTCACCAAGCCTGACGGCCTAGGCTCAGTACCCAGAACCTACATGAGAGAAGGCAAGAACCAGCTCCAAGCTGGGCATGTTCAGACGGCAGAGGCAGGTGGGTCTCTGAAGGACTCCAGGCAACAAGCTGTCTTCCAACCCCCACGTGAACATCCCACCCCTGAACACACACTCTCAAAATAATGCAATTTTTAAAGCCCCAAACAAGCAGAAATGGGTCCCTTCCGGGTGGGGTTTAATGTAGATTAAAGACCAGCCTGGACTACAGGACTGAGTGCTGGGGCTCAGAGACCTCAGAGTCAACGACCTGTCTCAAATCCCAGCCAGTATGGTGGCACACACCTTTAATCCCAGCACCCCAAGACAGAGGCGGGCAGATCTGTGAGCTGGAGGCCAGCCTGGTCTACATAGTAAGACCATCCTCTGAATAAACACCCCCCAGAATAAAACAAAAACAGACAAAAGAAGAGAACTGAGTGCCTCAGGACACCCCCATACATGTATACACACAAACATACACAAACACACAAACGTACACACACATATATACACATATACACACACAAATACACACATATGCATACACACATATACACACATACACATACAAACACACGCACGTTGCTTTCTTTCTGTGTCCAGATAAAAGCCACAGCCCCCGTTTCCTGGTGCCTAGTTTTGCTCTATGGTGTCCCCCAACTGCCAGTCCGTACCACTCTGCTTTGCTACTTTCCTGGGCTCTGTACCTGTCTCTTGCTTTTGTCCATGTCTTGAGCCCCTAGGTCTAGTGAGACCCTGTCTGTCCACTGAGTCCAGGCCAGGAAGACACTTGCTCCTTCCCTCTGGCAGAGCAGCCAAGGTGGCAGTGGCCTGTCGGCTGCCTGGTTTCACCATCAGGGCAGAGCTGGCCAGGCCCCGGGGGAAAGATACATCTGCATGGCCGTTGTCCCCTCAACCTGTGTAGGAGGGGCTCTGTGCAGGGCCCACGGACATGGGGGCCTCGGAAAGAAGAGGTGTCCCCTAAGCTCTGGATCTGACCCAACAAAGCAAATGGCAGCATATGGGAAGAACAAGACTCAAGCGTACAGGGTCCCTGGTGTCTAGAACATGAGCTCCAAGCTTGCAAAACGTGTCTCCACTTTGTGTCAGTCACCAGCCTCCCACAGGTGACAGGGAACCCCACGGAAGGGCGCACTGCTTCCTACCACGCTCACCTGTTAGCCGCCTGCTGTCCGAGTGAGGTGTCAGTCTTCGGCAGAGCTAACCTCAGGGACCAGAAGGAGGCCGTAGGCAGCTCCGGCCACTGCTGGGTCTCAGCCAGACATCAGTGGGGCCAGCAGAGCTGGGGTCAGAGGTGGCTCTTGGGTGTGCCACCAGATCCTCTCCACCTTTGAGCTTGAGTCTGAAGCCTCAGGCCTGCAGGTCTATAGGCAGGCCCCTGTCAGAGATTCAGGGCCACCTGCTGGCACCATGACAAGGCCCAACCTGGGGGTTCTCACCGGGGTGGCAGCGGGCTGGGGTACTAGGTGTGGGAGGCAGAGCTGACGGCAGCCCAGGCAGAGTGCAGGAATGTGCTGGAAGGAAGTCAGAGGCAAGATACAGAGTTAGCCCGCCAGTTTTCCCATTATAAGTAATCCTTCCTTATTTACCTGAACAAATACGCTCCCTGCCTACCTCAGACCGCAGGCAGGCTCCTGGTTAACCCTTGAGGGCCTTGCCTCCAGAGGGAAGGACTCAGGCCCTCCCTCCTTTAAATGACTGTCGCCAGCACGTTCGCTGTAAGTGTACAACGAAAGATGCGCCAGTGAGACCAGGATCTGGACTCAGAGTGATCATCCCAGGATGGGACCAAATTAGAAGGAGCAGTGACAGTTCAGGGCCGCTCGCTCCTGTGGAGATCATCAAGACAGGCCAGGGGGAGTCAGTGAGGGCTTCCTGGAGGTGGTACAGGGGAGTCAGTCAGTGAGGGCTTCCTGGAGGTGATATTGTCTGTCTGCCCAGGTCCTGGGAGAGCTCAAGGGTCCATCTGCTGACAGGAGCTATGTCCACCTACCCCCACAGCTTCCTGCAGGCCCATTACCCTGCAGTGGCACAAAGGACCAGGGCAGGGTCAGCCAGCAGCAGCATGTGCTTCTGCAGCCCCTGAAGGGGAGGGGCTGGTAGAATGCACAGAATGGGGGGCTCACAGCTCAGGGCCCCCACCGGTCCAGGCTCTTTCATCTACTCAGGAAGCAACACACAGATTGCCCTGGCTTCTTCTCATGCCCCAGAGGCAGAGCTGAGTGTACCCTGACAGAATCACCTCAGAATACAGCTCTCGTCCCGTTAGCTGAATTATGGGGTCTTACCATGTAGCCTGGGATGGCCCAGAAGGCACAGAGCCCCACCTGCCTCTGCCTTCCTAAGTGCTGGAATTACAGACAGGTGTCACTACTCCTGGCTATCATACCTTTTAAATGAAAAAAGTGTGTGTGTGTGTGTGTGTGTGTGTGTGTGTGTGTGCGCGCGCGCGCGCGCGCATTGGATCCCCTGGAACTGGAATTATAGGCAGTTGGGAGCTGCCTTGTGGGTGCTGGAAACAGAACCTTGGTCCTCTGCAAGAGCAGCCAGGGCTCTTAACTGCTGAGTTCTCTCTCCAGCCCCCAAAGTGTTCACTGCAGCTTTCAAACTCCAAAAGTAATCTTGTGACCTCCCACACTCTGAGCTTGGGGAAAGCGCCCTGACCTTTCCTCAAGGACTAGCCTCTTCTCTTGACTCTTCCAACAGCAGGCTGGGCTGAAGACTCGGCCCAGCTGTTATCTTCAGACTCAGTCTGTGAGAAGACAGAGATGGGGTGAGGTGGTAATTCAGGGTTTAGAAATGATGGTAATTAACCGCTTGATCCCCAGAGGTTTGGTCCTCCAAGGCCAGGAAGTGAAAGGCCTCTATGTTTCCCCTGTGACTCCTTCACCTTCCTGTCCCCTGCTCCCAGCACAGAGCCCTGATACATCAGTACTTAGCTGCTGCCCAAATGTGCCTGTATGGACAGGTGTTGGGGAAAGCTAGTGGTCCCATGTGCATTTTCTTCCTTTTCTGAATAAACAGTTCTGGGTTGCTTTTGATGACCATTTTGAAAGGCTAGGGATGAAAGCCAGGACTTACTGCATGTTCCAAAGTGCTCTCAAGTACAGCTTCTGCCACACCTCCATCCCTAACTGGTGATTTTTAGCAGGGCACATGGCTACCTGGAATTTCCAGCCTCCCTTGCAGCTAGGTATGATCATGATGCCATGGGTGCCGGGACACTCTTCCTCTATCTTGATCCCCATTGTGATGTCCAGGCAAATACATCCTGAGGTTAGGGATGTGGCTTAGTTGGGCTTCCTTAGCCTGAGTGGGTACTCAGGAGGTGGAGAAGTTCAAGGTTAACCTTGAACACATAGGTGGAAGCCAGCCTGAGCTACATAAAACTCTGTCTTAAAAGGCCCAGTTCTGGACTGTAGAGATGGCTCAGAGGTTAAGAGCACTGACTGCTCTTCCAGAGGTCCTGAGTTCAAATCCCAGCAACCACATGGTAGTTCACAACCATCCCTAATGAGATCTGATGCCCCCTTCTGGGGTGTCTAAAGACATCTACAGTGAGCGGGACTGGAGAAAGAAAAAGTGTCTGAAGACAGCTACAGTGTACTTAAATCATAAATATATTTTTTTTAAAAGGCCCCATTCATCTTGAGTCACCAAGAAACAGAAATCAATGATCACCCCCTTGCCCACAGCAGAATCCTCAAAGCTTCTGTGAGGGAGATCCCCTGGGACTAAGTCCCCTTCGGGAGGACAGTGCTATGCCCACTTCTCAGAAACACTTAAAATGTCAAGTCTAAGGTCACAGCTATGGGGCAGACTCACACTCATCCCCCAGTTTCCTGACCCATCCGTGGTGCCCCTCCACCCGCCGGGATCTATTCTCAGGTCCCTTTCTCGAGCTTCTGAGTGCATCAGGCCTCCAGCCCTGCTCACTGAGGCAAGCCACTCTCTGACCCTCTTTGGCCACTGCAGCAGATGGGCCATGGTGCCAGAGCCTACCCTCTCTGTCCATACCACGAGGCTGCTGAAAGTCATACTTGACCTTTCTGCCTCTGCACATGTGGGACCCAGGATGTCCCCCTGTGGAACTGTCTTGGAACTATTCTTCAGCCCCCTGAAACAGTATTCCCTCTCTCCATCTGGGCTCTGTGAGCCTTCATGATGTGGAAGAACAATGGCAAGAGGTTGGAGAGATGGCTCAGCGGTTAAGAGCACTGACTGCTCTTCCAGAGGTCCTGAGTTCAATTCCCAGCAACCACATGGTGGCTCACAACCATCTGTAATGGGATCCGATGCCTCTTCTGGTGTGTCTGAAGACAGCGACAGTGTGCTCATATACATTAAATAAATAAATCTTTAAAAAAAATAAAGAATAGAGACACGTGGATTGTTGTTTTCATGAGATGGAAGTTGGGGTAGCAGAGTCTCACGAGGCCTGAAACTCTATGTAGACCAGGCTGCCCTTGAACTCACAGAGATCTGCTTGCTTCTGCCTCCTGAATGTTCAGCCTAAAGACGTGCACCAACATGCCCAGCATACTTTCAGTTTTGTTTGCCCAGGCTAGCCTACTTGTAGGAGAGGATAACACCGGACCTTATCCAGCACTGGGATTGTCAGGGTTTGCCACGGGTTCCCTCTATCTAAGACTTTATTTTTACAGTTTTTTGTTTTGTTTTGTTTTTTCGAGACAGGGTTTCTCTGTAGCCCTGGCTGTCCTGGAACTCCCTTTATAGACCAGGCTGGCAATGAGCTCAGAAATCCGCCTGCCTCTGCCCCCCAAGTGCTGGGATTAAAGGCGTGCGCTAGGATGCCTGGCTTATTATAATTCTCTCTCTCTCTCTCTCTCTCTCTCTCTCTCTCTCTCTCTCTCTGTGTGTGTGTGTGTGGTGTCAGGAGGAGACTCATAGGTGCCATGGACCATGTGTGAAAGTCAGTGGGAATTTGCCCTCTCCTTCCACTGTGTGGGAGCCTGGGATAGGACAGGTGTTCAGGCCTAGTGGCAGTGTCCTCACCCCTGAGCCACTTCACGGCCTCATCATTCTATTTTGTTGTTTTTGGGTTTTGTCTGTTTTGTCTTGTTTGTTTGAGGCAGGGTTTCTCTGTGTAGCCCTGGCTCTCCTGGAACTCTATGTAAACCAGGCTGTCCTTGAACTCACGGTGGTCCACCTAACTCTGCTTCCTGAGTGCTGGGACTAGAGCTGTACACCTCCATGGCAGTTCTCTCCTCTGCTTTCTTGCCCGGCAGACTCCACACCTCCCGAGACCCTCTCAGAGCCTCTTTCCTAAAGCTGAACATCTCTGTTCCCAGGCCACAGTCTATTCTATAATTCTCAGCCTTTCTTCTTTCTTCTGCTCCTGTGTGCTTACCTTTGCTTAGACATAATTTCATACTGTAGCCCAGGCTGTCCTAGATCTTGGCAATTCTCTAACCTCTGACTTCCCAGCATATCTACCCCCTGCCGACCCTCCTCGGGCATCTGGAGCATCATCAGACCAGGATGACAGGGTCTGGGGCAGCTGGTTGGCTCACCCTCCTCACCTTGACGCTCTGGCCGCCAGCCAGGCATGGAGGGCTTGTGCTGGAACTTGAGGTTCAGAGCTGGTGTCGGCAACACTGCTCAATTGGTGGAAATGGGGGTGGGTCCCAGGTGCTCTGTGAGTGTAAGTTATGCACACATCTGGGGAAGGTCTGTCTGTTTTCTATCTGTCTGTCTGTCAGAGGACAGCTGCCTTCCTGGCTTGCTTTCTGTCTTATCTCTTAGAACTTCTCTATGTTTGGTTTTCCGAGGAACTTCAGGTTGTGATAACAGCAGAGAAACCTGGGCCCATTCCAGCCCCGGAGGGATGGGATTGCCACAACCCCCAATCCCAGGCTCTAGTTTCAGGAAGGCAGAACACTGGAGGTGTGGGGCTCCTTCCGTCAACATGTGAGGAGCCCGAGGTTCTTACCTGGTCGGGAACATGAGGGGAGACAGGATGATCAGGAAGCCTAGTTGAGACTCCAGGCACTAGCCAGTGGATGTAGGAGAGACAAATATCCTGAGCCCAGAGAGGCTGGGCAATAGACTTAAGAACACACAGTAAGCCTAAGATCTGAACCCAGATCCCAACTTGTGTTCCCATGAGTGCTGACTCAGCACAACAGGTAACTGATGCCAGTAAGCCTGTCACTTGGGGGTCACTGCCCATGCAATCTGGGGTCACTGCCCATGTGGCTCATTCACAGGTACCAGACAGAGGTTACTGGCTGGCCCAGGGTCAAGGCTGAGAAGTGGCACAGCAGGCCTTTGGCTGTGCCTGAGTAGGAAACATAGGGACCAAGAATGGCCCAGAAAGTAGCTGTTTTAATACCTGGGGCATGTCCCCTTGTGTCCTGGTCCCTTGTTTATTCCAGATTACCATGTATTCCTCTATACCTGGCCTAGCAGGAAAGTCTGTCTGTATTTGCCTCAGAGGGCACCAACAGTCCCTAGTAACTGGTCCAAGGGTAGCCGCTTCGGGGACCCAGGTTCTGTGACCAGTTACAAGACACCATAATTCCTGTCCTTGTCCAGTCCAGGTTCCCCAGGCCCAGCGTCTCTCCACTACATGGACACCCTCTTCTGCCTTCAAGCATTCCTTGAGACACCCAATGGGGAAGGCGATTGTTCCCTGTACCCAGGCTTGGCTACCCACCCTGTGCCCTTCGTGTGGCTTCTCCCACATATCCAATGGCACTGCCTGCTTTCACCTAAGATGACATCTGCTGAGGTGATCCTCAGGGGTCCTAGCCAGGCAAGCCTGCAATCAGAGATGAGCTCTAAGCCAAAAGAAGCTTGTGGACCTGATGGGTGTGGGGCAGACAGGGCATTTGCACACACGTGTGCATAGAGACACACGGACAGCATCCTCATCCTCCAGCCACCTGTGTTAGGAAGCACAGCTGCCCCAGACCCAGTCTTGGTCCTGGATGCTCACAGGCACCGCCTCCAGGTCCTGGATGCTACAGGCACCGCCTCCAGGTCCTGGATGCTCACAGGCACCGCCTCCAGGTCCTGGATGCTCACAGGCACCGCCTCCAGGTCCTGGATGCTCACAGGCACCGCCTCCAGGTCCTGGATGCTCACAGCAAAGGAGAAGACTAGCTACAGGGAGTTAGTTATGTTTGTGCCTGAATGCGGGGTAGGCAAGCCAGGGAAGGTACGCATGTCCAGTAGCAGGCTGAGAAGGTGGGGAACTGCCTGGGTCTCTTTGAGGTTGAGCATCGAGCGGTTAGCTTTCGCAGGTGGCTTCGGGCACTCAAATGGAGAGGATGGGATGAGAGCTCGAAGACCCTGCCACTGGTGTCCAGGCTGTCTGTCACTGACCAGACCATGGCTGTGAGCCAGCTGCTGCGCCACGACCTTCAAACACTTAGACACGCATCTTCAATGATCTCAAGGGTCCCTTTGAAGTGACGCTACTGTCACAGGCTTCCTATTCATCTTCAGAGAGGAAACTGAGGCATGGAGCTGGGTAGCGTTTGCTAAGGGGTGGAGAGTCTCGCCGGGCAGTGGTGGCGCACGCCTTTAATCCCAGCACTTGGGAGGCAGAGTCAGGTGGATTTCTGAGTTCGAGGCCAGCCTGGTCTACAGAGTGAGTTCCAGGACAGCCAGGGCTACACAGAGAAACCCTGTCTCGGAAAAACCAAACCAAAACAAAAAGAGGTGGGGAGCCTGGTATGGAACAGAGCCAACTCTTAGCCACCTCCAGGGCCTCCCTGCTTGGGATGTGGTATCAGTGGCCCCTCCTTCCCTGCCCTAGCACCAGGTGGACCCCAGGCCTCCGCAGGGGGTGGAGGTGGTGGCCTGCGTCATGCCCTCACCCAGGGAGCTGGCTACTGCCTTTCCCCTACTGACGCAGGGCCAGCCGGCCTGCCGGGCCTTACAAAAACCACAGGGCCGATAAGAATACAATCAAGTCTGTTTTGCTTCTTTAGAGGGGCTGGGCCAGGAGGCCACCACTGCGGTGGAAGGACTGCTGGCAGCTGGGTACTGCTATCAGCAGACCTGCCCCCACCTCCAGCAGCCCCTTTGAAATTTACCCACCTTATCAAAGCCCCAGGCTTCCCCCTAAACTCCAGGGACAGCTGCCCTTTGTGTGAGCTCGGCCCTTCCACCTGGGCCCAGGGACTACCTAGGGTGTGTGGGGTGGGGGCTGGGGGTGGGCTCCTGGGAAAGAGCACCTGGGCTGCCCATCCCGAGAGGCCCCCAGTCTCACACACAAACCTTCTCTGTCACTACCAGGTACAAGCCCCTGTACCTGAACATCCACCTCCACCTCCAGTCTCTAGCATCCCACTGCCCACCCCTCCTCTGGGCAGCGTTCCTCCACAGGTGCCAGGTGGGGAGAACAACTTCCTTCCTCCTCAGTGTACTTCCTCAGCCACAGAGACCTGCTTCATGCCTGGTCCCCCAGCCGCACCTTCTGCAAATGTTTATTGAGCATCTACTACATGCCAAGTCCCAGGGGCCACAGCAGCGAAGAAGGACCCCAGCCTCGCTCTCCCAGGGAGCTGGTGTTCTTGCCATAGAAACGGATGATAAATGTTGGCACTCAGTGTCAGAGGGTGCAGGCGGGGTGCTGCCTAGGGGTAGAAATAAGACAGGGAAGGGAGGCTGGAGGTACAGAGACAGTTTACACGTACTGGGTTGGTGGACATGCTTCACAGGGGACATTGGAATGGCGATCCAAGGCTGGCCTCCTCTGCACACTCAGAACCACAACACGGGAAGGGAAAGCTAGGAGAGAGGTAGAGAGCCAAACTGGGTGTGAAGAACACACCTGTGCTTGTGATCTCAGCACTGGGGAGGTACAGGTAGGCAGATTGCCAGTTCAAGGCCAACCTGGGCTACATAGGGAGCTCCCATCTCATCACAAAGTAAAAGGGCTCTGGGATTGAACATAATAAACGGACCTGGATTTAATCCCTGGGGTGGTCCAAACAGAACCAGGCAGTATCAAATTCTGGCTTCCTTCTGAGGCCCTGGCCAGGATAGCCTGGCTAGAGTCGGGGTACTGGGCAAGGGGCTAACCTTGGATGTGAACACAGGGCTCGGGGCCTGTCATGGCTGGGCTTGTTTGGAGCAGAGACTTAAGAAACTACAGAGAGGTTCAGGTAGCGTTTGACTCTAGAGATCTGAGGTCACCAACTCAGTCCCTTTCAGAACACTCAGCACCCCATCCCAGGTCACTGTCCTCTGGGCAGCACAGGAAGGTCAGGCCCAGAGGTTCAAGGTTGTCATCCTCAGCTTCCTAGTAAATTTGAGGCCAGCCTGGGCTACATGAAACCTAATCTCAGAAAAACATAGGCAACAAAACATCACAAAAGGGGGCATTGTCTGAGCAGTGAGGCTGTGTGTGCCTGGCACGTCACGGTTCGGTGCAGCCCGTGTCAAGCACTTGAGAGGTTTTCCCTAAGTCCTCAGGTACATGGCAGACTGAGTCTACACCATTCTTTTAGGACACACGTTCATGGGGGGCAGAGCTCACTCAATCTTTTTTTGTTGTTGTTTTTTATTTAACTTTCTTTCGGTGGCTGTTTCTTTGAGACAGGGTCTTGCTAAGTGCCTGGGGCTCGCGAGGAATTCAGGATCGTCTGAGCGCTGGAGTCACACGCTTGAGTCACTATGCTTAGGCCTTCTTAGGTTCGTCACCAGGTTCTGTAGCACAATGAACCCCACTTCCAATCCAGTGTAAAGGTCATCTCGTGCAACACTGCGTGTTAACTCCCCTGCTGCCCATGTGACTCCTGAAGTTGGCTACAAACTGTGCCATTGGCATGGACGTAGGAAACCTATCAGGAGGCTTCAGGATCCCTGTCCAGCTCCTGGATCCCCTTCAGTGCAAGAGACAAAAAGTGAGGCACCCCACCCACTGTCCAGTAAAGAAAATGAGGGAACAAGTCTGAGGTAAAGCACCTGCCTAGCTTGAGGCTATATATGTGATCTCCTGCACAGCAGGCAGTTTGTGCAGGATTTGGTGACACACCTGTAGTCTCAGACATCACTTTCCTTGTTCTCATGAGTCCGTCCGCAGAGCCCAATGCAGACACCATCTCCAAAGAGCCTTCTAGATCCTGCCATTCTCAGGACACTGATAAGCCCACAGCACATGGTTCTCCTGGCCTGTCCTGGCGTGGCCAGGAGCCCACAGATACAGGTTGTGTCATACCTGCTTGGTGTTCTTAGACTCAGGGTGGCCTGCAAAGGACAAGGAGAATGGATGGGTGTGTACGTGTAAGGGAGGCTGGATGGTGCGTGGAGAGACAGGGGGGTGGGTGGAGGGGGGGGGGGCGGGTAGATGTGGATGAACGAATAGGCGATTCTGTAGATGGATTGTCAGGATGGATGGATGGGTAGGTGGGTAGGTGGGTAGATGGGTGGGCGGGTAGATGGGTGGGTGGGTGGGTGGGTAGGTGGGTGGGCGGGCGGGTGGGCGGGCGGGTAGATGGGTGGGTGGGGAGGCGGGTGGGCGGGTGGGTGGGTAGGTGGGTAGATGGACTGATGGATGGACAGATAGATGACTGAGTCAAGGAGTGAGTAGCTGGACAATGGATGGGAGGAGAGGTAGATGGTTAGCAGTGAGTAGTGTGTGGGTGTGTGAAGGCTGGATGACTGGCTGAGCCAGGGGCTGGACAGACAGGAGGACTGCGTAGTGGATCGGCTGGAAGGACAGGATCTGGCAGTGGGGACGGGGAGGGCAGTAGAGCTACAGCAGGTGTAGGCTCCCCTTTGGATGGACAGGGTTATGGTGTGAGGCCTGCCTGTGTGGCCAGGGCCATGGGTGTGCAGGAAGAGGAGCGTCAGGGCACAGTGACAGGAACAGGAGCTGCTTCCTGGTGTGGGGTTCTCACCTCTCACCACACCCTGGGGCTCCCCAGAAGTGACTCAAGTCCTATCAGGTGTAGGGGTGCAGGACAAGCCAATCAGACCCCCCAGTCAGGTCCCTTGGGGGAGGGACTTCATCACTGGTCAAGACAGGTTGCGACATGCCTGGCCCCATGCTCAGGGTCAGGAAAGGTAGGCCTGAAGTCCTGCATGGCGTCAGGTCCTAATTCATGATTCCACTGCCCTCTTTCTTAGGGGGCCTGGCCATAGAGGGACCAAAGCTTTTCTGGAGGCGCTGATGCACTCAAGGCACCGGCCAGAACGTCCATCTGCAGGGCTGAGGGCCCAGTGGGCAGGACACGCAGTGAGAGGCTGGGCGGAGGGAGCCGCGCCCCATCTCTTTCACATCCAGAGGGGTAGTGTGCCCCTATCCCCAGCCTAAGGAGGGGGAAGAGGAGGAGAAGGGGAAGGGCTAGGCAAGAGCCCTTAGGATCGCGGGGCTGTCAAAAGCTGGGTGCCTTTAGGGCCTTCCCAGAACCACAGACTACAGAGGTGGGAGGAGCCACTGGCTGTGCTAATCTGATGACGCAGTTTGTAAGGATATGAGGAGGGCCCAGAGAGGGTAAGAGCTTGCTTGGAGTCACACAGCACTAACCGCTTCCCAGGCACTCTTGCACGTGTTTTACAGTCCCCCCCCCCCCCCCCAGCAGCCCTCGGAGGCAGGAGAACTATTGTAATCTATATAACGTAGAAGGAGACACTGCGGCCTGGGAAGTTAAGGATGTTGCTGGTGGCCATGTTGGTTGTGAGCGGCAGTGTTGAAACAGTTAGTCCAGGCAGCCTGGCTCCAGAGCCGGGTGCAAATTTTGGAGCCTGTTAGCTGTGTAGCGCCTGTTCTCTCTCCCAGTCTCTGTGCCTTGGTAACATCCCACTGGATCATGATGTCACTAGTTAAACGTACTGACCCTTTCTGGTCACCATGAGCTGAATCTTCCCTATAAAGCCTCTCACTTCTACACTTAATAACTGTGGGGTAGATGAGAACCCAGAAGCACAGAGATGCTTAGCAACTGACCCGGAGACCAACAGCTAGGAGAGAATAGCCAGAATGTGTGTTCCAAGTCTCCAGAGTCTGTTCGGCTACACCTGGGGCTGACCAAGGGGCCGCAGGGCCAGCGCGTGTCGGAGGAATTTTATCCCATCTCTCCCTCAACTTCTTGTTGACTACTGACCCTTGCTCTCTTCTGCCCGACAAGGCTCCCGCGTCACATCGGAGAAGCCAGGATCCCCAGTGTCCTGTCTATACACACTTGGCAGCTGCTTCAGGAAACAGGACCCACCCAGCTTCTCAGGTATCAGTGCCCAGCGGGCAAGGAGACCAGACCCACACCGCCAGCTTCCCTGTTGCCCATTCAGGCCTTCAGAGCTCATGGGAAGCCCAAACCACCACCTGGGATTGCCGGTCACTGGGTGTCAAGATGAGAACACTGTAGAGGCAGTGGGGCAGGAGCCCTGTGGTGGGGGCTCGACACCCCTCACCTGTGAGTAGGAACGGGCTCAGGCCACTCACCTGGCCCTGGACAATGCTCACCTTGTAAGCGGAGGGAGGGACAACATTTTTTTTTGGGGGGGGGACTCACTGTGTAGGCCTGATTGGCCTAGGACCAGCTATTTATACCATGCTGTCCTCTAACTCAAAGAGATGCTCTTGCCTCTGTCTCCTGGGTGCTGGGGTTAAACGTGTCGCCACCAACACGTAAGTGGTAGAGACTGATACCACTGGCTGTGGGGCTTGGATCGCCTTCCATTTCATTTGTGTGCCCATTTTAGAGACACACAAACTGAGGCAGGCAGCAGAGGGAGCAGCATCACAGACAGTAGCAGAGCTGATCAGGGAGGTCCCATGTGGTCCCAGGCATGTAGGGAGGTGCCAGCCAGAGCCAGATGAGGATTTTTCTCCTGGCAACTTTCACCGGGGATGGGCTCACAACCCAAACCAGTGAGTTTAGGACCAGGCTCTTTCTCTGACTTGCTGTGCAATGCCCACTAAGTTCCTTGGTCTCTCTGGGCCTCTGCCTGGTCTGAAAGCCGAGAGGATCCAGTCATGGCGGACAGTATCTGAACTTGGGAGGCTGAGGCGGAAGGATCCCTGTGCTCATGAGTTCAAATCAAGGTCAGCCCAGGCAACAAGCATGACCCCACCTCAAAAATAAAAATCAAGCAAGCTCCTCAGGCACGGGAGCTGAGGGGTGTCACCGGCCCTTGGTTGGCTTTCCTGGAAATGTCCGCAGACCATCTCGACCTAGAAAGGCCTTGTCTGGCCCTCTTAGCATCTGCTTCACACCGTGCCCCAGGAGCATCTTGCTTAGGGTGGCTCTTCACTCGAGTTCATCCCCACAGTTCCCTGGGAGGGAGATCTCTGTCATTTATAGATGGGAAAACTGAGAGCCAGGGACGACAAACAGTGACCACAGCCCCACTCAGGGTAGATGTCTGCCAAGGCCAACCCCGCCATGCCTCTGCCTCTCCTCCAGGCTAGGCCATTGACGGGCTCAGAGGACATCACGGACGGCTTCTCCTCCAGCCCTGGACTTCCAGGGGAAGGCTTCAGGATGGCCGCCTCTTACCCTGCCTGGTCCCACACACTGCCTGGGGAGGCCTGACAGGTCAGCCCACAGCTGACTGGAATCGGAGGCTTCCTGGTACCATCCTCTCACCATGGTCCACCCTTTTCTTTTCCTCAAAGACTGATGGTGGAGCTGTGAGTCCCGGCAGCCCCAGCAGCCTTTTTCTTGGCAAGGTTCATCCTTCCTAGTTGGGCCTTGACCTTGCTTTGACCCCACGTGGCTGGTGCGACCTCATTTTACAGGTCAGGAAACTGAGGCAGAGGAGCCAGGCAGGAAGTGTCAGGTGAGAGCTCTGGCTTAGCTTAAGTCAACTCCCCGTGTGTGTTCCCCTTCCGCATCCATGAAAAGGAAGATAATAGAGATGAGTCATTTGGCTTCAGACGGAACAAACAGGCTGTCTGTGATGAGGAGCTCGGGATGGAAACCCTAGCCTCTACCTGACTAAGAGGTTGGCAAGAGTGGGGCAGAGCTGAGTACCAGGCTCTGATCCAGACGCCTTGTGAGCTGGCATGCTTCATCGCCTGCCTCTCTCCCTGCCCAGGTTGGAAAACTGGGGGGTCAGGCTCTCAGGCGAGGCCTACAAAGGGACACTTGACTCAGCAGGACCCTCAGCTTGCCATCACCCCTAGATGTCACCCCCTCCTCGCTCAGTCTGTAGAGGGACTGGGGAGAGGTCAGAGGGGTCTCCAGTGGGCCTTCTCAAGTGGACTTTGAGAAAGCTCAGAGGTGAACTGGCTCAAGGCCTGAGGACCCGAGGTGGTTTGGCAGCTGTCTCCAGAAGAGATTCGGAGAGCGGAAGGAAGAAGAGAGGGCTCTAATGTCCCCCACCCCACCCAGGCCTGACGCATGTCCTGCACCCTCACCTCACACCAGAGCTACTCAGTTGGTTTCTACTGGGTGAGGCTTCCTAGGAGGGGCTGTTTGCTCTCAGGGCCCAGGGCCCAAGATGGCTTTATGGTGCCATCTGGAAGATGTGGCATGGGCGGACCTGGCTGGCACAAGGCCAGGGCAGAGAGGGGACCTGTGACATGGTGAGGTCCTGCCCCCCAGCTGTTGCCTGGCCCCAAAAAGAGGTAGGGCTAGGTGAGTGGGGGTCCAGCCCAGAGATTCATATGGCCAGTGTTTAGCCCTAGATCACACTTGCCCAGGTACAAGGGACATTGGAGGTGGGGCAAAGGTGTAACAGAAGACAGGGGCCAGCCACCTCAAACCTTGGGCAAGGCCTCAATCTTCCTGGAACTCACTATCTTGTACTGTGTGTGGGTGCTCATAAAGGCCAGGGGCCAGGTGTCTTCCTCAGGCCAGCGAGCCCTGGGGAAATCTGTTTCCACGTTCCCTGTGCCCATGTGTGTGGGTGCTCTGTAGAGGTCAGAGGTCAATGTTGGGTGGTGTTTTTCTCCACCTTACTTTTTTGAGACAGGGTCTCATCTTCAACCTGGGACCCTAACAGTTTAGTTAGACTGGCTGACCAGTCTCCACATGCCAGTGCTGGTTACAGAGTCTCCGGCTTGACCAACAAGTGTCTGGCCTATTGAGCCATCTCTCCAATCCCTGACTGACTGATTTTTAGATAGGCTCTCTTGGAGCTCAGGATGGCCTCAAACTTACTATGTAATTAAGAATGACCCTCAACTCCTGGTCCTCCTGCCTCTAGCTGGGATTACGGGTGTGTTCCACCATGCCCAGTTTACGTAGTTCTGGAGACCAACCCCAAGGTCTCCTGTGTGCTAGGTGAGCACCTATCAACCTAACCACACCCCCAGCTCCCCATAACTCCCAGAGGTGTTAGACAAGGTTCCTTTCTGAATATCAGTTTCCTGTGGGCTAATTCTGTCCAAGGCGCGTACGTGCCAGGCTGCATGGAGCTCCTGAGGGGAATCTGTCTCAGCCCTCCTGGTTATTACTTCTTCAGAACAGAAGGTAACCTCAATATTCCCACGTACCACAGCGAGTCGTTCTTGATCTTCCCTGGTCTCAGGAACAGCAAGGCAAAGGCAGCGAGAATCTCACCTTAGCGCTCAGGAGCAGGCTTGCTCCCCAACAAAGGTATCAGGACTTAGACACAACCCTGGCAATGAAAGGGTTACTGGTCCCACCTGGCACTGTGAAGTAGGACTGAACTCCCTCCAGGAGAACTTGTTGGCCTCTGCTGCAATTTGGGAGTCCATGGACCCAGGACCCCGGGGCCCAGTCCTGGAGAGAGGAACACAGAGTCAGGGTGGGGCACCATCCAGGACCCAGCAGCAATCCTGAGCCATTGAAGGACTGGAGCATCCCTTCCCCCTCCCCCCAACAGATCTTGATTTCTCCCTCCTCCAGTCTGGGCGAGCTTCACGGGGTTATGTCAATAGCACCTGAATCCTGCCTTGGAGCTTTCTCCCATAGTTGACCTTCAGGGTCTGGGCCCTGGGATGGAGACCCTCTCCCACCAGCTCAGCAACCCTCATGGCTCCAGAGCCAGATATCTGATCTTTCTCCTGCTGACTTATCTTCTAGCCATGCTGTGTGCCCAAGGGCATCCTGTTTTGATGTGGGCCTGTGTGAAGATGTCTCTGTCCCCACTCAGACACTGGGGCAGGGACAGGGGCAGGTCCAGGAGTGCTTCCTGCAGGGTCTCAGGATCTGGGGAGTTACATCAGCATTCTGGGGTACCCAGCAGCTTTTGGCCAGCCTCTCCTTCCTGCTGTTCACCAAGGGCTGTCTGGCTGGATTCTGCACTCGACTTGCCAGAGGAACACTGAAGCTGAGAAGCCTCAGGATTTTGCTAGAGAGCTCACAGCAGCTAGCTGGAGTGTGAGAGAGAGGAGGGTCCCACAGAGGAAGCAGTCACAGGGCTTCGTGGAGAAAAGTCTGAGGGGTTTCCCTAGACTCTGCTTTTACCTTCTTCCTTCCATGTATATTTTATCACTTACTTATTTTTTAAAGATTTAATATTTATATACACACGCACATACATACACACACTGTGGCTGTCCTCAGACACACCAGAAGAGGGCACCGGATCCCATTACAGATGGTTGTGAGTCACCATGTGGTTGCTGGGATTTGAACTCAGGACCTCCGGAAGAGCAGTCAGTGCTCTTAACCACTGAGCCAGCTCTCCAGCCTGTATTTACTTATTTTTATTTCTTTAAGGATTGTGTGCATGTGTGTGCGCGTGCGTGTGTGTGTGCGTGTGTGCACCTGTGTGCGTGTGTGCGCGTGCGTGTGTGTGCGCGTGCGTGTGTGTGCATGCATGTGTGTGTGCGCGTGTGTGTGTGCGTGTGCGCGCGTGCGTGTGTGCATGTGCGTGTGTGTGCGTGCATGTGTGTGTGCACGTGTGCGCGTGTGTGCGCGTGCGTGTGTGTGCGTGCATGTGTGTGCACGTGTGCGCGTGTGTGTGCATGTGCGTGTGTGCGCGTGCGCGTGTGTGCGCGCTGGATCCCCTGGAGCTGTAGTCAAAGGTGGTAGAGGGTACTAGGAACTGAACTCAGGTCCTCTGCAAGAGCAGTGTGTGCTTTTAACTGCCGTCTCTCCAGCCCCTCCGAGAATCCAGATTTTCTTGGAGCCTTCCTATGCAGCCCTTGGGCAACCAAGATCCGATCGGGCGGATGGCTACATGTGTTGTTGAGTGAGGGCTTCAAGCAGCTCTAAAAGAGGCCTAAGTGAAGGAAGCCCTGTGGTCATCTGTTCTGTCGCGATTGACAGCAGCTTCAGGCATCTGTGGTGCCATCCTTTAGGAAGCATCAGCCTGCACTCTGACCCTTTGTGAATGTGTTTTGTTCTCAGGGTGAGAATGGCTGCAGAGATGCTCCTCGGATACTGTGTGATGTGGCTGCCTGGAGATAGCTCAATGGTTAGGAACATTGGCTGCTCTTCCAGAGGACTCAGGTTCAAGTCCCAGCACCCATATGATAGCTCACAACCATCTGTAACTCCAGTTCCAGGGGATCTGACACCCTCACAGACATACATGCAGGCAAAACACCAATGCACATAAAGTAAATTAAAAAGTTAAAAGTTATTTCCCAATATTAAATAAAAAAGGACATTTACCTGTTCTGAACAGTGAGCGGCTCCTTGTGAGCTCTCCTAGGAAGGCACATGTGGGAGCTGTCGGGGTGCTGGGCCATGTCCACATCCTTCCTAGGGTGATGGCCCACACGTGCACACAGCAAGCGGAAACAGAGACTTTACGTTCTTAACATGTGACATGTAAGCAACAAATTTAGCCTGTCGGTGGTTGTCTTAAAGAAGCAGAACTCATAGATGACCGGCTTAGAGAAAAGCAAAATGATCGTCATTATGAAGCCTGCATATGAACTCGGGGTTATTATTATTTATTATTATTATTATTATTATTATTATTATTATTATTATTATTATTATTATAGATAGGGTCTCTGTGGCTCATGCTTGAACTCATTACTTAGCCACAGATCACTTCTAACTCTGGATTCTTCTGCCTCCACCTCCCAAAAGCTGCGATCACAGGCCCGTGCCTTGTATTGTATCTGCCGCCTTTAGCTGAACGATGTTGACTTTGTCTTATGTTTTACAGTGTTAGGGACTGAACCTGGAGATCATATATATATCAGGTGAGTGCTTGACCACTACATTCTGCCTGAAGTGTGAGCTTTGGCGTGGACATGTGCCGAGCCCTCACTCCCTAGCGGTTGAGTGCGTGTGGAGGTACGCAGAAAGCAAAGCTCTGTGTGTTCTACACAGGACAAACCCTGAACCTGGAAACCTGGTGTTTCACTGAGTTACTGGGGGGTGGGGGTGGGGGACTGGCTGTAGGCAGAGACTGCTCCTCTGCCTCCCACTCAGGGGCTTGCTTCCAACAGCTGCAACCTCTCAAAGATGCAAATTCCTTCTGCTCCATGCAAACCAGTCTTGAGAACCTGTGAACGGGCTGCCTCCCCTCAGGGCCCAACTGCCACTAGACGATCTCCCGCCAACTCCTGTGCAGCAGCCCTGCAGCTTGGCTGAGGGATCCCAGTCAAACAGCTGCCAACGGCTGATTCTTCTTCCCTGGGGGCCTTGGCATTCCTGGCTGGCTCTGGTGTCAGGATGGGAGTCTGGGAGGGAGGGGTCCACACTGACAGTGACTTTGGGGAACCTTGAATGTTTAGTGATAGGGAGATACTGGCTCTGCTCATATCTTTATGGTTGAGTACGGGAACTCTACTCATGAGATCTGTGTCCCCAGAGATGCTCACTCCCTGCCCCCACCAGGGGTGTGTACTTCTAGCCCCGGATGATGAGATGGGGATGAGGGGGACTGGACAGGGGCTCACCACACAGAACCCCTAAATTAGCTGTGGCAACTACTCTTCCAAATCTATCAGCTCTTCTTCGAAGGTTCTGAGGCCTCAAGTCTTCCTCCCGGGCCCAGGGCCCTGGTGGAGTGTGCTCGCCGTCAGTGGTAGAAGGCAGACGGGCAGATCCCCCTGGTGCCCATCTGGCCCTGACCTCCGGTCTAGCCCTGGCTCATACTGCTTTTGTGGACACCTGGATTCAGATGAGTCAGTCCTTGTACATTCCGCCCCCGTTAAGTGGTGAAGCACGGTGGCCAAACCAGTTACCAAGCAGAGCTTTCTTGTCTGTCATTCTCAACCTGGGGCTCCCAGGAGCCCTTGCTGGTACCTGATGTCTGAATTGGGCTGGCTATTTGAGCTGGCCTGGGCAGTGTCTTCTCCAAGAGAATAGGCCAGCACTACACTGGGAAGCCCTTTGTCACTACAACCCCCACACAATGCCCATTGTATGCTCTGCCCCCTCTCCCCCTTTCTGAATGTCCAAGCCTCTACTGGGCATTCCCTACCCTCCACCGAGAAATGTGCATGAGTCTGCTGGAGAGCTGTGGCCCAGGGGAGGGGGAGCATGTGTGTCCTGAGCAGACTCTCAAGTGCCCAGTGTTCCAGTCTCTTCACCTGTGGACCCAGACCTGGTCACAGCTACCAGACTGCCATGATAAAACAGTGGTCACTCATATTGGGTACCCCGCCAAGTACCTGATGATGAGGCTGGCCATTTTCATTCTTGTGATACTCCTGGGTTTAGGAACTATTTAGGACACACACGACAGTGTCACCACCTGACCCAACCCTAGTTACTCAGCAGGGCTCAGACTCCCACTGCCTGGGAGCTGAGAGAAGAGGCAGTGCCTGGTCCTGGAGGTAGGGGTCATGCTTTCTGTGAAGGCCCAGTCAAAGTAGAAGAGGCCATCTTTCCTGAGGAGGGCTGGCTCACATGCCTGGCACAGCATGTCTTGTACCAGGGGAGATGACCAAATTCAGGGATAGTTCACTTTTGTCTCCCACCCCTCCACCGGTTAGGGCTGTCTGGAGATAAGGATCACCTCACTGTTCAGCTCCTGATCCTTTCTGGGGTCAGTGACAGTCTAGTGGGTCAGGGATGTTGGGTATTTTGATCATTGGTACAGGTGAGGATTTGGGCCTCTCTCATCATGCTCAAGTCACATACAGCCCCTAAGAGAGGTGCACCCCTGGGCTGGACAGCAACACCCTCACCCACTGTCCAACCCAGATGACAGTCTCTGGGGCATCAGGGCAGGGGCTAGGTCAACTGTTAGCAGTGGCAGAGGGGCTTCAAGCAGGCTTGAGACAGGTGAGGGCCCGTCTCACTCCTGTCACGACCTCAGCTGGTCCCAAGGCTCAAAACTCCCTAGCTTCCCCTGGACTGCAGATTCAAATCCACCTATGGGCCTCACATACCAGGCCTTAACTTCATGAATCCTCTCAACTAAGGCCTGATCCTCCTGCCTCCACCTCCCAAATGCTAGGAGGGCAGGCATGTGCCACTACACCCAGCTGACTCATCTTTGTGGGAGCTTGGCTTTCCCACGGTTCTTTCTCAATGCAGCAGCTGGAGGGGCAGGGATCCCCAAGGGTTTTTCTGGGTTTCTCACATCTCACCCCAAATGGACATTCCAGTCATGTCCCTGAGCCCACCTTCCTTAGCACTTGTTATTCTCTCCGCCTGGCGTGTCACCACCACAGAGATTCACAGGCTTCTCCAACCATCCTTGACCGTTTTTTTCTCTCTTCAGCTCTGGTCACCTCTTGTCACGTGACATCTGTGTCTGCCTGTGTTTGCCGGACAGGAACACAGCCCTACAAGGGCTGCTGTTTCACCCGTACCCTAAGATTGCCTGGGGATGGTGGCGGTGGTAGGGAGTGGGGTATAGAAACAGCTCAGCTGGTAAGGTGCTGAGTCTGGATCCTTAGAACCCTGCAGCTGCAACCCCAGCACTGGGGGGCAGGAGCGCAGAGAGAAGTGGTCCCCAGGGTTCACTACTAGCCAGGTCAGCTTCCCCGATCCTGGCCCCCCCAAATCAGGTAAAGAACAAGTAGGGAAGACACATGCTATCTCCCTCCGGCCTCTGTACCCACATGTGCCAGGGAACACTGCATCTCTGGACTAAGACACAAAACACATGGTCCCTGTCTCAGATATCCATCAGATCGTCTGGATACCCAACCCCTATGCTCAGTCCTAGCTCTAAAGCAGTCTTGTCTGTCCCCTTACCATCTGGAGGCCTGGGGCCATCATGAGAACATTCAGTGCTTGCTCCCTTGCCAGCTGGACCAGGTGATACCTGGGAAACAGCTGGGTCACAGAGGCCAGGTTGGGGAGGGACCTTCTCAGGAACAGAGAGGGAGGCTCAAGTACAACCTGAGCTGGGCAGGGAGGTGGCTGAAGTGCTTGTTTTTCTGGGAGGGCTGGGTCCCCGACCACTGTAGCTGCCTGCCCCCATCCCCCAGACTCAGCTGAGAGCCCCCTCCCTGTCACCTAGCCCTCGTGGGAATGGCTCAGGCCAGGAGCTACCGCTAAACTTGCTCTTTTCTCCCAGGGCCCAGTGACTTCTTGACAGGTTACAGCCCCAAAGATAAACAGATTCTGCCAAGCAAATAACTGTTCAGGAGCAGAGGTGTTTTGGGGGGTGGGGGTGGGGAACCCAGGTGACAGGGTGGGGCTCCTTCCCTGCAGAGAGCAAACAGCTGTAGGCACCTGGAAGGAAGCAGGGTGCAGGTACACTGTCATGGGTGAGGACACTTGGGGTCTCGGATGCTTTCTGGGGAAGTATTGCATCAGCTCTTGGCACAGGGGATCAGCTCTTTATGAGGCCTCGTCTCTTCCACCAAGTCTGTGTCTAGAGGTTCCTGGGACTGCCTTTAAGGACATCCCTGTATTGTCAATTCCCAGGCTCATGAGCATCACTTGAGCACATACAACTTTGCCAGGCAGGGGGAAGGCCCATGCATGGTCTGCAGCTCCGAATTGGCCCTTCGGTTAGTGAAAATGCTGAAGTGGCCTGGGAAGCCCCAGTCCAGGGACCTGGGGTCCCAGCTTGCCTCATCCAGAGCTATGAGACACGGGAAGCACCTTCCCGAGTGTGCTCTCTACGACACAGGCAATGATGGGGAGGGGGGACTTTAAGACAGGGTCTCACATAGCTAAGAATGACCTAGAATCCCTGATCCTCCACCTTCTACTTCCCAAGTATTGGGGTTCCAAGTATGGACCATCAGGTCCCCCATTCGGTCCAACTCTGAAGACCTGGCAGCATTAAACCCACTTGCTCTGTATTGGTCACTGAAACCTTTCAGGCTGCCCCAGTGCTCTCAAACCTCTGTGAGCCCCAAGGACACAGGGTCCCCTGGGAGGCTGATTGCTAGTTCATTTACCAACTGCCTGCAGTGTGCTCCCAGCTCTCAGGTTTCCAGTCCAGCCCAGAGACCTGTACAGTCTGTAAGCAGTGAGGAGCACCCAGGAAACATATCCAACCACCGAGGGAATCAAGTAAGATGTAAGGAAGCCAGTGGGACAGAAACGTGCTCTCCGTCCCTGGCTTGCCCGTTTCCCGAGGACAGAAGGTCAAGGTGCTCTGCTTTCTAGCACTGCTCCTCTGCTGTGCAGGACATATAGTAGGGGTCAAACAGTGCCATGGATGGTCAACACAGTCTTGGCTGGCATTTCTTCCGGGCTGGGATAGTGGTGATCAACAGAGGTGTGGTACATGGTGACAAACAGGCCATTTGGAGGCAGTTTCTTTACTTTTTGATCGCTGAGTACTGGAAGATACCAGTGTAACCCAAGGCTGACTCCCTGCTAAGAGCTTGGTTCTGGCGTGCCCTGGCCATGGCACTATTCTGGGAGGTTGTGGAATCTTTAGGGGTCAAGTTAGCAGGGACATCTCAGCAGCCACGAGCCTTTGAAAGCGACAGCTCTGCCCTGGCCTGCTTCGTGGTCAGACAGCCTGTAAGCAGCTTCCACCTTCCACTGCCACCAAGCAGCAGACAGAGCACCTCTGCCCGAGTGTCAAGCCATCCTCAGCCATCAGAGTACATCTTTCCTCCCTTGTTGGACACTGCCATGGCTATCCTACAGAGACTAACACTCTTTCCAAAATATGTCTCTCGGGGTTGAGGCTCTCCCAGAGCCACTGTGGGGTGACCAGGCCGACAGGCAGCTAGCTGGAGGATGCAACAGCACTCATGTGCACACAAGACAAAGGCGGGGTTGTTTTGTGTTAATTTAATCATACAAATATTCATTTACATGGTAAGGAAAACCTCATCTTCGTCCCCTAGGCCCCATGAGGCCCCACCGGACAGCTGTCACTGTCCAGGTGGGAGGGACAGCAGGCTGCCCCACATTCACCCAAGGAAACAAGGGGAAAGAGGGCAGGTGGAGAGAACACTCAGTCTGTACCCGTGAGCCTGACAATTCTTGGCCTTTCCTGCTGGGAGCTCAGGCTAAATTTGGGGGTCTTTACGCTCATGCCCACTGCCCACCTTGGCCACCAGCTATTTTGGTGAAAGCGCCTGGCTTATGGTTACAGCCAGTCCATACAGGAGGAGAGGAGGCTGCTTTTGTAGAAAAATGCCCCAAATTCAGTTGTCTCCATGGCAAAAAGAAACAGGCTTGCACACGTGCACACACACACGCGCACACACACCTACACACGCACACACAAATTCCCAAGCCTGCACCCACCTATACCCCCAATCCTCCTGAAACTTGGCATGTGCTGTCAGATGGGGGTCCAGTCAAAAGATGGCCTAGTGCTCATGTGTGAAGGCTCTAAGGGCTGCAGAACAGGTCAAAGCTTGCTCCAGCTCTGGCCTTCTGAAGGAGTTACCTCTCCAGGATGCACAGACAAGGCTTGTTTCTGGGAAGGAAGCCAGGGTACCTGAGCCATTACACTTGCCAAGTGAGGCTGCTACAAGCAGGAAGGGGCACAAGAAGAGAGCAAGGACACTCGGTGACAGTGGGAAACTGAGCAAGTGTGGTACGTAGTGGGGTCAGATGGGGAAGCCAGTGAGGCAAGGCTGAAGCCTCTCATGGTTCCAGGAGGGCATCTGGAGACACGCTGCTCCAAGGCCAGAAGCAGGAAGAATGGCTGGGCATGCATGTGCTCTAGGGTGGCAGTGTCCTCAGAGACTGGCATCAGTTGTCTGGCCCCAAGAAGGTCCTCAGACAAAAGCCCCCTGAGACTTGTGGCTTGGGCACCTGGTAGGGACTGCCCTTGGTTGAAGAGTCCAAGTGTGCAGAGGAAGTAAGGGTCACACAGAAGCCCTACCTCACTGGAGACCCTGTGACATCGCCTTCTCCACCTGCCCCAGGGACTTTTGTTGGTTTGTTTTGGGACATGGAAAGGTGAGGGGGTTTTCATAGAAGCTTTCTGTTCACAATCAAGTGTTTAAAATCAACAGTCTCAGAAGAGGAGGAGGAGGAAAAAACACCACACACTTTTGGGAACTCACACATCCAGACAGAGACAGACAGGCAGACCCGCACCCGTGCTAGGGGGTCTCCTCAGCCACTCACACTTGCTCTCCCTGCTCTGCTTACAACCCTGGAGCACACGGGGGCTGGAGGCAGTCAGGGACACTGCAACCACACCAAACCCACATCCCGGCTCTCAAGCCACCGACTTAGGGAAGGAGGGGTTAAGAGGAGGGACTCTGCATATTCTTGTATCTTTGGCAGACAGCTGTTCTAGCCTGGTTTAAGAGTCCCATGGAGATGTCCACATTTCAACCCGAGTGGAGTCCATGGGACACCAGTGGGCACCTGCCCAGGGAGCAAAAGCCTGAGCTCCAGCTGGGCTACAACCTGCTGCCCCACACGAAGCAGCCCCGCCCCACTGGAGGAGGTCTTACCATCCCCACATCCCTGACTGTGGCCCTCAGGTAGTGGTCAGTAGCGGGGCTCCCACCCGGGGCTGTACCATCATTCTGTAATGGCTGGAGCCACAGGACATGTGGGGAGACCCAGGGAGGGGAGCTGTGTGACACAGAGAAGCAGGAGACGTTCACAGTGCAGATGCCCTACAACCCGCTGTGCATGGAGCACATGCACACACCCAGCAAGAGCCGAGGGAAGACAGGCCACTGCGCTCCAGCTGTTACAAGTGTGTGAAAAAGGACATCTCTGGAATGGAACGCCCCCCAGACTTCTGTGGCCACACAGGAAAGTCCTTACCTCAGAGAGGTTCTGATGCTAAGAAGCCCCACGGCTGACAAACCGATATCAAAGGGTAAATTAACAAGAGATTAAGGGAAAGAGAGGAGGAAGGTGTTATCTCATCGAAGATGCCACTAAGAACAAACGGTCGGATTCTGCGGTCGGTGGTACACAGCACAGCACGTGCCCAGCAACCCCGACTGGCAGAGTCCCCAAACGTGCCACGCCAAGCCTTAGTGTGACAACAGGCTTCCAGAGCAGGCACTGTCCTGTAGCATGCTGTCTCTTAAGATAAACATCGGGAAGAGGGAGGAACTAACATGTGCTCAAAACTACAACCTCTCTGTAGGTAAAATAATTTTTGTTTAAAAAGATGGCTTATCTTCCCCCATTTAAATTTCTTCCCTCCCCAAGTGACCTAGCAACTCATTAGACTGACGTCATCACCAAAACCCAAGGTGGCTGCGTGGGTCTCTTCTCGGTCGCCTCAACACCACTCCTGCAGTTCAGCATTCACACATGCATACTGAGTTCACTCAAAATTAGTCTCTTTCTTCCTCTTCTTCCGTGATTGGGGGGTAGGTGGGGGTCTGAGGCAGGGGTCCGTGCGATGTGGTCTGCAATCCAGAGGAACCCCTTGCCCTCTCCCCCCAGAGTCAGGCCTTCTGTCTTTTGTTAGTTTTTCTTCTTGCTGACACCCATTTAAGACTGGCCGAAGGGGTAAGGCCCGTGGAGCCCCTGGAAGAGAGTGAAGACAGTCAGTGATGGAGTCTCCCGGTGCTGCCTGACAAGAAAAGCCAGCCCCAATCAGAGGCATGAGGGTCACTGCCCTAACCACTGAGCATCTCATCAGACCAAGGACCAGGATGTGATCAGCTGTTAAGTTTCCCACTGAACCCCACACCAAGCGCAGAGAAGAGAGGCCAGAGAGACTGCCTGTCTCGTGATGGGCAATTCAACTGATGCTCACTTCCTCTCAGCCAGGCTGCAAACTTTCATGAGTCCTTGACACAGGGCTCTCAAGGCTCCCTCCACTGCAACACGAGGCAGTGGGTGAGGCTGCCTGCTGCAGGGCCTGCCGCCCTGAGTTCAGTTCCCAGAATCCACACGGTGGAAGGAGAACTGACCGTACAAGTTGTCCTCTGACTTGACTCTGACAGCATGCTGCGGCACACACAAAAATGAATACATGTAAAAACAGCACACACGGTACCAGGAGCTGCCCACACCGTCCTTAACCCTCACGTGCATCCTGAAAGTAAGGTAACAAATGCCCGCCTGGCCTCAGCAGCACATCTGAAGACAGCACTGTCCCTCCCTCCCGCCACATTTCAAACCACGAGACACTTCCTTTCCTTGTCCTTTTTTGTCTTGCTTAAGACAGGTCTCACTATGTCACCTGACTGACTTTATTACAGATACGTGCCTCTGTGAGTTTATGCACAAAACATGCATGCAGGAGCCCATGGAGACCAGGAGCAGGTGCTGGGTCCCTCGGAACTTGGGCTACAGGTGAGTGCTCAGAAGCAACCTGCCCCCCTGGCAAGAGCACCAAGTGCTCTGAATGCTGAACCCCCTGGCCAGTCCCAGGACTGGAATTTGTGAGCCTTTCCCCCTTAGCCTCCCAAAGTCCTGGGATGACAGGTCCATCCCCATGGCACTTCCTATGCTCCTTGCTGAGTAGCGAAGACATTCATCTTGTCTGCCTGATCTTAGCAGCGAAGCTCTGCAGGGCAGTGATGGTGCACACCTCCAATCCCAGCACTGAGGAGGTAGACTCGGTCTTTGAGTTAGAGCCTGGTTTAGAGTGAGAAACAAACAAGGAGCAGACTCATCTCAAGTCAGCTCCAAAGGAGCAGCAGGACTGTGCCTCCCTTGCCTCAGGAGGACTCACTCCATGCAAAGACCTGAAAGGTCAACGGTCCCGGGTCACCCACTAGCTCTATGGTTCTGTACTCCACTGCCTCTGTGGAGAGCACACGGGATCCAGCCAGCCAACAAGTGACCAGAGGCAACCAACCTGTGCTTGATATCCATGCGAAGAATCCTGAATCCAGGAATAACTCACCACGGGAAGAAATGGGACATTTCCCATCTACTGAAGGAATGGAGGCAAAGTCAGCATGACTTTGAACCTTAAACAGAGTTAGGTGGCTACAGCGGAGCAAGGGTAACAATCTCATGACACTAGTGTGATGCCTGCCTCTCAGAAGACATCCTAATTCAGTAACTGAAAAGGACAGGCACCGATATGACTTAGAACGCCTGGAGGGTAGGGCCCTGTAAGTCAGGTTTGTAAAGTTCCATTGGGTTTTTGTTTCTTGGAGGGTGGGGCACACGAGTACCTGGGCTATCCATGCATTTGGCCTCAGCCTCGGAGGATCCAGGAGTGGGTGAGTGGCCGGTGGTGGTGGATGGTGGAGCGGGGTCTGCGCCCCACTCTGCGTGCTCAACCCACAACCTCAAGGAGGACACTTCCCTCACACACCTGACTCCTCCACATAGCCACCCACTTTCCAGGGAGCGATAAAACACACAGTGCCTGGTTCAGGATGCTGGAAACCAGAATTCCACAGAAAATGTCATCGGACGTCAAAACTACTAATTAGGGATGGGGAGCATGAGATTTTTTTTTTTTTTCAGGAGAAAGTACTGAAGATCACAAGTATTGGTATGTCTCTAGCTGCTCAGTGGTGTGTGCGTGTGTGTAACAAACAGAAGGAGAACCAGGAGGGAGGGAGAGGTGTCAATTCTCCACCAGTGCTGCAACAGCATCAATACACTCTACTTAAGTCTCAGATCCAGAGACAAATGATGCTCCAGCCCGTGATGGGGGTTAACCTCACCAAAAGGTACAGCCCTGGGGAGCCAAGAAGTTGATGTTTAGGATGACAGGATGTCACATGCCTGTGGGCCCTCCAGTGGCCACGACTCCAACAGAGAAATGGAGGCTGTGACCACCTTAGTAATCCCAGGCACAGCCCTTGGTGGCTCAGATTCCATCTTGTGGCTTTCACGGGAAGCTCACATGTGGTAAGAACACAGCAGCTGAAGACAACCTGCCTTGACTCAGCACTTCCCAGTAACAGTTACTCACCCAGAACGACCCACATAGGAAGCTTAAAGTCTCTTCAGACTGGGAAATAACATGATGCTCAAAGGTCTGAGCAGGGAAAAAAAGCAAAAAAAACCCAGAGCAAGCTGGGATGAAGGGCCCACCCAAGCCCGTCCACACAGTGCCTGCTACATCCCCAGGCCTGTGGCTTGTCTGTGATGCTTACAGACAAGAGCATATGACTTCCAAACAGCTGACCTCCTCTACTCCACATTCAACAGTCGCGATGAGACGGATGCCTTGGACAGGACAGGGGTACAGATATGTGTGCGCTCTCAGAATGCCACCTGGAGTTGGACCCTCAGACCAACCAGTGTGCCTTAGCCTCTGGTTATCCTTGATTCTCTCGTAATTGGGGTTCTAGGTCTTCTGGAAAGATAAAGCCCATGTAATTCTCTTTCAAATCAAGAGCAGCATAGCTAAAGAGCTGATGTCTAACTCTGCAAAGGTGGTCGAGGGACAATTTAACTACTGTCACTTCAAGGGAAGGAGAGAGGAGCGAGCGATCTGTTTGGAAACCACCCTATGACCTAGACGCCCCACATGCAGGATTCTGTGTGTCCTAAGGAGACTACAGGACACAGGCAACATTGCACCAGCTGCAGGGGAGACTGCTAGAGGCTCCAACATCAGCATGCTGGGTGGCTAGTGTGGCAGGACTGGGGCATGGAGAAAGCCAGCAGGCAGGCCACATGGCCGGTTCAAACTTTAGACTCTGCTCTAGTCCTACAAGCCGGTGGAACCCAACAGGTTCTGGGGTCACCACCAAGCCCCATCTGGAAGCTAGGGTCTGAAACCAGGCAGTGATTACTCTTTGCTGGCTTGCACACATGCACATGGATGTGGGGATGGATGTTCTGAACCTAGAACTCCCCGTGTAGCCACACTGACCAGGGAGCCCTAAGTTAGGCCTTGTGTCTCTTACCTTCCCTGCACTGGACTCAGGGACAGACCACTGTCCCCAGCTCTGTTGTGGGTGCTGGGGACAAGCTCAGTTCCTCGAGCTCCTGCAGTGTCCACTTGACCCACTGAGCCCCCCCCCCCAGCACTTCATACCCTCTGTAGCAGTGTACTGCTGGTACAGGAAGCAGATCAGGGGATAATGTAACACCAGACCGTACCAGGGAGCTCCGAATTCAACTCTGAACCAAACAAAAATCAACTCATCAGCACAGTGGAGAAAGCCACCCTCCTTTATGAGACCTACTAGCCATGCCAACCATGATGTGAGTACACAATTCAGTAAAGGACTGTCCTACTGGCTCTACATCTAAAGACCAATTCTTCCTGGAGCTAACTCAAAACTGCGGAGAAACAAGTTTTTCTTCGGAGCTGTTAGCACATATGCCAGAGGAGGAACAGCTCAGGCCTGCAGAGGCTCAAGCAGCCTGCAGAGGCTCAGGCAGCTGCAGCAGCTCAGCTTAGAAGGCATAGCTGTCAAGACTAGGGGGAGCCTGAGCATAAACTAGCCAGTGTGCAGGTAATGATGAGGTGCTCCAGTCAGTCACACGGAGCACAAGATACACATGCAGTCAACAGAGATGGCTCCTGTTTGCCCGAGAGATGAGATCATTCTGCTTCAGCCAGGAGAATATTCAAGGGCAGCTGGGTCAGGTCCCGAATGGTCCGTCCAAAGTGCAATGTTAACGACTGCAAGCCACAAGCTGGCTGCCTTTCGAAAATATGTTGTTATGTATGAATGGAAGTCCATGCAAGCCCATCCTTATCTTCTTCAAGAACGATTTAAAGATCTAGCACGTGTATGCTGAAGATGCGGGGCTCGGTAGTAGCATGCCCGGGAGGTGCTGCCCAGGTTCAAGCCTTAGTACTTGTGGAGAAAGGATCTGGACTTCTTACACAGTTGCAAAGCAAACCCAACACCTACAACTGTCTGAACCAGTCCTCACGGTGCTAACTCTATGCAGCAGAGAGTGTCATGGCTAGTCCATAAGCTTCTGTGAGAGCCTGTTAATACAGGAGTCCTAAACTATGGTGTCAGCAGAAACCGTCCCAAAAGGGGTGCACACCGAGTATCTGAAGAGGAAACACTTCTGTTGGAAGTGTCTGGGATTGTTTCCCCAGATTTTGGAATATATGCACGTACTTAATAAGCTAGCTGAGGGATGGGACCCAAGACTAAACAGTTTATTAATATCTCATCTACGGCTTAATCTTGGACCATTTTTATATGAAACAGAGGTTCTCGGTGTAGGCTTTTCCACTTGAGGAATCCTATTGGTATTTGAAATCTTCATATTTTGTATTTCTAGATTTAAAATGCTTGAACTTATACTAATAGTCACCAAATAAACACCCACATTTAACTGCAGCACCCTGAGCGAGCGAACGGACCACTAAGAACCGGCTCTGCTCAGCCACACCCCCTTCGTTCCTTCGGTTTCCTCTTCAGTCTCCCCTGGGACAGCCGGCTGCCGCTGTGCATGAACTACGCCACCAATCCTTCCAGACTGCACCAACAATGAAGGGAGGGACTTGCTCTGTTGGGGATTCAGCTCTTGTCTTTTATCTTGGGGGGAGGTGCCAAAAAGAAGCCGGAAAAAGGGACATTTCCCAGAGACCATTTGGATCAATCTTTTCCCCTCTATTTGAAAACTTGCTTAGACAAACCACAATATGGAAACTTTCATATGCCTGTCTTTATTTTGCTTTTGTGACTTAGTTCCCACAGGCTAATAAAGAGGACTGTTTGCTGCATGCAGGGACACCCCCCACCCCTGTGACAGCAAACGCTCTCACTACAAGGCCTGCTCATCCTCTTCCTAGCTTTGCTTGCCCAGTGCAAACAGACAAATACAAGGTTTAGTGGGAAGTGCTGTCCTGATACAGGACTGCACATATCAAGTCCTGGAGCCCTGCTGGAAGGACTGGCCATCTAGGACTAGAGACTGACCAATGTGATGGGATCCAAGGCTCTCATTAACAGGAAATGGACCAACCAGCAAATTCAAAACACTCAGACTCAGCCCTCCACCTGGGTGACCGTGTGGCAGGGCCACTTTCCTGGGAAAATGCCTGAATGTTCAAAGACATTTATTTCTGCACTGCCAAAGGATGAGTGTAGACACCTACTTCAGGCATGAGAACCATGTCAGGGTAACCTGGAGTCACGGCCTTCTGATTCTGTCAAACTGCTTAAAAGTTATGAGTGCCTTGTAAAAGCATTTTATTCTAATGTCTGTAATAGTTCCCCAGCTGGTCTTAAAGTACCTTCTGTCTGTGCACCGCCCCAGCCTACCCATCCTGTCGGCCCCATGCTTCTGTCCACCCTTCTCAGCCGTGAACCGTTCAGTATCCATCCTTCCACCCCATCTCCTTTTCACCCACACCCCTAACATCCCCCTCTGCCCATCCCAGGTCCCCACACCTAACAAGCGCTGCCAGCCTTCAACCTTTCCCTGATCCAACTAAGAAACCTGCCACGAGGAGTCAATCCAACTGTAGCTTCAACAATATCTGAGAGCCAGAGATTAGGCTCAGTTACTAGAGGGCTTTATGTAGCCTATACACAGCAGTCTTCGGCTAGAAACTGTCTCATGCCACCGAACGGAACAGAGCCAAACCAAAGCACTAACTGAAGGTCTATAAACAGATGAAGGATCTTGGCTGGGTAAGGACTTAAGAAAGCTTCTTGGCCTTACAGTCCTCAGGACCTCCACGAACAGCCAGTGTGCTGGAACCTAGATGAGATGCCAGGGGCAGGGTTCTCTCTGGCTTCTCCTAGGGCAAGGAGATCTCTAAAAATAGAGGAAGTCAACCAGGCATGGTGGCACACGCCTTCAATCCTGGCACTTGGGAGGCAGAGGCATAGCAGGAAGACTTCTGCCTGAGCCAGGCCAACCACAGCTGTGCGGTTAAGACCCTGTCTCAAACCACCTCCCACCATCCATCAAAGAAGCCAACGGGAGGACAAATGCATTCCACCCCGGTGTTCAGGAGGCTGAAACACAAGAATTGGGCTAACATGGGCTATCTGTAACAACAAAGATTTAAAAATGTTCAGTGGGCTCAGCACTTTACCATTAAGCCAAGTCTCTCTGACTTTCACATGAGCTGTGCATGCACACCCACATTCACACACACAAAAAAACCAAATGTTAAAATTTTTTTAAAATCTCAAAAGGAAAAGGAGCTGTCGAGGTGGCTCAGTAGTTACGAACGCCTGGTGCTCTTCCAGGGACCAGAGCTCAGTTCCCAGCATCCTCATCAGACAGCTCACAACTGCCTGTAAATCTTACGTTGTTCCAGAGGACCTAATGCCTTGTGAGGGCACCTACACATGCATCACACGCGCGTGCACACACACACACACACAGAACTAAAACATACAGTAACATTTAAAAAACTGATTAATAAATTTTTTTGAAAGAGAAAAGCTGGAAAACACAAAAGCAATTCCCACATTCTGTTCTCTCTCCCCTGGCTCATGTCCCTGCCCACGGCAAGGCGCACCGCGATACTTTGAAGACAGGGATCAGCAGAGGCTGAGCAGAGGAGACTCATGACTGACTGAACACCACGAAAGCTGCCTCTGTACAGAGCAGACAATTGTAACTGGTCCTTAGGCAACCTTCTACAAGCAAAAAGCCCCAGGCCCTCGGGCCTCCGCAGGGAAGGAGGCCAATTCTTCCTCCTGGGGATAAGAATGGGTTCTCATATGCTGACCAGCTCTGTTGGGAGTCGTCAGAATGGCCTGGTTATGGAGCAGTGAAAGCTCTGCACCTGTGCCGGGAGACCCCGACCCAAGTGTTCACAGACCCTACCTCAGAACCCCACCAGAAATTAATGTGGGGGGGGGGGAAGAGGGAGGAGAGAGAGTGAGTTGTGACATGACCAGTTGTGACAAGACCTGGCAATCCTGAGAACACAGCTGTCTTGTGCTACAAGCCCGCCCAGGGTCAGCAGTCTGAAACAATGCCCAGAGCCCCAAAACAAACACAGAGGAGCCTAACCCCCTTGAAACTGTTGAGGGACAAAGGAGAGTTCCTGGACATACTTCTCAGCCTCAGTCAATCAGCAATGCTACATAACAAAAGACATTTTCTAGGGCCCATACTGTTTGCTTAAATTATTTTAAAGTGCACATACAGTCCATGCCAATGCAAACACCAGCACAGCGGAGAGGCCTTTACTAGCTCTTCTGAGCTTTCAGGAGATGGAGTCATCCTACAGCATCAAACCCAGAGTCCCCTGACAAACACTTTCTGTATGGAACATGCTGAGCTGCCAGAGCATGGGTGGGTGGGGCCTGTGCTCCTCCCTCTTGCTTCTTCCTCCTTGGCCATGGTTCTCAGCTGCTCAGGTGGGTGAGGAGTCTCCACACCTGACACAAATGTACAGACTGTGTACAGACAGTCTGCACAGGGCAGCCAATTCTATTCATATAAACGTGATCGAGAACGCTGGACTGTAACTGGGCTCTGGCCATGCCCTACTAGTAAGTGCCATGGAAAGGCAGCAGGCACTGGTGACCACTGTATTATTTATTCTCTGGAACTATGGAAGTCCTAGAGCTAAGGGTAGGAGGGCTTGAGAAGGACCCAAGTTCGATTCCGAGCACACCCACAGCAGTTCACAGACATCTCTAACCCAGGGCCTTGGCTGTGCTCTTGCGCTGGGCTATCTCACTTACTCTTGGCTTTTGGGTTGTCGGAGGTTGTCACCTGAACTCATGTTCTGCCTCACATTGTAAGTCACTGTGGCTTTAGATGTATCCACCACAGCTGGGTTTCTGTTGTAGGTGTCGGTGTCTCTGGTAGCCTCACTGGCCTGGAACTTGCTGTATATCCCAGGCTCTGCTCTCAAGCTCAGTTGCTGCCTGCTTCTGCCTCCTCAGTGTTGGGATTAAAGGTATGAGCTACAGAACTCACCTTTCTCCCCTTTCTTCTTAAAGGTTTTTCGTTGTGTGTGGGGGGGGGAAAGGTCTTAGCTGCAGCATTGGTAGACCAGGCTAGCCTCCAGCTCAGAGAGCATCTACCTCTGCTGGGATTAAAGATCTGCACGATCTAGTGCCTCTGCACTAGGCACGATGCCTAGTGCCTTCTCCCCCTACCCCTGTCTTTCTTTCTTTCTGTCCTTCCTTTTGTGTCACTTGCTTGCTAATTTCTATGTATGAGGTCTTGCCTGAGTTGAAGTCTATGCACCATATGGAAACTGCAGTAATGACGCTCTAGGCGCGCTCGAGAGCACAGCTCAGTCTCTGGACTTCCTCCCTGCCACTGGAGGATTGCGTTCCAATGGCTTCAAATCAGCCTATCAGCTAGACAATGGCAAGCCACCCTACAAGATTAGACACCAGCCATGTGACAGACACAACACCCAGATGTACAGTTCTAGCCCTATCCTCTCTTAAACCTTCTATCTTCGGTGAGGCTGCATGCCCCTTTATGGAACCCCGCCCGACCCCGCCCTTCTGACCACTCGGTCCTCTTCACTCCTCTCAGGCCCTCCAGCCCCCAGCAGATGGAGAGGTAGACTCTACCTCCTCTGTGCTGCGGTGGCCGAGGTGGCATCCCTGCTTCCACTGCTCGCTCGCTCCCTGTGCTCCATACAGGGCAAAGTGGCCCCGGCACTCCTCACATGGCCCCTAAAGCCTCGGTTGGCTAACTTTACATTCTGCTCGGCCGCACCCCGCAGCACCCCACCTCGCTAGCACTCCTTGAACCCTCAGGCACATTTCTATGTCAGGACTTACACTGGCTGTCTCTGAGCCTAAAATGCTAGTCAGCCTCTGCAGAACAGAACCTGCCAAGAGCAGCAGACCAGCTGCTCAGACTATCCCCACTCTACAGACGCCATAGAGACTGTGCCCTCTGCGGGACAATCAGGGAATGTAGGACAGTGGTTTCTGTGACTTCAGGAACTATAAGTGCTTTTGTCACAGTAGAAATTCCAACGCCAACAAAATCTGAACCCAGGAGATCAGAGACATTGTTCAGGAATCTCCTCCCTACCTGGAGCACAGAGCTTGCCAGGACGAGGTGTTTGGTGGGGCAGAGGCTGTACCTGCCTGGCTCCTCTTCTAAAATGCTGAGGAGCTGGAACGGGGCAGTCATAAGCCTTGGACAACCACTTGGTTACTACAGCTACACAGGACAGCTGCAGAGGGACTCTCTCATGAAGTCATCAGTCCAGCGAGGGACACTAGCCGTCCCTGGTAAACTGTCACATGTGGGACCTACTTCAACTGGCCCTCCCTCAACCACTCCTTATTACTCGGTTAAACTTCCATTTTGATATAGGGTCTCCCTACCTATCCATGGCTGTCCTTGAACCTAATAAATATATATATATCAGGTTGGTCTCAAACTCATGGAGATCTTCTTGTTTCTGTCTCCAGAGTGCTGGGATTAAAAGTGTACATCACTATTCCAGGCTAATATGTCAAATCTGTGTCTACCTCAAAGCAGATAAGAAGATCAAGTTATGGCATATGTACCCCAAATAGTAAAAGATTAGCTCTCAGACTCAGCAATACAGACAGCCCAAGCCCAGTTTGGGTCAGAGATCTCGTTTCAAAAAGAGGAAGGAAGGAAGGAAGGAAGGAAGGAAGGAAAAATCCCACACAACAAAAGCAGACAAAGATTTATCTTACACCAATCCTTCCAGTGCCTTCATCTGAGAGAAATCAATTTCTGTATACTTTAGTCAACAAGATAGCCACAGGGCAGGGCGAGGGGTAGACCAAAAGGCTCATCAGGTAAGGGTGCTTAATGCCAGGCCTGACAACTTCAGGCTGATTCCTGGGGCCCAAATGGTTAAGAGAGAACTCTGCAAGGTTGACCTCTGACCTTCAGACAAGTACCATGGTGCACATGTGCATGTTTGTACTTTCAAGAATACCGGGTAGAGGTACACATGTACACACACACATATTCATATATTCATTCATGTTCTCTCTCTCTCTCTCTCTCTCTCACTCACACACACAAACACACACACACACACACACACACATTTGTATTCTCAAAAACACAGGGCAGAGGGACTGTGGGCACGAAGGGCAGATGGCACTTGGCTGCAGCTATTGCAAAGCGGAGGGAGGAGAGAGCAGAAGGCAGCAGAGAATCACGTGCTCTCCTCAGAGCCAGGGCTTGGCGGAAGCACTGAGGCATGGGCTGTGGTCCAGTGCACGGCGGAAGCACATGACGAATGGCAGCCTGCTCCTTCCCAGAGCTGAGACAAACAGCCTACTCTCCCTAGGGCTCAGCCTGCCTGGAATGGAGGCTCTCGGCTGCAGACAGGAAGGACAGACAGCACCCGAGGCCCCACAGCCTCACACTCTTCCCCCTGTCTGAACCACTTGTCTGGCTGAAAGGTCATGAGACCACCTCTTTGACTTCAGCAGGTCTACTCACTGTTTCTCCACACCCGTACAGCGTCCATCAGTCAACTGTACAAACAGAGCTGAACCTCAGTGTGAGAATGCACTGTCTAGAGTATGTCCCCATTTTCTGTGACCCCTGAATTGCACCTTTGTTACTATTACAGTGAAAGAGTCACTGAATTGGTCTCACCCTCACCAGTATTTGGGACCCACACCTGAGCTGATCATGAGGCCAGTCAACTCTTGACAGAAGCAAGAAGGAAGAAGCCAGCTTTAAGAATCTTTTGGAGCAGGTCGGCATACACTTCCCTTGCTGACTCCTTCGCAGCTCTCCTAGGGAGGGCTGTGGGCTGCAGCTGGGGCACAAGGTCTCACCCAGAGCTTAGGACTATTCATAGCAGCCAGGGAAAGGTGTCCAGTTCCAACACTGACAGAGGTGCTATTCTGTTGACATAAGTACCCAGTGCTCAAGGAGCAGGGTCCTCCAGAGATCTCTGTGCATCCTCCTCCCAAGTCGTAACAAGTTAAACTCTGCTACAGAGGCAGCAGGAAACCATCTCCAGAGACCTCGCGTGGGCTTCCAAGAGCATCATGTTCTTTCCTCTGGCCTGTTACCCTAGGTATTCTGATCTCTTGCCAACCACTGATGCCAACTGCAGCCCGCCAGGCACAGCCCACGCACACACTGAAGACAGCAGCAGGTAAAGCACGCACTCCTCACTCCCTTCCTATTCCATCATAAATGAGTCAGGCAGTGGTCACGCCTTTAATCCCAGCACTGGGGAGGCAGAGGCAGGTGGATTTCTGAGTTTGAGGCCAGCCTGGTCTACAGAGTGAGTTACAGGATAGCCAGGACTACAAAGAGAAACCCTGTCTCGAAAAACAAAACAAAACCAAAACAACCAAATAAATAAATAAATAAATAAATAAATAAATAAATAACTGTCTGTCTGTCACATGGCTTGTTTGGTCAAATGTGAAGGGACCACTACTCTACATCCTCAGCAAATGGAACGCTGTCAAAGGAAGACACCACAGACAGCTCTACACTAGAATGTCTCAGCACACCTCCAAGCTGCCTCTCCTGCCCTGATGGCACCCGGTCTCCTCAGTTCATGCTGGTCCTCAATACAGTTCATTCGGCCAACGAGAGGGCCTAGGGAAGCAAGCACAGCAACCCAGAGGAGGCAGACCTCTCAGCCATGTGGTACCCACACTAGAGTGTTACCTGTTTCCTGCTGTGACACTGGGCCAGGCATGCAGCCCCTCAGGAACTTTTGTTTCCTCACCCTACAGGCAAAGTATGCCTGGGTATTTAGGAACAATTCAAAAGTAGCTCTCCTCACTCTGCCTAGTTGTGAGGACACACCTCACAACTTTAAGCATGTCTTCTTCAAGAACCAACTATCCGTGTGTTCTCAAGTATACACGTCTAGAATTGCCCGTGCTTTACTATTAGCGCACTGTATGCATGTCTGATGTAACGCCTATGTGCACATGTGTACTGTATGCGTGTCTGATGTAACGCCTATGTGCACATGTG
>JADRCH010000129.1:2421938-2469630 GCA_019843965.1 Rhynchomys soricoides | reverse complement strand
CATGTGTACTGTATGCGTGTCTGATGTAACGCCTATGTGCACATGTGCAGGTATCCTAGGAGGCAGACCAGGACGCTGATCCCTTGGAGTTACAATGGCTGTGAGCTGCCTGATGCACGGTCCTCTGTTAAGAACACAAATGTGTTTAACCACTGAGCCATCTCTCCACCCCCCTTCCCTATGCCTTTAATGTCTCTTTAAGATAACGTAGTGTAGATGGGGAGGTGAGAACAACGTGAAAGTTGGATCCGTGCTTTCATCCCGTGGGTCCTGATATGGAAGCCATTTGTCAGGCTCACCAACAAGTACCTCAGCCACTGAGCATCTCTCTGGCACACATGCTTTACCTCTCATTATTACACAGCTCCCCCCTTGTACCCACTTTGTTTCATATACATGTGTGTATACATCTGTACATATTGCATATATTTGGTTTTGTATGTATGGGTATTTTGCATGTGCATGCAGTGCCTGTAGAGACCACAAGGAGGAGTCAGATCTCCTGGGACTGAAGTTAAGGACGGTTGTGAGCTGCCATGTGGGTGCTGAGAATTGAACCGGGTCCTCTGGAAGAGCAGCCAATGCTCTGAACCCCGAGCCCTCTCTTCAATCACTTAATACAATATTTTCCTCTCTTTTCTTTCTTTTGTCTGTTTTTGTTTTTCATGACAGAAAGGTTTCTCTGTGTAGCCCTGGCTGTCCCCACAGAGGACATTTGCCTCGGCCTCCCGAGTGCTGGGATTAAAGCCTTAAACAGCACTCCCAGGGTTAGTTCCAGTACTTGCAAAGCCATCTGTGACTGCCATCCACTCTTGTGAATGCAGAGAAGCACACTGGAAGCAACTGACCCGCGCCCAGCACTTACAGCTCTCCGCACCACTGTCTCTTAAGCTCAGGTGATCTCTGTGAATCCCTTCCCTCCCCTCTGTTCCACTCCTACTGTGAATGCCTGCTTCCCTGCTGTAAATGACACAACTGACAGCTCTGATTCAGACTTGACTCTGAACTTCCCTGGTCAACAGTGTGTGCAGGGTCAGCACTCCACTCCTCAGGCTCTGACTGGTCAGTGAGCTGTTCTACAGAGAGTGGGTGTGGTCATTACTCACTGACACTGCCTGTGCCATTCCAAAGGAGGCGGAGCCAGCACATCTCTCTGGACACAGAAAACGTCAGCAGATGCTTCATCTTGTTTTCTGAGTAAGATCTGCTTGGATGAAGAAACAACAACCCCAGTGCTCGTCCCGCCCAGTGTCCCTTTAAGATCAAAGCTTCTCATTATTAATCCATTCTGTCCAAGCCTTCCTCCTGGATATCCTCTCTAACGTATTTAGTGTGGGTGTGGCGCAGCACACATGTGGAAGTGAGGGCGACCTGAGCCCTCCTGCAGGCTTTATCAGTGCACTCACTCATGGAGTTTCCCTAGCTGAGAAGTTGCTTTCATTTGTATTTAAAATGATTTACAAATGTTTGTACAAAAAGAAAAAAAAATTAATAGGGCTACACAGAGAAACCCTGTCTTGAAAAAAACCAAAAATAAATAAATAAATAAATAAATAAATAAATAAATAAATCAAATGTATGTGCAAAGCAGGTATGGTAGTGCTTCCAGCACTCGGGAGACAGAGGCAGGCAGATCTCTCAGAGTCTGAGGCCAGCCTCGGCTACAGAGTGAGTTCCAGGACAGCCACAGCTATACAGAGAAACCCTGCTTCGAAAACCAACAAATGGGGCTGGAGAGGTGGCTCAGCGGTTAAGAGCACTGACTGATCTTCTGGAGGTCCTGAGTTCAATTCCCAGCAACCACATGGTGGCTCACAACCATCTGTAATGGGATCTGATGTCCTCTTCTGGTGTGTCTGAGGACAGCTACGGTGTACGCATATAAATAAAATAACTAAATAAATATTTTTTAAAAAGAAAAGAATTAAAGAAAAAACCAACGAATGAATGAATGATCAAGCAAGGAATTAAGCAAACAAACTTATGTGTATGGATGTTTCATCTGCATGCCTGGTGCCTGTGGAGGTCAGAAGACAGTGTTGGATCCCCTGGAACTGTCGTTAAAGATGATTGTAAGCAGTCATGTGGGTGCTGGGTCCTCTCCAGCCCTGGACAGTTACTTTTAAATGGGGGTGAGGTGTGCAGTAAGAGAGTGTAAACTAGTCAGGTAAGTATATGAAGTGGCCTCCCACTGTCTAGCACTAGCAGCAGGACTGAGCAGTGCCTTAGGCTGGGAGGAGGCTCAGCCCTTCGCCTCTGTTGTGAACATGTGAATAACCATAGCAACTGGTTAGAAGCCTCAATCCCCGAAAGGAGAAGATGGTCCAGCTAGAAATGACATTAGCTCCTTAGTCAGAACTCCCTAAGATGGCTGTCATGCTCAGTACAAGGCCCAGCTGGGTAAAGCAGCACCCTATTCTGCAAAATCTCGAGTATGTGAGCTGCTTCTGCCAACTTTCACCTTCCACTGACCTTAGCTGCACTGACTTCCCACTATAATGCACAAAGAGAACTTTAGAGATGATATTCTGGGTTCAGCATGTAGCTTGGTTAGTAGGGTGAATGGGGCCATGCTCCATCTCCAACACAGCAAAGAATGAAGTGTGGTGGCTGTCTGTGAGCCTAGTTAGCATTTATGGACACAGGAAAACAAGTTCAAGGCCACCTCCTCAGCTATATAGCGAGTCTGAGGCCAATCTAGACTATGAGACCCTGTCTCAAAAAGAAAGCACAATTGTCGGAATATGAAGATGTGGAGTCCTGGGTAGCTGTGCTAAACGAAGCCTGAAAGCCCAATACTTGAGAGGCACAGAAAGGAGGACCTGACCTCAAAAATCTGAGAAAGTGGAGTCTTTCCTTAACGCAGGCAAGCCACTGCTTGGCCCACTTACGTCTTCTACCCTAGCCAGAACATGGCTGCACAAGCGTCCACAGCGACCACCTTAGCACCCACAAATCACTGTGCATCCTCCCGAGAGACCGGCCACAAAGTACTGTAAGTGGACTACCCTGAGCCCCAGCACACAGCTCATTTTAAGCTCCAAGGCTGAGTGTCCGCTCAAAGCACAGGTGGACTTGAGACAGTTCTGTACATGGGCGAAGAGTGCACAAAGGGCTGAGCTTGACAACGGCCCTAGCTGTGGGCTCAGACACAAACCGGCAGCTGGGAGCCATCTTTACCTGAACAGTGAGAGGGAACTGCTGAGCTGGCTAGCACAGAGAAGCTGGCAACACATGGCACAGCCTCTAGGGAGCCAGAATGCTGAATGGCAGTCAGTTCCCTCATTTATCTCTCGCATGTGCAAAGTCAAAATATCACTCTGAGCCACCCCAGGGTGCGGGGGAGGAAGTCATGAGCCAAAGCAAACCGAAGACACAACACCATGTGACAGAGTACAGTCACAGACAACAATCTTAGGATAAAATAACTGAGCTTGACTTTTTACTCAGGGGAACCCTGCCTACAACAAGAAAACAACGCAGGAACCCGTTGCCTATCGGTGCTGTAATGACTAAGCTCAGCACACTCCTGCCCCGGACGCACTGCTAATGATATTTTGACAGTTTTAAAAATATTAACAGTAAATAGCCTCAGTTTTCAACATTGGAGTCATAACAGAGCCAGAAGTAAATTACACATGGGGATGAAGCAGCAGCCACGGGCACTCGGGGAAGGAGACGGCTTGTGGTGACACTGCCCTGCGGTAGCAGTGCTGAGCAGGTAGGAGCCACGGCTGCTCTGGGCAGCGGTGGTCTAGCATTCTAGGTTTGCCACAAGGGAGCATCAGGAATCCCAAGGCCCACCACCTGCCCCTTCTCCGAGGGCACCTACCTTACTGTAAGTCACTACTGATAAGTTGTTTGCGTGACTGCTGGGGGACAGAGTTACAGAGTTCTGTGACAGTCTATCCTGATCTTGCTTGGTTTGGTCAGGAACAGGAGCCCATGTATTTTTGCTGATCGAGTCGAACTCGGAACCCCCAGGGTCTGTTAGGTTGTTCTCATCTGATTGTCGGTTCTTTTGGGGAGAGGCAAACGGGTTGAAGTTTCCTTCTACCTTGCGATGTGGCTGTGTGTTGAATTCCGTTTCAAAGGATGACAGCTGCTGCGTTACTCCTAAAAGTCCACCCACCTCCACACTGAGAATCACCCAGATGACATCTGAAACAAAAAGGCAGCCGAGTCAATGCCAGGCCCACCCTTGGCCCAGGCCATCACCACCGAAAACCCACACACTACCTACACCCGAGAAGTCGATCTCCAGCCAGCGCCTTGAATGCTAAGGAGACATGTGCACAGCACATGCCTCTTTGCCTGCAATAACGCCAAGGGCAAGCTCTGGCACACTTCTGTGGTGGGACCCATGAAGCTACAAGGAAGGCTTCCCAGTTCATTGGCATATCTGGAAGTCATTACCAGAGAGCACATAGAACTGGAAAGCTCCAGTCCACAGAATGAACTGCTCTTTGTGCATGTGCTTAATTCTGTAAATCCTGGGAAGGCAGAATTCTCAAAGCTAAAACTGCTTACTTTTGGTTATGACTAGAATTACAACATACTTAACCCTTGCCCCACTTGGGAGGTAATTTACAATGGCCGTCTGCTGTTCCCAAAGAGAAGCTACAGCAAAAGACATTATAAATGAGGATGGGTGCCTAAGGCGAGCTAACGGAACATATGGAGGATCATGCTTTCCTTTACAAAGTCCACTGAAGGTTCAGAAGAGCCGAGCTTTCTAAGCTAACCCGGTCTTCACGAGCTCTGGTCTTCTGTAACACAGGGAGACCTAACTACACAGCACCATTAAGTTTTTTTTTTTTTTTTGAAGATTTACTTATTTTGATTTTGTGTGTATGAGTGTTTTTGCCTTTGTGTCTGTCCATGCACCACAGGTGTGCAGTGCTCCCAGAGGCCAGAAGAGGGCATTGGGTTCCCTGGGACTGGGGCTGTAGACAGCAGTGAGCTTGTGCATTCCGATGCACAGGCTGGGCACATGGTGGACGCCTTTAGTCACAGGCTATCCAGGACTGCACAGTGAAACCATATCCCTAAGTAGATCAATACCTGGTGATAACTTCATCTCTGACATCTTTGTTGTCAACAGGGCCCAAAGTAAAGAAACTGTGTCCTTTGATACTGAGACAAATGTGAAAGCCACTGCAGTGTAGTGGAGGGCGACCAACGCCTGGGCTCAGCAGTGCAGACTGCAGTGAAGGGAGAGGACCGAGGCCATCCTCAGCGAGGCCCTGAGGCTATGAGGAGAGTGGGGCTCACAGTGCCGCACCTCCACACACACTCACTTTAGTGCTCTGGGAGCTGCACTGAGAACTGGCCATCTAGGAGCTGTGCAGCACAGCAAGCAGAGCTGCAGCGACACCTGCTGCTCACCCCTGGAACTAGCAATTCTCTTCCTCTGAGGAAAAAAAAACCCGAGGCAACAGCCACCAAAGCAAGACTGTTGTTCACAGTATCCCAGGCACACATTCCAAACACACAAATAAAGTGTCAGTTGCTTCTAATTCTGTGTCTGCTGCAGATCTCTGGGAATTCGAGGCCAGCCTGGTCTATACAGTGAGTTCCAGGACAGCCGGGGCTAAGTAGAGAGACCCCATCTCAAAACATCAAACCAACAAACATCAAAACAACATGCCCTCATGCCAGCTACTTCCATAAGTTGTGTTTCTGAGATGAGGGTCTCACTATGTGTTCCCACCTGGGCTCAAAACCACAGCAATTCTCCTTTAGTGTCCCAAGGAGGCGGAGCACTGTGTGGAGACACCATGGATGGGGCATGCCATTTATAAAGTGAGAAGACTTGGGTTCTACACTACTTAGTTAATCACTAGTGTAGAATCTACACTAGTTAATCTGAGGAACAAGCTGTTAGCGGGCCCTGAGGAGTGACTGCACACCTTCCTGTGCTACCTTTCAGCTGAAGTGAACATGTCTGCATAGGTGTAAGCCTGAGGGAGCATGCTGGAGGCCAGAGAGCGTGGTCCAAGAGCGATGCCCGGGGCCTTCCCTTTATCACTCTCACTTCTGGAGTCAGGGCCTCTCCCTGAACATGGAGCTCACCGATTGGCTAGACTGACCAGACAGCACACTTCAGGACCCGTCTGCCTCCACCCACCAGTGCTAGAATTATAGGCATAAGCTAGCTTTTTACCTACTGAGCTATCTCCCTGGCTCTGTGTGTCCCATCTTACAATGCAGACAGTACTCCTGTCTTCCACCTGTCTGGTTTAGCCTATTCTGCATACAAGCTAAGTGCAGCACACTCAGCTCAGGAAGCAAACTGCTTGAGAACCAAGGCCGTCTTCAGTGAGGAGACCAACACCTTGGGAACCAGTATTTCTGACCAGTGTTCCCCACACCCATGCTCCTTCTGCCTTCACTACTAGCTGAGTCTACCAAGTAGCTGTCAAAGAGTGTCCCGTGAGATGTCCGATGGCCACAGTGGACATTACAATGTGTGTCTGTGGAACAATCTCACCGCCCAGGTACAGCATCTGAACCTCCCATTCAGACTGAGTTTGTCTTGCACAGACAAACGTGAATTACTTCAGAACAGAAAGGCGACGATGCTCCAATAAGCTGACCATTTGGTATGTCTTGACCACTGACCTAAGCACTAACTGGCTAGAGACTTAGCTCAGCAGGTGCAGTGTTTGCCTAGCATGCTTGAGTTAATTCCCGGTATTATAAAAACTAATTAAAACAGGGAAAGAGTGACAACTACAAACCAGTAAAAACTACAAACCAGAAACTGTACTGATAATATATAAAACAAAATATCTACAAGATCACCCAAATAAACCATTATAGTGAAATGACGTCATTTTCTGGGAGCGCCTGGGGTGTGGAAGTGAGTGAGGGACAGCCAACAGCAGCCTTGGGACGTGAGGCTGACTGGGACCCTCTAGTGCAGAGCACACGGCTCTTTCAACACACTCACTATCCTTGGGATGCTGAAACCTGAGCGGCACGAGAACTAACGCTAGTTAACCCAGTCTCACTTCAGGCCTTACTACCCACCAACATAAGACCTTTGACACCAATAACTAGAATAAACCAACAGGATGTACTAGAAAAATAGCCAAGAAGGTAAACTTAAGTGGCAAACAAACCCAGCCAGGACTCATTAACCAATGGGGAAACCTGGCTTGCAAATGTCTGGTTTGAAGGCCATTTTCTTGGAGGATCTGAGTCAGAACCTCCAGCTGGAAGATGCTGTAGGTACTTTATCAGGGAACACACTGCCTCAGAGGCAAATGTTCCTAGTAAAATATAAACTTTCTTCTGTAGAAATAATTAACAAATTAATAAAGAAATAAGTAACTGGCCAGGATCCCAGGCAGGAGCATCAATCAGATGTTCTGGATTAGCCTGGGCTACATAGCCAGACTGTAAGAAGGGTGAAGATGAAATGTTCTGCTCGGAGTTCATTGTGCTGATGCGTATCCCCAACACATAAAGACATCTGAGATCACACAAACAATGTTTAAAGCCAGGGCCTACACTCTGTCCAACAAACCCAGAGCGCATTCCCAAGCTTCAAGCCTCTCTGCAGAAGATGGGAAGATGGTGTGGGTCCCTCTGCAAGCTGCTGTGCTGGTGACCTGAGTAGCAGGCGGGATGCTATGTCACTGCTGTAGGACAGAGCTCCCCAAGGGAGCCTGCAGCACCGCCTGAAGCCAGAGACATCAGCACAAAACGCACTAGCTTGACACCTGCAAATAAAGAAGCACAGACACAGCAAAGACTGGCTGGGTGGACACTGGTCCCCAGCAACTTGCTAAAGAACCTCCAGGAACGACAACCCCTGCAGCAATAACACAGCAAGTGTCCAGATTCTTCTTTTGTTAAGATAGATTGATTGATTGATTGATTGATTTATTATATGTAAGTTCACTGTAGCTGCCTTCAGACACCCCAGAAGAGGGCATCAGATCTCATTATAGATGGTTGTGAGCCATCATGTAGTCACTGGGATTTGAACTCATGACCTTTGGAAGAGTAGTCAGTGCTCTTAACCGCTGAGCCATCTCTCCAGACTCTCTTTTATTTATTTATTTTTTAATTATTCATTTTTATTTCATATGCATTGGTGTTTTGCCTACATGTATGTCTGTGTGAGGGTGCTGGATCCCCTGGAACTGGAGTTATAGACAGTTGTGAGCTGCCATGTGAGTGATGGGAACTGAACCCAGGTCCTCTGCAAGAGCAGTCAATGCTTTTAACTGCTGAGCCATCTCTCCAGGCCCTGGAGTTTGGTCTCTAAATAAAAAAGCACAAAAGCTCCCAGCAGCGGCCAGCTCCAGGGCTGGAGCATGGGAAATGTAAGACAAACCTGAGCATTAGAAAAGCTGCCATTCAAGAACAGAAGACAGAGACATGTGACAAGGCTCAAGAGTCGACCTGCTGGGGCTGGAGAGATGGCTCAGCGGTTAAGAGCACTGGCAGCTCTTCCAGAGGTCCTGAGTCCAATTCCCAGCAACCACATGGTGGCTCACAGCCATCTGTAATGGGATCTGATGCCCTCTTCCGGTGTATTTGAAGACTGATACAGTGTGAACACATAGATTAAATAAATAAATCTTAAAAAAAAACAAAAAAAAGAGTCATCCCACAAGTGCCCCGTGGGCAAAGCTGGAATAGTTATCAACAGCAAGTATTACAGCAGCAGATAACTCAATCCTCACGAGACCACAGAGGTATACAGCAATGACTGAAGACATGAGGAAGAGACAAACTTGCTTGCAAAGGATTCCAGACAATGCACTGGACACGCCCTTCTGAAGGGGAGAGATTTAGGTGTTTTCCTCTGTTGCTTTTCATTTTATGGGGTTTTGCTTTTGTTTTGGCTTTTTATTTGGTTTGGTTTTGGTGTTTTGAGACAGGGCTCTCCATACCTACCCCAGGCTTGCCTACAAGTTGTTACCTCAGCCCCACTTTCTCAGACTTAACTCTGGATGGACATTATGCAATAAACTGCACTGAGGTGGCCAGTTGTCATCCTGGGTGAGGCTTTAGCTCATCCCATCTTCCAAGAGAACCTATTTGTTTCAGGCTTCAAGGAAGCTTGTTCCCAATCCATGGCACAATCCTAGCTGGACAACAAACCAAGGAGTAACGTACTTCTCAGTAGTCCCTCCAAAGGAGGCACAGGACTCACTGACCAACTCCAGGAAAGACAGCAGTGATGCAGGTCCTTTGACACGGTCCTGCCCTTTCTCATTTACACCTCACTGGCTTTACCCAGGTCCATCATGGGGCCTAACTAAACCCAACATTTTCTCCAGCTCAGCGGAGAGCAGAGACCTGGGGGTTTAGTTCAGTCCTGGCATGCTGAGGGTCTGGGCTCTCCATGGCCGTCTGGCTGGGCCTCTTGTAAAAAGTCCCCCCCCCCCCCACCTCTCACTCACCCACTGCCATCTGCAGTGAAGAACTAAGATGCGCCTCCTGGCCAGATACACTAAAGCTGTGCACTCTGGCTGTAGCTCTCCTCCCTTCCAGGGAGAACAAAACAACATGGTCTCTACTTTAGCTTACAGTCTTGACACACCAAAACCCCACAACGCACTTGTCATGGATCAACCAAACTAGTTTTAGTCTAAGAGTGAAGCAGTCCCCTGCCGACACCCTGGACTCTTTGTAATGATGGATGTTTGGAAGCTAGGGCATGGCTGAGCACCCCTTAAATCCCAGCAGAGGCAGGCAGGCAGGCTTTGAGACCGGCCTGGTCTACAGAACAAGTTCCAGAACAGCCAGGACTACACAGAGAAACCCTGTCTTGAAAAGCCAGCCAGCCAGATGATGCTTGTTTGGGTAAAACCTTTCTGCTCCTTCTACCTGCATGGTTACTATTTCCTAATACACAACGACTCTCTTAACAATTTGTAAGCAGAGCTTGATTTTTAGAGCAGGTTCAGGTTCATAACAAAGTAAGAGAAAGTACAGACATTTCTTTTATGGTCACAACACTGTATGAGTCTGTGAACTAATGAAGTGATGAGGCCCAACATCACCTTCGGGCCACAGCTTGTGCTGTTCACTTTGGTGTTGCATGTTCTGTACGTGCAGATGTGCACTGATGTGCATGTCATACTCTGCCACCTATGGCTTTAGAGATTGGAGGTAGACATGACAATGCTTTATCAAACCTGTCTTTAGGAAGTTCCTTTCTGCAAGTCTGTGGAGTGTCTTCATTCTTTACCAGGGTATTTTGCAGAGCCTGTGAAGGCTGTCGCATCACCTTCTGATGGAGTCTTTTCCAGATACTTTCTGGACATCTGCCTATCACTAGCTAGCCTGCTTAGGCCATGTGATGGAAATCAAGAGGGTAAGGTGAAACCCAAAAGCCCTGGGAAGCTGTTGTCTCTCTGAGTCAACAGTGAACTTGGTGTCTGAGAGGATGCAGTTCTTCTTGGAGACGATTTTGAGGTGGATTACTGCTCTGTATGTATGCGGTGTGTGTGTTTACTGTGTTTGACGCTGCCCATGCTCCCTCCGTCTTTGTTTGGTGTCTGACACCAATGGGGGAAGTTCCCAGCCTTTACTGACTGCTTCTTTCTTTTCCCAGTAACACACACAAGTGTTCTACCCCGTGTGACTGGCACACGGCTCCTTTCTGCTTTTTTTAAAAAGCTGTATTATGTATCTGTGTGTATGTGCACACATGCATTTGTGACTTCAGGTAAGGAGAGGCTATCAGATCCCCTGGCTGACATAACAGAGCTGCCCAACAAGAGTGCTGAGAATTGAACTAGAGTCTTCAGGAAGAGCAGCAAGAGGTCTTTACTGCTCACAATGTCTTCAGCCCTCTTTCTCCTTCATCTTTGCATTACAATTCTGAGATCTCAATGAAAAGCCTCCAGCTCAGAGACTATTTTCTCAGTCCACTACACTTCTTCCTCATCCTTTGAGCCCCTACCTTTCTGCTCACATTGTTCATCTGTCACTGTGTGCTCTCTCCTATGTCCCTTCATACACATGTATGTATACTTTAAAACATTCTCAGTCTGAGTTGGGCATAGTGGTAATATGCCTACAATCCCAGCATTTGGAAATCTGAGGCAGGAGGACTGCCACAAGACCAACTGTACAATGACTCAGTCTCACGAAAACCAGGTGGTGGTAGTACACGCCTTTAATCTCAGCTCTTAGGGGGCAGAGGCAGGTGAATATCTGAGTTCGATGCCAGCCTGGTCTCGGAACAGAATTAGTTCCTAGATAGACAAGGCTACACAGAGAAACCCTGTATTTAAAACTACAACGGCAACAACACCAACAACCGCTTCCCCCCACCCACACAAACACCTTCCTGGTCTAGTGTTCCAGTGTTTCTTTGGGTCGACTGGTTGATGATCTTGGTTCCTTCACAATGTGCTGTTGCCTCTGAATCTCTGCTGGTGCTGCAGTCAAGAAGGCTGTGGTAAGGTGGCGCAGTGAGAGGGACGGCTACAGTCCCTCGAGCAAGGCCACCTCTGGTGAGCGCTGCATGTCTGCGGACTCCATCAGTGTTCCTCAGTTTCCCCTGTACATCTGTATCTCCCTTTTTCTGTAAGGAAGCTGGAGCTGTAACTGGACATTCCCCTTGTCCCCCCTGAAGCTAAAGTCTGAAGAAAGAAAGCATTTCTTTTTAAAGATTTATTTTTATGTATATGAGTGTTTATCTGCATGCACACCTGCATGCCAGAAGAGGCCATCAGATCCCAATATAGATGGTGAGTGCTGGGAAATGAACTCAGGATCTGTACTGGCTGGTTTTGTGTGTCAACTTGACACAAGCTCGAGTTATCACAGAAAAAAGGAATTTCAGTTGAGAAAATGCCTCCATGAGATCGAGTGGTAAGGCATTTTCTCAATTAGTGATCAAGGGAGGACGGCCCCTTGTGGGTGGTGCCATCCCTGGGCTGGTAGTCTTGGGCTCTATAAGAAAGCAGGCTGAGAAAGCCAGGAGAAGCAAGCAAGCCAGTAAGTTACATCCCTCCATGGCCTCTGCATCAGCTCTTGCTTCCCGACCTGCTTGAGTTCGAGTCCCGACTTCTTTTGATGATGAACAGCAACGTGGAAGTGTAAGCTGAATAAACCCTTTCCTCCCCAACGTGCTTCTTGGTCATGGTGTTTGTGCAGGAATAGAAACCCTGACTAAGACAGGACCTCTGAAGAGCAGCAGTGCCCTTGACTGCTGAGCACTCAAGTGCAAGAAGCACCATAAGCCACTGCATGACACACATCTCATAGCTCACTCCTGACTGCAGTTCGCATCTCCAGCCTCCCCACACTGAAAACACAGAATTTCACATATTACCTAGTAGGTCAGAAACACTTTCCATCACCACAGATACATGCCTAAGAGTGACAGCTCCTATGGCCCTCAGAAGCCAACATTTATGGTAACAACACAACTGTCACCAACGTTTATACAACAATAAGAAATTCAAACAGATTTACTTGGGGAAAGACCTTTCTAGAGCCCTAACCCTTTTGTCTGAAATAAGACACTAGAGTGAAGCTGCAGTCAACGCCCTTGCTGCTTTGTGACCTGGACCTTTGACTCTCCTTGACAAAATCACAACCATGATGCCAAACAAGGAAATAACTCAGTAAGAGAGCTCAGTCAGAGAATCCTTCAGCGGCTGGAATGATGGCTCACTGAGTGAGGCTGTGCCTCATAAGGACTCTGTTTAAATCCCCAGGGTGACAAGAAACTCCAGTGGGAACATGTCTCCTCAGAAGTCAGTCAAACTGATGTCCACAGTGAGGACAGACAGGCTGGTGCCCACAGTGAGGACAGAGGCACTGTTTCAAACAGGGTGGGGGGCAAGAGCTGACAACCAGGGTCATCTTCGGACTTCCACACTTGAGCAGCTGTAGCGCTGGCACATATATCAATGTACACAGCAAATAAATAAAAAAACAGGACCCCTGCAGAAGGAATCCACCTTACTAAGAAGGGTCCACACGAGATGAGCAGACAATTGAGGTGGGGCTCCTGCACTAAGCAGCCAGGGTCAGATCTGTTCTAATCACAAAAGACCTAAAACTGGCATTACCTTAATGGTCACCACCTTCTCTAATTCTCTCAAATCCTGTGAGGTGGATGCTGGTTCATTTCACAGATACAAAGACTGAGTCACTGCACTCCCGAAATCAATCCAAATTAATTCAAATCCAAACGTGACTCATGGTCTTCTCCAGCGGAAGAGGAGTTGTCAAGATCACGGTCTTCATCAAAGTACAAATGCACCACCCAGGTCTTACCTACTCAGCAAGTCCCCAGACTGTTTCTGCTATGGTCGGTGTATTTTAGTGATGGATTATATACCTCGGTGTTCCAGGAAGAGTGCCCACCCACAGAGACAGGGAAGCACATTAGTAGCTTCAGGGGCTGCAGGGATGAAGACAGCAATGCTGAATAAGCAGGGTCTGTGGCTTCGGGTGCCAACAGTGTAAGGAATAAAACCATTACACAAGACTGTGATGTACCAAACACACTGAATCATGTCTTCAGCTCACTTAGTGCCCTTACTTCCAAAAAGAACGACCCTGGTGTGGTGACATACACCATGGAAGAATTGGGAGTTCACTGTCATCCTTAGCTACTTGGTGAGTTCAAGACCAGCTTGGGCTAAATAAGCTCTTGTATCAATACCCCTCTCTCTACCAAAAAGAAAAAACCTACTACTGATACAGGCTATCTGACCATACCATAAACCCCGACTGTGTTATTTACTGGAAAAAAACCAAACAACCTGCTTCTAGCTGTGGTACTGCCCAGCCCTTAGCACACACCTTTAATCCCTCTGGCTGGAATACAGACACGTCTACACCTTTACTCCCAAACAATAAAGGTAAAGTGAGTCTGTAGAAAGAAGCAGCCATGTTTGAAAGTGATATCTAATTGAAAGGCAGACAAAGTGATGAATTGGAGAAAGATTTGACAGAACAGGATGTGCCCAACTCTCAGGAGAACAGAAGGAAAGAGAGGTGACTTGAGAGATAGCAGCGCAGAGAAAAGAGGCAGTTTTACCGGGACAGTTAGGGAGAGACAGGGTGCAGAGAGAGAAAAAGCTAGACACAGGTGAATTTAAAACGAGCCAGAGAATGAGAAATGAGCCAGAAGATTAGAACAATTACCGAAGTTAGTATGAGGCCAAGCAGAGCAATTCAACCAGAAGCTGAAAGAAGCCAGTTTGAATCAGTTAGTGTGGAGAGGATTTTTGGGTCAGATCTAGAAAAGGTGAGCATATTCAGGAGTAAGTCTCAGAGGCTAAAAACACCTAGGCCTAGATTAGATTGTACTGAGGCTAGAAGCTTCCAGGACAAGGTTAAAATCAGCAGATTGTATTAATATAGTGTTTGGATGAGCAAGACTCCCACATGCTCATTATTTGAATTCTTGGTTCCCAGTTGGTGGAAGCATGGGAGCAGTTTAGGGGTGTGGCCTTGTTGGAGGACATGTGTCACCCAGGCGGGTGGAGATGTGAGGCTTCAAAAGACTAATGAGATTCCCAGTGCACTTGCCACTTGCTCTATGACCCGTGTGTGTGTGTGTGTACGTGTGTGTGTGTGTGTGTGTGTGTGTGTGTGTGTGTGCCTGTACGCATCGGCACTCTCCTTCCTTCCTCTCTCTGCCTCTTGAGTGTGGATAAAGATGTAATGAGCTCCCAGCTGTCCCTGAACTCTGTGTCGAGGACTCTTTAACAGTCCAAAACTGTAAGCGAAATTAAGTATTTTATTTTATAAAGTTGCCTTGGTCATGTATTTTAGCACAGAAATAGAAAACTAAGACAACAGTTATTATTAATCCAAAGGAAAGAGTATAGCTATTAATATTTTGGTCTTTTATTATGTTTTATTTTTCAAGACAGGGTCTCTCTGTGTAGCCCTGGCTGTCCTGGAACTCACCTTGTAGACCAGGCTGGCCTCGAACTCACAGAGATCCTGCCTGCCTCTGCCTCCTGAGTGCTGGGATTAAAGGTGTGCACCGCCACCATTCAGTACACATTTTTAATGATTAGGAAGTACATAAAACATTTTTTATATAACTTGTGAGTCAAACAGGAAGCCTCTAGGGAAATTTGAAAACCTTAGTGAACTGAATAATAATCAAAGCAGTGTTGTTTAAAAGTTGTAGGACACAGCCAGTACCGAGGCTCAGAGGAGATGGTGCTCCACAATCACATCACAGACTCTCAGTCCGTGATAAATGTAAACCGAGTGGCAGGGATACTAAAGAGTATAAATACAGGGAACGAGCTGGCCACACCCTTGTAACTCAAGCATAATGGAGTCAGTACTCAGGCAGGCTGACGGACGACACAGCTAGCTCCAGGCCAGCCAGGCTACACACCTAAGACCCCGTGTAAAAATAACAGCAAACCAGAGACACCTGCGAAACCAAAAGACCCCAAGTAAAAGTCAACAAAAGCAACAGATGGCCCTTTGAGAAGCTGATACAACTGACAACACAACCTCTCTATCAAGAGGACATAGAAGAAAGGGACCCACAGCACTAAGAATGGAACGGGGATGTGCCACAGGTCCACGTGCTGCAAGGGCAGCAGGACAACACACTAGCTGACACCAGAGGAGTCCCAGAGTCACTCAAGAAGAGTGACTTCACCTGTGCGGTCAGGAACACACATGATAACCTAAGAGCTCCATGCACACGGTGGTGTGACCTGCAGGTTCTGTACAAGAGGAATATTAACACGTCTATACAGTTTCTTTTAAAGGTATTGTTATTACAGTAACCTATTTGTGTGTGTGTGCACACGGCATCCACGTGAGACTCGGACAATAGCTTCCAGGAGTAGATCTCTCCACCCACTATGTGAGTCCTGTGGGTTGAATTAGATCCTTTGACTTGATGGCCAGCACCTTTATCTGCAGAGCCATCTAGCCAGCCCAAGATCTCGAATCAAATAGCTTGGTGAGGTGGCACACGCCTTTAATGCAGCACTTAGAAGGCAAGTGAATCTGTGTGAGTCTGAGGTCAGCTTAGTCTACATATTGAGTTCCAGGACAGACAGAGATACATGGGAAGACCCTATCTCAAAACAAAAACAAACAAAACAAAAACCCTAAACAACACAACAATAATTGGCACAGGCAGGTGGACCTGTTGAGAAGCAACCTTCTAGGGCCTTTCCTGTGACAAGCTCTCACCCCAAGCCCAAGACCACACTGCAGCTCAAAAGGCTTGAGGCTGGTCAGCCATCCCTTCTCCATGCTGCCTGGACTCCTTATCTAGCCATAGTTCCTGTGGAGGCACTAAGTACTCTGTGGGTGCTAGGCTCCACCATCTATGTCTCCGCAAGGTCCACCCTAGGCAATGGATCTACCTCTTTGCAAAGTCCACTTTCTCATTTGTGGCCACAAGGTTGGCCTCCCATGAGCACCAAGCAGGATCTCCCTAGGCCTTCAACAATGTGGTCACTGGCTTCTCAAACTACAAGAAGCAGCCAGCCCAGCCAGGCCAATACCAGGGCCCCATCCTGACCTGGCAGAGCCACAGTCCTGGCTCCTGTGAAGGTAGACGGGAGCCTGCCCCACCCTGTAACCTAAGCAGGCTGCAGCTGCAAGACACCAGCAGCAGCTGGGAAGAGTTCCTCTTTTCTTGCCACATCAGCACACTGAGCTGCCCTGACCCCACAACTATGCTTTACACCAAGTGGAAAATAACCAGTGCTGTCCTCCCCACCATAGAGACTGGTCCAATGTACTAGGAGTGAGTCTGTCCTACAGAGCCGGCACACAGCGAAATGGCACGATGCTGAAAACCAGACTGCATTTACACATGTTTTGAATTCGTTTTAACCCCACTTATTGTGTCTCTGTGGTGTGTTCGTCCACAGGCTGCTTGTGGAGGTCAGAGGACAACCTGAGGGTTGGCTTCTCTTTCTACTGAGGGAGCCCAGGGATGGGACTCGGGCTGTCAGGCTTGGTGATAAAGGCCTTGAGTATTGGGTCACATATAAGGTCTCTCTACTAAACACTTCTAATTTTGAAATATAAAAAGAGAAAGGAAAAACTGGTTCAGTGCATTACGCCAGCACCTGACTTAAGCCTTCTACACCATGTCAAAATAAAGGGCGAGTCAGGCTGCCCAGGCAGCCGGGTAAGGAAGCAGACAGAACCACAGGCTCACAGCAGCAGGCTCAGCATCCACTCCCTCTGCACAGACAAAAGGAAAAGAAACAAGCAAACAAAAAACAAACAAAAGCTCAGGACAGAGCAGAGATGGTGGATACATGTACACCCAACCCTATGCCTTCAAGGCCAGCCTGGTCTACACAGTGAGTTTCAGGACAGCCTGGTCTACATAGTGAGTTACAGGACAGCCAGGACTACAAGAGGCCCTGTCCACCTTTAGGCTCAAGGCTAGCAGAGGTCTCTAACCTAAGGTAACAGTCACATCCTAAGCAGTAACTCAGGAGTAGAAACTGCATGGAAGACTCAAGCTCTCAGACTGAGCTCCAAGCCTCATGCACCGCCTTGGATGAGAGGCACCCAAGAGCGTAGTAAGCTCTGGGCAGGCCTGATGATTTACTGCCAAGCCTCCCTCCCTGCCTGTGGGAAAGCCTAGCAAGCCTGATATGGGGCAAGAATACAGAAGGGTATTTACTAAGAAATTCCCACTGCAAAATAACCCAACAAAAGTTTGCATGCATTTAAATTTGAACTCTTACTTCCTGGCCTGTACCATTTCATAAATTGAGGAAGTATCAATCATTCAGTGTGTTCATTTAGCAGGGTAGATGACTGCCCATGAGTCAAAGCAGCTGGGTGTACACAGTAAGTTCCAGGACAACCAGGGCTACACAGTGAGCCCCTACCTCAACAGCCAACAGAAGAGAGCCCACAGCACCTAAACTAAAAGGAAGTCAAAACTTCCTTAAATCCAGAACCTGCACTGTAGTGTCACACAAGAGACTTCTGCTGCAACAGGGGTGATAATGCTGTTTTCAAATTATATCCTGGTGGTGGGGGACATACACTTTTAATCTCAGTACTTGAAAGGCTGTAGCAGATTGGTTGATCTCTGTGAGTTTGAGGCCAACTTGGTCTACATAGTGAGTTTCAGGAAGAGTTCAGAGTACATAACACAGAAACCCTGTTTAAAAAACAAAAACAAAACCAAACAAACCCTCAAAACTTTGTGCCTTCTACCAATCCTTGTGGGCGGGGAGAGCAAGCACAGAGGAAACGACGCTGACGCTGACATCACCCAGTGAGGCTGCTCAGCCCAGGACAATAAGGCTTTTTGATGGCTCAAACTCAGACACCCAAGTATGCTGCTAGTCCCTGCCCCACAGAGGACCACTTCTTCCTCCAACTTGTCTCTCCACAGTGGTGGAGGCTCTGAACATACCCATCAGCACTTCAGAGATTTGTCTGAAAAATGCAGTGCTTTCTTTCTTTTTTGTTACTGTTAACCTTAAGGATACTTTAAATATATTTAAATATTTAACTATTTTTGAGACTGTGATCTAATTCCACGCTTTCTCCCCCTACTCTCTGAAGCACAGCCATTTCACAGTCTCTGACTTAGATCTAGGCAGATATAACCACCTGATGGCAGCATGCCCGACAGCAGGCTCCTTGTCTCAATCTGAAATAGCCAGTCTCAGAAAAAGAACTAAAGATTTTAAATTTCATTTATGACTTTGTGTCCCTTCTAAAACACTTTTTTCAGATAAGTCTCACCAGTTTAGAGCAGTATCTCTACCAAAACAAAACTGTGTTTTCAAGAGTTGCTCATGAACACTGAGCATCCTATGGGAAGATGTCTAGAGAACACTGAAGGGAATTTTTACGCCGGAAGAGACAGCTTAGAGGTTAAGAGCACTGGTTTTGGTCCCCAGCACTGACATGGCAGCTCACAACCATCTGTACCTCCAGATCCATGGAGATCTGATGCCCTCTCCTGGCTTCTCAGTGTACCAAGCACACATGTAGGCACTTATACACATGCAGGTGAAACACACATGTACGTAAAAAACAAAATAAAAATTTAAGATGGGGGTAGAGTAGGGTAGGAGAGTAAACATCTTTAATCCCAGATTTCAGAGGAAAAAGGGGAAGGTGGATGGATCTCTGTGAGTTCAAGGCCAGCCTGGTCTACAAAGTGAGTTCCAGGACAGCCAAGGCTATGCACTAGGACCCTGTCGTAAAAAACAACCAAACCAAAAAACAAACAAACAAAAAGGTATCTTTACCAAAGAGAACTAAAATAACTATACTTATTTAATGCAGGTGTGATTAAAGTATACGTATTTGTATGCCTGTGATGCACGCGTGCGGCAGTCAAAGGACTCCTTGCAGGAGCTGGTCCTTCCTTTACGAGTGTGGACTCTGGGTGTAGGAATCAGCTCGCACTGCAGGCTCCCTCTGCACTCACTAAACCATGACTCGGATGTTCAAAAGGAGGAGTAACACGTAGAAAGAGGCCTGGAAAGGTGGCCCACACGTTACTTCTGCCATGACCAAGCTCACCTTCTGAATAGTAAGGAAAACACATACACCGCCGTTCCTCCCTGGAGTTGCTTGGTCAGAGCACAAGAGTATCTTATATATACTTGTATACACTCGCATCGATTTACTCTCATCTAAAAACAATGGCAGTCATTTTAAAACTTTACTAAGTGCAGTATGTGTGAGCAGTGCAAAAACAAAATAAAACAAGAACCCAGCACGTAGCCAGGGTGATGATACACACCTCTAACCATAGCACCTGGAAGGTACAAGCGAAAAGGATCGCTATAAGCCAAGGCCAGCCTGAGCTACGTACACAGGTTCAGGTCAGCCTGGGCTATACTGAGAAATCCCATTTCAATACAAAACAAAATTTAAAAAGAGATAAATAATAAAAACTTTACTGAGAAAGGCATGGAGAACGCATCTGTAATCCTAGCACTTGACAGTCGGAGGCAGGAGGATCTCCAGTTAATGCTGGAGCTGGGGGGATGCCTCAGTGGTTAAGAATATGCATTGCTGCAGCAGAGGATTTGGGGTTCGTTCCCAACATTCACACCGAAACTCACAGCCATCAGAAACTCCAGTAAGGGCTTTTACGTTCACACAGTATACACACACACACACACACACACACACACACAGAGTCTCACACACTCTCTCTCACACACACACACTCTCTCTGAGGCACACATACCTACACATGAAATTAAGTATTTTTAAGAAAGAGTTCCGTACTAGCCTGGGTTACATGTAGAGACGTACAGCCTGGGCTACATGTATTACAACTCTGTATGTAATCCAGGCTGGCACTGAACTCTTTTTAAAAATACTTAATTTCCTGTATAGGTATGCATGTCTGAAGGAAAAAAAAAAAAAAAAACCTAAGTGAAAAAAAAATGGAGGGTCTGAGGAAGAGCTGAGGATGTGGCTCACTGGTGAGTGCTTGCCTAGCATACAGGGAATCCTGGGTTTTATCCCAGCGCAGGGAAAAGGGGGAGAAAGGGAGGAAGAAAGGAGAAATGAAAAGACAACCCGAGCAAGGGGTGGGTAGTGCCAGGCGCTTGTAACCAGAGACCCTGGGGGTTGGAGGCAGACCGGTTAGAAGGTCACTGGTGACTCTTAGCTACACAGGGAACTCAGCATAGCCTGGGCTACACCACACCTGTCTCAAAAGGGGAGGGTGCTAGAGGTGGCTCCTACCATCCGTAACTCAGTGCCAGGGATCCGGCGCCCTCTCTGGTCTCTAAGGGCACTGCGTGCTGGTGGTGTGCAAGCATTCAGGCAAACACCATCCACACACGATAATGACCTAAGAGAGAACAGGAAGGAAGCAGTGGGCTTTCTCGGGCAGGAAGGAGAGTAGGAAGAGGAAAGGGAAGGATGGACGGTGATGGAGTTAGGCCATGAGGAGAGCTGCAGCCAAGAAAGGCGAGGACAGTGAGGACAGAAGGGAGTGAGGACGAAGACTGTGCTGAGGATGGCCAAGCTGCCAGGAATCTGGCTCCACGACAGGAGGCACAGGCAGAGCAATGGTGTCACAGAAGCACCGTAAAACACTCTTTCTACTACGAAATCTTCCAGACTGCAACGCTCTCTGGTTTCCATGGCTGAATGAGAGCACTACTTACAGGAGAAAAGACATAATACCAAAGGCCCCACCCACTCCCAGACCAGTTAAGAACCCCTGAAGGGCATAGGACAGAGGGGAAGCAACAGGAACTGGCTTGTGATTACGGAGAGAACAAATGACCAGTCCAGGGTTTTGGCACAGTCACCAAGGGAGGTTGTTGGTGGGTTGGTAAGGTTTTTTATAGAAACTTTTAAAGTCCCAACCTGCAGAACGTCCAGGCGTTCTGCCCACAATCAGTTAAAACAAACAGTTGATGCTCTGAAAACAGGCCCTGGCCACGGAGGGGTCTGCAGTGTGCAGCACTGTTTAAACAGGGAGGCAATGACGGAGGGAGGAGGTGCTAGCAGTCGGGAGACAGCCACATTCTGTGCACCCCTCCATCTCCACAGCTCTACGTCCAGGGATGCTCACAACTACGTCTGCAGCAGGTCTTCTAACAGCACCTATGGGACTACACAGTGAGGTCAGCACCCAGGAAGCGAGTTTACAGTGTCAGGCACGCCTCACACCGGCCGCCGAGGCTTACTACATCTACCAGCGCGCTGGAAAGGCCACACCGCCACCGACCGTACTCGGTGGCTCTGTGAGGAGCCTATGGAGCCGCCAAAGAGCGGCCCTGGCCGTCATGAGGACTCACTCACCTCCATAGTACAGTCCGGTAGCAGTGCACATCCGCCACTGGCCCTGGTACATCCCTGCTCTGCTGGGGCTGCACATCTGGACGCTGACGTCTGCGATCTCTTGGGGCTCTAGCGATCTCACCATCACCATGTTCACGTGTCCAAACTGGTCTCCCCCGACATATTTAAGACAAACCCCCGGAGGCCAGGCCTCTGCCCCTAAGTTCAAACAAAAAAAAAAAGGAAAGGAAAAAACCCCTGTTAGGCGATCAGTCGTAGAGTGCTGGAGCTGCTCTTCAAACCCAGGAAGAGGCCTCCTCACACACGCAGTCTACACACACACTGCCGCGCACCAGAGAACTGGGAGGGAGGAGAATGGTTCCTCAGGTGACGTACTGCAAAAGCCAGATGACATCAGCTTGACCCCCGGAATTCACCTAACACAGGGAAATCAAATCCCTTACCTTGTCCTTGTGCACATTCACTCATTCATTCACAATTCTCTCTCTCTCTCTCTCTCTCTCTCTCTCTCTCTCTAAGCATGTTTTCAAAGAGGAATTGTGAAAAACCAGCCTGTGACCAACAGGCTACCTTTATAACTTGGCAAATGTCAAGGCAAAATCATTCCTTAAGATCTGTGTCAGGTGCTCACTCCTATAAACCCAAGAATATCCATGGGGAGGAGAGGAAGGCCAAGCCCACACCTTAGAGAGCCTGCTTTCGCTACTAAAAGGAAACGTGGCCACTTTCACTGAATTTTTAAAGTACAAACATGGCCAGTTCCCGTGGTATACAAGCTTGTGGGAGCAGCTCTGGGGAGGTTGAGGCAAGACCATTCTGAGGCCAGCCTGGTCTACCGTAGCAAGTTCCAGACCACCCCAGCTACACCTTGAGACTTTGTTTCAAAATAAGGGAGATAAATAATCTGTTCCCAGTGTTTCCTGAGACCAGAGGATAAAATGGTTATTCTCATTCAATCCAGTATTTCCCAGACAAGGAAAGAGTTCAGTCTGTCAGGGAAGGGCTTTGTCTTTAAGCACAGGAACCTCAGTTTGAGCCCCAGAACCCACGTACAAAAGACTGGTAGGGGCTGGGGAGGTGATCCAGCAGTTATAGAACCTGCGGAGCAAGCAAGGGGACTAACAATCAATCTCCTAGCCCAAGTAAATGCTACTCAGGCATGGCAGCTCCCCTGCAATCCCAGTCTTAAGAGTCGGAATCCTCAGAACAAGCTGGCTACCAAGGAGCTAAGATATGAACTCAGGGTTTGACTCAGACCTGCCTCAAACAGTAGGGTAGAAGATCAGTGAATGCAGATTCCCAACATAAGCCAGGGCCTCTGTTAGAATGGATCTGTACCTGCATAGGCACCAACAAACACTTGTGCACACTTACCCAAATATGCAAACACAGAGACATGCATCTACAGCCAACACATGACAACATTAATATAAAAGCCCAGATGTAACACTATGTGCTGGTAATATCAGTCACAGGTGGAGGACACGTGTGGCTCCCTGGACCCTTCCTGACTGCCAGCCTAGGCTACCTGGTAGGTCACACTCAGTAAAGGGGTGTCTCCAAAAAACAGCAGACAGGACATGAGGCTGTCCTCTGGCTTACAGGCACACACCAGTTCATGTTGCCCGACCTAATACTTTTCTTCTTTTCTTCTGGGATCCCCTGGTATTTTATACCCAGGGGTTTGACACTGCCTAGGTCTCAGGTTCAAACAGTGAGGGGAAGATGCAAAGCTTGAGCGATCTCCACATAAAATGAACTGTGGTCCCAGGAGTAGTGGCATCAGCAGGGGCACGAATGCAAAGGGCAGCTGTGGTGACACCGGCTTCAGAGGCCACACTTTCCTCTCTCATTTAGCATGTGCTCTTGTGTAAACTGTCAATCAAAATGAGACATCTATGCGCTGACCAGTCAAGTGCTATATGCAGCCACAGATGACGAGATGGGTTCTTTCCTGTGTACTATCTCCTACACACACTCAACGGTATTCTCTTTAATTTTATTAAGACTTGTGGGTTTTTTTGAGACAAGGTTTCTCTGTGTGGCCTTGACTGTCCTCGAACTGAGAGACCCTCTGCCTCTAGAGGGCTGGGACCAAAGGTGTACACACCCATGCCCAACTAAAGTGCTCCCTCTTTTAAAGGCGGCTCACACCTGCCATCCCAGCAATGAAATAAGTGAACCAGGAAGACTGCTGCCGAGTCTAAGGCAAGCCTGGGGTGCAGTGTAAGTGCGAGACACTGTGTGTTACAAGGTACCTCTCAGAGGAGCGAGTTATCCCCCATCCTTCAGCTCCAGCCCGATGGGATCCACACTTCATTCCTACCTCCTCAGGCTCAGGTTCAACCCCACACTGAGACACACATCTATGCATAATCCAGAAATTAAAACGGAAAACAGTTAAACACCAGTAACTTCTGCCAGCAACCAAAGTGGCACAGGCCCTCTAGAAGCGGAGTTAAAACAGATTGCTGAGTCCCAGGAGTTCAGGGGCAATCTAGGCATTAAGGTATTAAAACACACCTTAAAACACAAAGACTGCCAGCCAACTGCTCCCTTAACAGTCTCAAGAGCAACCAGGGCAGGCAGAAAGATAGCTGGGACACTGACATCACAAGGCAAAGCTGTTTCTCCACATGGCCTGACGCAGAAAATAGTGGGTGACATGAAGTGCCTTAGAAAGTCTCATTAGAGACCAAGATTCAAAGGGAGAGATGTGCAAATTCATTCTCTCTCTCTCTCACACACAGAGAGAGAGAGACAGAGAGACAGACAGGGCAATGTCTGTTAGCATAAAAATGCCAGCAGGTCTGTTTTGAACTTTTAAGAAACTATGGTTAGCCAAGACTACAAGTGTGAGACTTGGCTGCTTGGGCAGACAAGCCTAAATGGCCGAGACCCAGGGCTCCCAGCTGTGTACAGAGCAGTGTACTGCTACATTACAGGGAAATATAAAGGAGTAACATCTAGGGTTACTGGCTAGGTGGTCCTCTTTTGGACATTCCTGCTAACTGTGCCTGCTGGATGCACTGTGTGAAGTAGCTCTTGAAGAAAGAAGTAGAAAGAGGCGTCCACCCTCCTGAGAGTCTAAAAGGACTCCAAATTAGGTCTCCAAGACAAACTGCATAGGTCTTCCTGGAACACAAGGACCACTCGTGAGTTTTATGACCTTGGAAATTAAGTTCCATATTGATTAAGGTGGCAGTGCTCTGTTATCACAAAACCAATCAATAAAGCAGCCAACCACCATCCCACCATCCGGCCACTGCCAATCTTGAGACAACAGCATTAGAAAAGCCAAAACAAAGTCATCCAGTAGCTCTAGAAGTCCTGGACACGACCACGGGTCTGTGGCTACAGGTGTCTGGAGATGTCTGGAACACGTGCATGTCTGTAAGTGCGATCTCGTGTATGTGTGTATGCAGCCCCTGTCAATAAAATGCTGATTGTCCTATAAGTTTAGGCAAGAAATAGAGAGTGGGACATCGGTAGAAAGAAGGGATTCTGGGATAAAGTCAAGCGTGGGAAAATTCACCCTGGGACATGAGGGAAGACAGACGTGAGAGTAGAGCAGAGGTAACCAGCCACAAGGCAGAGCACACAACAAAGGGGATATTAAACTCTAAGCTAGAAGGAGAACAAGCCAAAGCTATGGCCAAGATGTTTTTAAGTATAAAGTCTCACTCGTTATCTCTGGGATCAAGAGTGCAGCTTACGGTAGACACCACAAAACACACGTCAGTGCAAAAGACAAACATCCCATGGAGGGCTCTCAATAACCCTGGTGTGTGGAGGCAGCTACACCATGCTGAAGTGTGGTGTAAAAGCACAGCGAGATACCCTCTCTGGAAAGAGGGGGACAGCTGCCTATCTTAATGACTGACAGAAGAAAGCCTTCAGTGGGGGTACGGGTGAGCACAGAGCAATCTCAGTCCCCTTCCAAGTGACACCGAGTCTTTTTTTTTTTTTTGGTTTTTCGAGACAGGGTTTCTCTGTGTAGCCCCGGCTGTCCTGGAACTCACTCTGTAGACCAGGCTGCCCTCGAACTCAGAGATCCACCTGCCTCTGCCTCCCGAGTGCACCACCACTGCCCGGCGTGACACCGAGTCTTAGCAAGGGAGAACAGGGAACACTTGCTCAACTTCCTTTCCTAAGGCTAGTTCCATTTTCATTTCTATGAAGCTCAAAAATACTAAAGACAGTGAGCATGCACAAGCTACCCTCAAGGATAATCACAGTTGGGCAACATCCAAGAAAAACTAGTGATAAGTGTAGCTTAACCCTGTGTGAGAACCTAAGATGCTGTGAGGTGGTGATAGACACACTTCTTTCTGCTCACTGTGTCTGTGTGTGCGTGCGTGCGTGCATGCATGCGTGCACATGCCATACTGGGGACTGAACACAAGCCTTGTGCATCAAGGTAAATTCTATCAGCCAAGCTACATGAGTACTTAGCCCTTCCTACATCTCCCCCCCCCCTTTTTTAAAAGTTTATTTATTTTAAATGAGTACACTGTAGCTGTCTTCCCCAGAAGAGAGTATCAGATCCCATTACAGATGGTTGTGAGCCACCATGTGGTTGCTGGGAATTGAACTCAGGACCTCTGGAAGAGCAGTCAGTGCTCTAACCACTGAGCCATCTCTCCAGCCCCCTTCTTACATCTTTACAGGGAAGATTCTACAGCAAAAAGTCTCAATCCTGGAAGTAGGCACCTACAGAACTAAATGCCAAAGGGATGATTTAAAGAGTGTGACAGTTAAGCTCTCCAGGGAAGTCACTGGAACAGCTACTTGCAGCCATTGCATACCTCACCCGCTATGTCTGCCTTGACCACCGTGCACTTAGTTCACTCAGTGAGCAGTCTTCTCCAAAGCAGGCACAAATGAGTCAGAGACTGGACACGGCTGACGTCTACCACACTTCTACACTAACATGACACAGGCAAACTCAGTGTGGTGCTGGGGAGCCAGCACACGGTCATGGCCTGTACCAATTTCCCCCCACAGCTCCTACTCAAGTGGAAAGAGTCAGGGTGCAGAAAACGCTACACGATACTGGCTTTGACCTTAGAAGAATGAAACCTGTCTGTACACGGTACCTTGAAGGACAAAATCTGAAGTGACTGGGATTCACACATAAGAACTGCTCTTTATACACACAAGCCCTGGGAGCCTGACAGCAACCACCTCAACACCAACCAACCAACAAAATACAAAAGAATGAAAGAGAGAGGGAGAGAGAAAGGGAGAGAGAGAGAGAGAGAGAGAGAGAGAGAGAGAGAAAACAAACCAACAGAAAGCCATAAGTATGTTTGAAAGCCATGTTTTAGTCTGTAGTACGGAGTTTGCATAATTCTGAGAATACAGATGAAGGAAGCTGAACTGGGAAGATTTCTGATGCACTTTAAAGCAGGAAATTTTTAAAGTGAAAAAGAAATTAAGCAAAGTAAAAAGTGAAACAAAAACAAAAACCCAGACATTGGCTAAGCATTTAAAGAAAAAACAAAAACCAGAAAATGTGAGCATTTTCCTGTGTCAGAGGAACCTCCAGGCTAAGCAGGCGAGGAATCACCATCCATGGTTGCACCTGCAGCAACTGCTCAGCCACCTCAGCTCTCCTCAGGAGTCGCTCTGAACTAGACAGCAAAAGAGGGGTAAGTGCCCCTGAAAGAGCAGCCCTTACATAAAACTCTAGCTTAAAGCAGGCACAGGGAGGACTGACGGGTTAAACAGCAGCTGGTCTGACTGCAAGACTACTTCAAACAAAACAAAACCGGTTGGCCAGAGCTTTCTCATCACAATGAACTAAATTACAGGACACTGGATCTAGAGAAAGGTAATTTCTTGAAGTCTGCTCGGGTCTCCGAGTTTTAGGTCATCTCACATCAGACTGAGGATACAGGCACAGCTCACTTCAGCTTCAGCTGAGTGACACTGGTTGCTGAGCTTTCCAGCCTTCGTTACAAGAGTGTTAAGGCGTCCTTAGCCAAGAGGCAGGGTCTCCTTAGATAGGACAAAGACTCAAAACTCAAGGAGCTTAACAGGGGAAGGTGCTAATGGACCTCGTGTTTACTGTCCCCATGTCCATGTCCCAGTCACTGACGGACAAGATTAGTGCCCTCTTAGCTTTGCCTGAGACGGGTCCCTGTGTAGTTCCTGCTCACCTGCACACATTTCGCAGCCCAGGCTGACCACCGCACACAGTGATCCTCTGGCTTTCGCCCAGTGCTGGGTACAGCGGGGTGCCCTGTGCTGTATGTACTAACCCTGCCCCTCGGAACCCCTCTCCACACTCCGGACCCTACTTCTCAACGGGGTCTCGGGGCCTCACAAACACTGCGGTGCAGTCTGGGCCCTGTGGAGGCACAGACACGAGTTCCCAGGGAGCAGCCGCTGCTCTGCCCAACTACTCTCGCTAGGCCCAGGAGGCAAGGGAGCTCCCAGGAGGACACCGCACCTACAGCCCAGCTCCTAGTAGTGAAGGAGATTTAGACCGAGCCTGCGGGCAGTGTCTGGTCAGTGCTGGTACAAGAAACTGTTACCTCTGTGCATGAGAAACCTCAGTCACAGCAAGTGGTGGCACCCCCTTAATTCCAGTATTCGAGGCAGAGGCCGGAGGATCTCTATAAATTCAAGGACAGCCTGGGGTACACAGAAAAACCCTGACTTGAAAACCAAAACAAAACTTAGTCACAAAATTACAGCCATAACCTCCAGCACGCCGTTCTCATTCTCACTTTAAAACAAACAAGCGACACACAGCCCCATTATACACTTACCAGAATTCTGGATCCGCCATGTTTTTATGAACTGGGTATCAGGGGGTATTGACTCCCCTTCTCCTATGGTGACATCTTCAACAAAGGACATGGAGGGCACACTGATATTTGGGCTCTCGAAGTCATAATAGGCGCCAATTGCTGCTTGTAAGTTCCTACAGATAAAAAGAGAGACTTCAGTGCACTCTATAGGCTATTATCTCAACTGTCCACCTAAGGACAATCCTTTCTTAGGGCTGGTCAGAGGCAAAGCCTCCCACTATTAGGCCTTCAAAAGCCACTGGTCACTGTTGAGAAACAACTGGAAAAGCAGGACCAACAACTTGTGCCACTCTCTCTTGAAGGCACCACACAGAGGGTGACAGACCACTGTAAACTACAAGAAGCTCAAGCACAGGGACAGAAGAACACCAACTAAGAGTCTCTCCAAAGCCAGATGTGGTGTACTCCAAAGAGACTAAGTCTTTCCAAAGCCAGGCCTATAACTCCAGGCTTTGGACAGAGGCAGGGAGATGACCACTCTGTAAGTTTGTTTTTATCATTTTAATCATGCATACAGGTGTGTGTGTCCACATGTGTATGCACAGAGCACTGCAGGTAACCACAGAGGCTAGAGGTCTAGGACTCCCTGGAGCTGAATTATGGATAGTTGTGAGCCACCTGCCGTGGGTGCTGGGACCAAACCTGGGTCACCTGAAGAGCTGCAAGTGTTCTCACCTGCCAAACCACCTCTCCAACGTCCTCTATAAATTAAGAATAAAAACACAAAAAATGGGTGTGGTGACACATTCCTTTAAGGGATTAAAGTGCTCAGCACTTGAGGCAGAGGCAGGAGGATCTGTATGAGTTCAAGGCCTGCCTTGTCTACATACAGAATTCCAGGATAGCTAGGAGAGACCCTACCTTCATAAAACAAACACCGGGCCCTTAAACCACCCATTCATTGTGCATGTGTAAGTGTGGGTGTGATGTGTTATGTGTGCAGGTGGAGGTGGGTCAGACTCAGGTCCCAAGGCTTGGTGGCAAGCATTCCTACCCACTGAGCCATCTGGATGGCCCAAGCTCCTCTTTTATAAAACTCTATTATCTTTTTGAGTGTTCTTATTTCTCACAGCAAATATCATTATACACTGCTCTTGGCTTTATTACTGTGACACTAGGTCTTGAAGATATTTCTGTCGAGAATGAGCAGTCTGTCACAGCTGAGTCACTGGAAGGTAAATTATGACTTAACCAATCACTACTGAGTGTTTCTAAATGTCATCTTTCCCAGAGTTTCAGCATCTATCACCCTGTATATTATCTACAAGTCAGTCCCTTTCCCTAACATTTCTTGGAGGCTCCAGATCTTCCCTGCTGGGTACAGCCTTCCTTCAATAAGGAGACTTAGAGCGATGCTCACACTGCATCCACAGCAGACCTGCTTCTCTGTGCTGATCTTTGCCAACGTGACAAATAACCTATTGCTCACTGACATCTTTGACATCACTGAGTACTTTGCTGGGTGTGGTGGGTCGAGCCTGTAAGCATCAGGAGGACAAGGCAGGAGTAGTGGAGTTTGGAGTTACGGTGACTGTCTCAAAATACAAAAATATTCTTTTTAAGAAGTGAGCACTTTTTTACATGTTTAAGAGCTGGGGTGCTAGTGAAGAGCTGAGATTCAATTCCCAGCAACCACATAACCAGCAGCTCATAACCTGTAACACTAGTTTCAGGGAATCTGATTCTCTCTCCTGAGCTCTGAGGGCACCAGGCATGCATGTGGCATACAAATGTGCACATAGACAAAACACTCATGCACATAAAATAACCTTTAAAAATGTTTAATAAGAATTATGTGTGGGGCTGAAGAAGTGGTGAAGCGAGTGAAACCCCTGACCTACAAGTGAGGCTGTGAATGTGGATCCCTAGAATCAACCCAGGAGGATCTATCTCAGGGTTAAATCAAGGTGAAGCACCTTGTCTCTGAGAGCTAGAGAGGGCTGGGTATGACGGCACAAGTCTTCAATTCCAGCTCTTGAGGGGCAGAGAGGCAGGAAGGTTTCTGCGAGTTCAAGACCAGCCTGAGCTACATGAAACCCAGTCTCAAAACAGAAAAGGCAAAGGAAGAACGCAAACCGCCACGTGCGACCTCTTTCTCAGAAGAGCCACTTGCTGGGCACACAACCCAGAGTCCTCCCAACACAACAGCAGCCCACCAGAACTGGGTCACGGTTCCAGTGCCAGACACCAAAGGCCACAAAGGCTGTTTAAATAAAGATGTTACGAGATCAAAGGCATTTCTGGTAATGATATTATGGGATTCTCTTCTGGTCTGGCATCAGGAAGCTCACCACCAGTTCTCCTAGCAGACGACGAGACAATCTGCATGCTTCTCTCTCAGCATAAGCAGCTGTCACCATGGAGCAAGAGGGCTGCTTTTACCATGTATAAACACAGTAGGAAACGACTGCACCTTGTGTACACTAGCAGCAGCCGACACTTTCTGGCTAGGGCCTCTGCGCCTGCTTTTGCAGGTGTTTGCAGAAAGGCAGGCTATACTTAGCAAGGATCGTGTGATGGTGGCGCATCATACTAATCTGTAAGGACTGGAATTACGACCAGCTGCCTGGCTGTCCCACGTGCTTGATGAAATTTACATGGAGCAGAGCTGGGCCAGGAGCCAAACTGCACCTGCTCTCTCCCTGTTGCAGACAAAGGCTTGGACTTTAGTCTTTCCAGCCGTTTCCTTTGTAGATAACAATGATCAAAACCATAAATGGTGGCTGGTAAACCTAAGGTGGCCCACAGCCTCCAAGGCACATCAGCCATCCACCCTACCCTTAAGGACTGAAGACCAAGTGTGAGAAAATGAGTTTACTTTCGATTTGCTCATTTGAAAACATTTAGTAAAAGTTGTGTCCATTTTTAAATAAAGACTATTTTCTGCCTCGGTTTCTTGCAAGCAGCCTGCACTGTCTTCTGTTGGGAGGGACAAATTCTTGCACATTCAGGAAAATCAGAGATTCTCACAGCCATGTGTCCTGTCTTACCCATGGCTGTGCCATCAGGTCAGCCTCCCTGAGCACTGGACCCGGAACACTAACAAGAGCAAGAGTCACACTCCCCTTACTCGGCAGAGACGCTCCCCTTCCTCCAGCCCCTCCAGGAACCCCCAATTCATCCCACAGCCAAAGCAAGCACAAGTGCTTCCTTCTCTCACACCTGCTGGTACAGGTAACTCAGCCAGAAAAGACCAAGTGCCTCTTAGAGCCCAAACTTAAAATGAGAGGAGTGAACTGGAAGGGAGGGAGGTGGCCCAGCAAAGCACTTCCTGGACACAGGCAGAAAGCTGACTGGAGCCATCAGACACTGCTGGGCACACCTCCTCAGGGTTCCAAGTCAGATTACTGCTCAGATCCTGGGCCAGCAAGAACAAGACTAGCTAGTTCAAGCAGCTCCCATTCCTTCTGGGAACTGTAGTCACCAGAGTCTTGTTATATAGCCCTGGCTGTCCTGGAACTCAGATAAATAGACCAGTTTGGCCTTAAACTCAGAGACCCACTTGCCTAAGTCCCAAGTGGTGGGACTCAGTGCCAGGAGGCAGGGGTAAGAGGACTATCACAAGTTCAAGGCCAGCCTGGATTACATAACAAGACTGTACACCCCATCCCAAAAAAGTTAGAATTAAAAGTGTTGTGTGAATTTGAAAAATTGTGTGTTCACAGGAATGCATACGGGTGTACCGCCGGGACAACGTGAAGATCAGAGGACACCTTGTTAAACCTGGTTCTCCCCACACCGTGTAGCATGGGAGCAAGCACTGGTACTCACAGGGCTGGGACATGGCTCAGTGATTAAGAGCACTCGCTGCTCTTCAGAGGACCCCGGTTCAATGCCAAGCACCCACTTTGTAGCTAACAACCATCTGTAACTTTAGTCTAAGGGAACCCAACACCTCTGTAAGCATTCTGTGTGTGTGTGTGTGTGTTTTATTACACAGATTCAGGCAAAATACCCATACACACTAAAAAACAATAACAAGAAATAAAAATACAGGCTGGAGAGATGGCTCAGTGGTTAAGAGCACTGACTGCTCTTCCAGAGGTCCTGAGTTCAATTCCCAGCAACTCCATGGTGGCTCACAACCATCTGTAATGGGATCGGATGCTCTCTTCTGGTGTGTCGAAGACAGTGACAGTGTATATTTCATATACATTCAATAAATAAATCTTACAAATACAAGCTGGGCCTTGCAGTACATGTCTGTAAGCTCAATACATGAGAAGCACAGACAGATCAGGAGTTTTAAAAGTCCAACCTCCATTCCATGCAGTTCAAGATTAACCTGGGCCACATGAGACCCTACCTGCTCTCAGGTACAGGGAACTTTAGATCGACTAAAGCAAAAGGAAACATCTACAGACACGGTGGTTAATGTCTGCAGTCGCAGTACTCAAAAGGCTAAGGTAGGAGGACTGTCAGGAGTTTGGGGCCAGCCTGGGCTACACAGTAAGTTCTAGGTTAGTGTGAACCTAGAACAATGAGACACCAGTCCCCAAAAGAGGAGAGAGAATATGAAGGGGATTGGTAAGATGGCTCACTGGGTTAAAGGCATTTGCTGCCAGGCCTGACAACTTGAGTCACGGCACTACAACCTGAACAGCAGGAGAGACCTGCCTGTCTCCTGACCAGCTCTCCTCTGACTGCCACGTGTAGCTGTGGCTACCATGTACTCACACACAAGGGGTAGAGTGTTGATATGCACCCAGCCATAGACTTAACCCCAGTACTGAAAAACACCAGGCCACTAAGCATAAAAGACCCACTCCAATGACATCATTTGCAACTGTAAGGATGATCACAGCCTGGCAGCAATTACCACAGTGTAGCTCCCGATGCTGTGGAGCGTATGCTTTATCCCTAGTGTGTCCTTTGCCCTCAGATCCACAGGCCAAAGCACACTGCCAAGGGAAATTAAATTACTCATCAGCAGACCTTCTCTGGCCAAGGCTCATGTTTGCTCTCAAAGGAGTCTGAGAATGAGACACATGGCAGGAAGGCACTCCTTCCTGTGAAGATGGAGAAACAGAGCCGGCCAGAGTTCAGGGCTCTGGAAGCAGGGATCCCCAGAAGGACCCTGCAGTCTGGCTCAGTCAGTCCAGGTTCAAGCTGCTATTAAGATGAATTTGCACATGGTAGCCACGTTGTTATAGTAATTTATTGCAATGCAAAACCCCAAGGCAAGGACTGAGTGTGCTGCTGTGTACTTCACTGTGTGTTCCAGAAGGAAACACCAGACAAAGGTAGACTGTGCACTGGTAACTTGAGGCTGCCCTCTGCTGAGTCACTTCGGTCAAGGACCTCTGAATCCAAAAACTCACGTTCCGGTCACAAATACAGGTTTAGAACAACTCCGTGTTTTGGTCCCTGGATTTAATTTCCTGAAACGATTTACAATAGCTGTGTCTACAGTAACTACAGTTTCTGGAAATGCTGACACACTGTGAGGAGACACGAAAATGTGGACTACCCTAAATGCCCCAGGATGACAGCACAGAGCATGTTCAGACAGTCCTTACAGTTTTGGTGTGTCATGAAATTCAGAGAGTGAGTTATGATATGATCAGATAAATCTGCAAATAAGCAGAGTTTCAAACTGATCTGATCCGAAGACTGTTAAAGGGGTGTTCCCTAGTTTAAAAATACAAAGAACTTTTGGGTTTCATTTTTTTTAAGTTGCCAAAAAACATCTGAATATATATTCTACTCTATAATCTAGCTGTTATTGCTGTAAAAATTAGGAAATATAATAAAGGCAGATTTTCTGGGCTTTGCTGAGAAATATCATATACCTTTTACAGTCTCTTTGATTAACTGTTTCTCTTGTGTCTAAGATCTCCCACCTGTGAGATGGATCTCTGGACAGTGTGCTTGCTAGAGGGACCAGCCTCAGCATGGCTTCAGTTTCATTTCCCCTAAGGGACATGCTAGCTGTGCCATCTTTGGAGATAATATGGAAGTCCGCCTTGTCACACACATGCCCACAATGTCCTCTACTATGCACACTGAAGAGAACATCTACAGAGGAAGTAACCAACTGTATGCTCGTCTCCAAGCAAACCAACAGGTTCTACAGTGTCAAACACACCCAACACTACACACACACCGCAACCCAGGAGCAGGACACGCACCGCAGCTGCAAGTGCAACTTTAGCACTAGTCTCAAGATACATGGCTGCTGCATGGTAGCTATGAAGCAGGTACCTTTAAAAAAGCTTCATACAGGCTGGGGGGCATAGGGGTGCAGGCCTTTAAAACCAGTGGGCCGGGCAGCGGTGGAGCACACCTTTAATCCCAGCACTTGGGAGGTAGAGGCAGGCAGATTTCGGAGTTTGAGGCCAGCCTGGTCTACAGAGTGAGTTCCAGGACAGCCAGGGCTACACAGAGAAACCCTGTCTCCGAAAACAAACAAACAAACAAACAAACAAAAACAAACCACAAACCACAAAACAAACAAAAAACAAAAAAACAAAACAAAAACAGCACTCAGCAGAACAGGCAGGAGGATGTCTGTGAATCTGAGCCCAGCCTGGCTTACACAGCAAACTATAGACCAGCCAGGACTACATAGAGACTGTCTCAAAACAAAACAAAACAAAACCCAAAGTTCCATACTGGGCTAGATAGAAGTTAAGAACACTTGCTGATCTTGCAAAGTACCTAGGTTCCATTCCCAGCACCCACATGGTGGCGCAGTCTGTAACTCAGTTCCAAATACCCAGACGCCCTCTTCCAGCTTCCTAGAGCACCGCATGCACACAGTTCACAGACACATGCACACAAACATCATACACAAGATCTCAACCACAGATAACGCCTGGAGCCACACACTCTCTACTGGCCTTCATGACCCTGGCTCTGTGCGCACACACTGTGTGAAATAAGGGCACACACACACACACAAACATACACTGGGACCATCAAGATGGCTGAGCAAGTGACAGCATCTGTTCCAGTCATGGTGGCCTGAGGGCGATCCAGGTTTGACACATGTGCACACACAAATACATGCACAAAAGAAATAAATGAAATAACACAAAATTAAAAGCTATATACTAGACTGAGAGACAGACAGACAGACAGACAGAATAAATTACATGCTATCACCTTAGCAGCCTGAGCTTGATCCCTGGGTCCCACAGGGGCCGTCGGAACCAAACTGCCCGTAAGAGCCATAAAGGTGCCATGGCATGCCACCCACTAGTAAAACTTTTCCCTAAAATGAAGGCTAAGGTATTATAGGTCGGTGCACTCTCAGCACTGAAAATACAACAAGCAACAGCCCTGGCAACGGCCTGCCTACTATGCACTCTGGCAACAGCCTGCCTACTATGCATCCTGGCAACGGCCTGCCTACTATGCATCCTGGCAACGGCCTGCCTACTATGCATCCTGGCAACGGCCTGCCTACTATGCACTCACTTCTTCATCTTCATACCCAGGCAACGCGTGCTTCAGACAAGCGCTGAGGTCTCTCTCAGACGCGTCAAACAACTCAAACATTATTTTATGCATTTCAGACTAAAAGGGCTTTGAAAATTTACTTCTCTTCCTTTAAAACAAGGACTCACTAAATGAAGTGCCAGGCAGCCCTTGAATGCTTCTGTAGCTCAGGCAGGCCTTAAACTTGGGACCCAACTGCCTCAGCTGGGACTGTAGCTTTGGCTGCCAATCCAGGAGTCCTTAGCATGTTAGGAACAGATTAAGTTTCACAGGTGATACTTGTGCTCCAGCACCAGAGGCTGAAACAGAAGCTGTGCACTGTGATGCCAGTCTGGGCTACACAGTAAACTTCAGGCCAGGCCAGGCTAACCTTGCTAAAACAAAATAGCGCAGAATGGTGGCAATCTGTGCTGCAAGCCCATTACTTAAGAGGTGAACTCAGCATGCTCAGGAGTTCACAACCTGTACAACACAAGGAAGGGAAGAGGAGAGGGAGACTGGTAGAAAAATTAAACAAGGAAAAGGAGGAGTAAGAACAAAAGAGGAAAACCTTAATTCACGGCAGGTGTGCTGCACACCTGTAATCCAAGGAGGGTCCCTGAATTTGAGGTCAGCCTGAGCTGATTCAGAGAGACTGTCTCAGAAGAACCTACTGCCATTTACCCCAAAAAGAGATTTAACTGTACCTTTAGAGAATGCTTGCTTTACCTTAAATTGACAGGGTAGAGTCATTTGAGGGGAGGGAACCTCCATTGAGAAAATGCCTCTGTAGGACTGGACTGTGGGCAGGTATAGAGGGCATTTTCTTAATGACTGATACAGGAGGACTCAGGCCATTGTGGGTGGGGTCACCCCTGGGCTGGTGGTCCTGGGTTCTACAAGAAAGCAGGCTGAGCGAGACGCGGTGAGCAAGCCTGTAAGCAGCACCCCTCCATGGCCTCTGCATCAGCTCCTGTCCCAGACTACTCTCAGTGATGAACTAGAAATATACAGAACCGGGAGTGAACACTTTCCTCCCCAGCTGACTTTTAGTCATGGTGTTCCATCACAAAAACTAACCCTAACCCTACCTCAGACTGCAACCAAGAAAAGGACAAAGTAACCTTAGTGCAACCATCTCGTAAGGAATTCAGGCGCATCCATGGATACTGCGGGCTGACAGGCTGCTGAGGCTCTCAGTGTTCCCACAGGGGAACACTACAGAGTCAAACACGCCACCTCACACAGCATTTGGTGTACGGACAACAAACAGCTAGCCATTATTTCTAACAACAACAAATGGTTTAACCTACATCTGACTATGACGATGCAACTTATCAACAATGTCGGACACTCAGAGGCAGCAAGCTCAGACTCTACATACAGGTTTAAAAAAAAATATTGTCCCGAGGCTGGAGAGCACAGTCAGTGGTTAAAGCACTAGTCACTGTTCAGGGACCCAGGGTCAATTCCCAGCACCCACATGGTAGTTCACAGTTCTCTGTAATCAGAGAGATCTGATGTGCTCTTCTGGCCTCCCTGGGCTGCAGGCATGTACACACACACAGGCAGGCAAAATACACAAAATAAAACATTTTGGATAGTCCTAAATTAAAGAATAAGGGGATTGGATGCTCTCTTCTGGCCTCCAAGCATACCAGGTACACACATACATGGGGCACAGACAGACAGACAGACACACAGAGAGAACATTAAGGTAGGGAAACATGATAAGCAGATACAGCTGGCATTCTCTGTGAGGGGAAGTAGTTATTGCTTTGGTCTACTATGTAGCTCAGGCTGGTTTGGAACTCCTGCTTTAGCATGAGAATCCTGAGGAAAATGATGACTTTAAAAACAAAAATGATGCTGGCTGTAACCCACGGCCCACTCCTGTAACCCCAGTCCTAAGGCTGCTGAAGGTCACTGTGAGTCTAAGGCAGCCTAGGGTGCACAATGAGTTCAAGGCCAGCCCAGGCCACAAAAGGCTGCATATCAAAAAACTTAAAACTGTCCAGGCAAATGTATCAGCAGGTACTCTAGGGATAGGTAGGGCCTGGGAACTAGCCTGTGCTCATGTTTCCATGTGCATGTGCTGACAGTGATCTGCACTTATGTAGAAAGATGTCCTTATTCTCTCTGTGGGGCTTAGGGATGGACTATAGGATGTCTGTGACTCATCACAAATGTTCAGGAAGTCCGTAAAAGACTTCCATGAACTTCATGGACTATAGGACAGTAGCAGTTCAGGAGCACAGTTTGGCAGATGTTTAAAACCTGCACAATTTACCATACAGACTAGCAACTCTACTCCCAGGTAGCTATCTCAGAGAAACTCTACAACATGTCTGTACTAAGTCTCAGAGTGAAGTGTTTAATCCTTTATTCAACAGAGGTAGTGAGAGCCGGAGCTGCTCAGCGGAGAGCAAGTGTGAAGCCCTGCGACAGGAAACAGCAGGACAGGCGTCTGCCCAAGTCTACACATTCACCACAACACAGTGTTTCTCACCAGTGAAGACAGACGAAATCCTAATGCGTGCCAAGATAAGCATAAACCTAATAAAGTCCCATCCAGAGGAGAGCCAGCCATGCTACGCTGTTGCTCTGTGGCATGGCCTGCAATCTGTCAGAAGCTGAGTTCAAGGCCAGACTGGCCTACTGATCCAGTTCCAAGACAGCCAGGGCTGCACAGAGAAACCTCACCTCAACCAAAACAACAACTTAAAGAAGACAACACCAACGAGATCACCCAGACAACAAGAACAAAATAAATAATTTCACCAAGAAATACAAATAGCCAGGCCAGGTGGTACAGGCCTGGAATACTCTTAGCATTTAGGAAACAGAGTCAGGAAGAATGACCAAAGTTCAAGACCAGCCTGGTCTCCAATGCCAAGCAAGTCAGGACTTCACTCTGAGAACCTAAATAAAATCATGAAAGAAAGAAAAGAAAGAAAAGAAAGAAAGAAAGAAGGAGGGAGGGAGGGGCGGGCTAGAGAGATGGCTCAGCGGTTAAGAGCGCAGACTGCTCTTCCAGAAGTCGTGAGTTCAAATCCCAGCACCCACATGGTGGCTCACAACCATCCGCAATGGGATCCGATGCCCTCTTCTGGTGTGTCTAAAGACAGCTACAGTGTACTTAAATAGAAAATAAATAATCCTTGGGCTGGAGTGATCGGGGCCGGGGGAGGGGGGGAAGAAGAAAGAAAGAAATGAAGGAAGGAAAGGAAAACATGACATTTCCTAGGACAGCAGCTGCTGTGGCAGTACATATGGTAGTACAGCCTCGCTAGCCCAGCATTTGGGAGGCTGTGGCAGGAGACTCATGAGTTGACAGTCAGCCTGGACTATGACATGAGAGGACTCAAAACTGAATAGGAACATTTCCAAGGCCAAAGGGTTCTTTACTGGCAGGCCCACCAGCGCTGAGCAGAGTATCTGAAAACACACTAAGGTGCACTGCTGTCCATTCCGGCCAAGGGCCTCTGGAGTCAGAGCAGCTATCAAAGGCTTCCAGAGAATGGAAAGATTATGATTCATTGAAAGAATCAAAACAAATATAACATATCAAGATCCAGGCCTTCCAATCCTGAGAAAAATATAGCCGGCCTTCAAATGAACAGCCCAGCTCAAGTCCTATCAATTACGGGTCAGAGAGTAAAAGAAGTTGATTAGAATGTCAAAGTCTCAAATATTTCCACTGCACTTTCAGAAAGACTAACTTTAAGGGGACAGAAGATTTTCCAAGAAATGGGCTGGATCTAATCGACAGAAACAAAGCCCGGGCTAAGAGCATGCAGCAGCAGGCCTACAGCTCAGCTAGGCAGACTGCTGTGGCTAACGCTTTTTGTGCTTTTTGTGCGAGGTCTTGGCCTGCTGGTCTCTCTCTGTCTCCCCACCCCCGCCCTCTCTCTAGCCCTGGCTGTCCTGGAACTCTCTCTGTAAACCATGCCGGCGGCAAACTCACAAAGAACTACGGGGCTCTGCCTCCTCCATGCTGGAATCAAAGGCATACGGCCCAATGCCTGGCATAGATTATTGTTTAATGTGTATTTAATGTATATGGATGTTTCCTTCATGGACGTCATGCAGGTGTCTCCACCCAGGACCTGTGCACGAACAAAGTCTTTAACCACTGAGCCAGACCCAATTCCTTAGAATTCCTTTTATTTTAAAACATGGGAGAGGGGAAAGGGCTGACAGAACAGATACGAAGAATACACAGCTGGAAGGAACAAAGATATTTAATTTGAAAACAACAAACAAACAAACAAACAAAAATCAGCCAAACAAAACATGGAGCTAGAGCCAGGCGGTGGTGGTGCACACCTCTGACCCAAGCAGAGGCAGGAGGATCTCTGAGTTTGAGTTCAAGGCCAGCCTCAGTTACAGGGCAGGCAGAGCTACAAAAAAGAAACATCTCGCCGGGCAGTGGTGGCACACGCCTTTAATCCCAGCACTTGGGAGGCAGAGGCAGGTGGATTTCTGAGTTCGAGGCCAGCCTGGTCTACAGAGTGAGTTCCAGGACAGCCAGGGCTACAGAGAAACCCTGTCTCAAAAAACCGAAAGAAAGAAAGAAAGAAAGAAAGAAGGAAAGAAGGAAGGTCTCAAGAAAGGGGGAGGGAAGGATAGGTGGTAAGCACATGCACTAGGCCAACTGGGCTGAAGTGAGCACACAGCACAAACCTATGGAATGTCACACCATGCCCTAGAAACACGACTCTTCTATTAAAATGGATTTTAAAAACAGCTGAGGATGTCACTCGGTGACACAGGATTTACCCAGCATGCCCCTGTGGTAGCATTCCCAGCTCCTCAAAATAAACATATCTCATTTCTTTGCTTTTGATGATAGAGTCACCCAGGTACACCACCAACCCTTACACACTCTGACAAGAAGCTGGAGAAGTGAGTGCTGAACACAGCTATCTTCCGTAGTGGGCAAATAGCTCACATAAATTGAGGGGGAAAGTCACAGAAACATACAAACGACTGATAAAAGCATAGAAAGATGCACAATCTCCCAAGCAAGCAGCTCACAGTCACTTGTAACTGTATCTCCCGGGCATTTGAGACCTTCTGACCTCTACTGGCATCCTTGGGATACATTCATACAAACACAACATGGTGCACAGACATACATACAGGCAAAACACCCACATGAATTAAACCTAGTAGCAAAAAAAAAAAAATAGAACAACAAAAAAGTTCTGGTGGCAAGAGAAAAAAAAAAGGCAAAGTCTTAGTGATTTTGAAATCCAGATGGCCTGTACGTAGACATGGTGCATCATCTATTTTTTTCTGAGTATCTAAAAAACCATGATACAGCACACTGGAGGCAGGGGACGGCAAGAGGATCAGGAGTTCCAAGCCAGCCTTAAGTTCAAGGCAGCCCCAGGCTCCATAAGGGAAAGCAGAATGAAAAAGGAAAGAAAGCAAAGAAATAGCCACCCTGCATGAGCAAAGCACTGAATGAAGCATACTAGCAACCAAGGGAATGCAGAAACACCTTTTACCTGACAGACAAGCAGGCCTGGCAAAGGGAAACCTTAAGTTCTCAGGAAACAGGCTCCCTAACTGCCTCATTACCAAGATGAACATCCTTCAAGGAGGGAATCAGGAGACATTCTTGAGAACCTCTAAAATAATGAGACAGATGTGGTGGAACACATCTGGAATCCCAAGGCTCAGTCAGCTGCGGCAAGATGATCAGCAGTAGTTCAAGAGCAGTCTTGGATACAGGAAACCTTGGCCACCCCCACACTACAAAAATGGAGGAGTTTGGTGTGGTTGTACACACCTGGAATCCCAGCACTGGAGAAACAACTAGAGGCAGATTACTGCCGATTCCAGACCAGCCTCTACACGGGGGGTGGGTCTCCAGCATAGCCACACAGTGAGTTCTAGGCCATCCAGCAGTACACAGGGAGACTCTAAAAACAATTGTCTATATGGCAGGGTTGCCTATCTTTTCTGTCCTGAACAAGTGAATTTGTTGTAAGTCATAAGTCACAAGAAAGAGAGGTTGGCAAGTTAGCAGATAGATTATAATGGTTAAAAACTTAAAAAATCCACAAATGGGTGTTCAAAAAATACATCACAGAAAATGCTAATAAGGAAATCTAATTGTCCCTGAGTGTCTGAGAGCTGGTTCTCTGCCCCCACTCCCAGGGACACCCAAACCTGTAGCTGTTCAAGCTGAAGACAAGTAGCACAGGACTGCTATCTATGACTGTGGACAGTCTCATCGTCCTCCCTTCTGGATCCCTAGCAGTGAGAAACACACGTTAAAGTATACTGTGAATTCCACATACATGGGGGGCTGGAGATGGTTCAGTGGCTAAAAGCACTGACTACTCTTGCAAAGGACCTGAGTTTAATTCCCAGGACCCAACAGCAGCTCAGAGCCAGGTCCAGTTTCAGGTGATCCAATGCCCTCTTCTGGTCTCCTAGGACCCTAGACATGGGCACACTGCAGACAGATATGCAGACCAAACACCCAAACACACAGAAGATAAAATAGGGTTGTTTTTTGTTTTTTGTTTTGGTTTGGTTATTGGAGACAGGGTTTCTCTGTGTAGCTCTGGCTATCCTGGAACTTCCTGGCAGATGTAAGTCTGTATGCATTCAGTGCAGATGCAACAGAACTTAATGCTCTGACCCGCGTTAGATGTGAGCTAACAGGAAGTTATAAGACACGTGGGACAACAACCAGGCCCTAAATAGTTAAACAGATGTGTTTCTGCAATAAAGACAACAATGTAAAAACCCAGTGGCTGTCTTACTTTGTTTGCTGGCTGGAGTTTTAAGATTTTATGCAACCAGCAGGGCAGGGTGGTGGCACACATCTTTAATCCCAGCACTCGGGAGTCAAAGGCAGGTGGATCTCTATGAGTTTGAGACCAGCCTGGTCTACAGTGTGAGTTCCAGAACAGCCAGGGCTACACAGAGAAACCCTGTCTCAAAAAAACAAAAACAAACAAACTTCAAAGCAACTTGAGAATTCAGAAGTGCAAGTCTATTGGAACATAAAACTTTTCAGCACCAACACCGTAAGTACAATAGGACTAGCCTAAGCCAACACCCTAAGCACAGTAGGACTAGCCTAAGTCAATGCCCTAAGCACAGTAGGACTAGCCTAAGCACACATTTCCACCCCAATTTCTGCTAACAGATTGAAGAGCTGTGATGTAATGCAAAAGGAAAGAGAGAAACCTTCTCTAACTAGCAGGGACTCTGCAGTTAAGAGCACCAGGTGCTCTTGCACAGAACCCGGTTTCAGAAATTTAGCATCCTTTTGGTAGCTGGAGATCTGATGGCTTCTTCTGGCCTCCACCGGAATACACCTAGTACACACACCACACTGATACGACTCTCAGACACATAAACACATCTTTAAAAGGATTAATTAAAACCACAACGACACTAAGATGTTTCCATAACGGAAAAAGAGAAAAAAAACAGAGGCTGCAGACTGGCTCAGCAGGTGGAGTGTCCGCCTAGCAGGCCCCGGCAATGCACACTGCTGGCGGGGACAAACACCTGTGACCCCAGCACGGGGAAGGAGACCAGAGCACGTGGAGGTTGGAGGTTATATGACTATGGGAGACAACTAAAAGCAAAACAGAGCAAGACGCAGACATGGTGGCTCACAGCTGTAACTCCTAAGCTGCAGAAGCAGGAGGATTACCTGAGTCGGGGCTAGAGTGAGACTCTTCAGAAGCATGTCTTTTGTTGGTCAATCATTAGAGGGTGGATGGTCTGTAACAGTCCATGAGCTAATGACAGCATAGTGACTCAAGTGTGAAGGCTCAACAACTCTCCCGAGTACTAGAATCACAGGCATATGCCATCGAACCTGGCTTTTACGGATATGAACGGTACACCTATAAAGCAGGAGTTGGAGGGCTCAAGCAGAAAGGGTCCATGTCACTAAAAGACAGGGACACAGCTGAGCTCTCATCTCAATGTGGGGGGCCCTATGTTCAATTCCTGGGAAAGGAGGAAAAAGTTGGTTCAGCAGGTAAATGTGTGCTTTGAAAACCCGATGACTTGAGCTGACACCTGGAACCCACAGAAGAAGAGTCGAACCCGTTCTGACCTGTGTGAGCATTGTGGACTGTGTACAGCGGTTCTAACATACACTGCACAATAAAGAGAGAAATACAGACGCCTTTCCACTAGCTGAGGCAGGAGGACCACAGTGAGATGAGGACTCAACACATCTCCCCTCTCTCATGAACAGCCAGCATGTCTACACACTGCAAAAGATGCTTAGGGGCATTTCCTGAGGGGTGTGTGTGTGTGTATGTGTGTGTGTGTGTGTGAGTGTGTACACGATGTTATATAAATGTGGGCATTCAGAGAAGAGTGTCCTAAGAATGGCGCTAGGTGTGCCAATTCCAGAAGAAAAACCAACCTGTAATCCCCTAGGCCAGGAAGATGGGCAGAGCTCGTTCTAGGGAAGAGAAAGTAGCTGGCCGCTGGGAGGCGAAGCTGTATGGGAATGGGCACAGGCAAGGAAGCGGCCTCCACCGAGAAAGTCAGCTCTGCAGAGAAGACGAGAGGATCTACCAGCCATGAGTCCACCACCCAGAACACGGGCCTGCCTCTTACAACCTCACAGCAAACATAGAAACCAACTGAAAAGGAGGGAGGACTAGAAGACACATTTCCCCAAAGAAAATGTACAAATGGGGGCTGGAGAGATGGCTCAGCGGTTAAGAGAACTGGCTGCTCTTCCAGAGGTCCTGAGTTCAATTCCCAGCACCCACATGGTGGCTCACAACCATCTGTAATGGGATCTGATGCCCTCTTCTGGTGTGTCTGAAGACAGCTACAGTGTGCTCATATAAATGGAGTAAATAAATCTTCAAAAAAAGAAAGAAAGAAAAAAGAAAGAAAATGTACAAATGGCCAACAAATACATAAAAGATATAATATCAGTAACAAGGAAAATAAGAATCCAGATCGTAAGGAAGGCCTGACAAAAGTAACTGACCTCCGTTCTATCCGAAAAGCTGTCCTGACTTCTACTCACTGTGGCTCCCATATCCACCATGCACACACACAATGCTACATTTGAAAATTGTTGACATTGACTGGGATGTTGTTTATCAGGACGCTGTCCTGGTGATGATGAGGAAACTAGCATAGGCTCTCATTCATCCCTTGCAGACATGTAACAGCATCAGTCATTGGGAAGCATTAGCAGCTCTCAACCACTGTCCCAGCCTGGTGACCACACTGGCAGCTTTCTATACTTGAGGGAAACGGGTGCTCCAACTTCAGAGAACAGGACGGACAGACAGAGATGGGGAGAAAGAAAGAAGCCAGACACAAAAGGTCAAATACGTTATCATTCTATTTATAGACTAGTTCCATCTGAAGTAACAGAGCTCAGGGCGGGGGCCTGGACAGGAGGAAGTGGGGCAATTTCGTAAAGGCTGCAGCTGTCCCTGGGGTAACTGCTGTGAAGCACTGTGAGCCCCAAGGGGTGACTGCACCAGACTGCTGGCTCACACCTGTAATCTCAGCAAGCTGAGAGGCAGAGGCAGGAGGAGCCAGTAAGCTTTCTTCCAGTAAATTTCAGAGCAGCCTGGTCTATACAGCAAGTTCTAGGCCAGCCAGGGTTACACAGCAGAACCCTGTCTCAAAACAAGAGTCAAATTTACAACAACCACTTTTCTCATTCCTAACAATACCGCCTGACCAATATTCTTTACAAAAAACAACTCCTCACTTGTCATTCATGATCTCATCATCTCTGTCCAAAACAAAACTCTCCACAACAGAGGCACAAGGCTCTGCATATCCTGAATTATGTTCTGAGACTTCACTGTTATCTCAGTGTAGACTACGAATCTTCCTGGGTATTATGCAACTTTTCTCTGATGGCTTCGGGTAATGAAGCTCCTACTGGAGATCAAACCATGACAGGAGGGACACTTCCTACTCTTTTACACGATTGCTAGCATCTGCCCCTAAACATGTTTAAATCTTGCCTTGTGGGGCTGGAGACATGGCTCAGTGGTTAAAGGCCTTTACTTCTACAAGTTCAGTTCCCAGCACCCACCCTGGGTGACTCCTAAGTGCCTTTGATTCCAGATCCAGAAATCAAATGCCTCTAGCCTTTATGGGCACCTGCACTCATGTGTACACACTGACACACTCATGCACGAGCATGCATATAATTCAAAATAAAAATACTTAAAAACAAACAAACAAACAAAAGCCACTCCCTAGTAGTTTTTGCTAACTCGGGGGTGATGGACAGGAAATGGTAAAGAAACCAGCCCTGGAGCAGTGTGGTGGAGGCAACAGCAGATAGATCTCTGAGTTTGAGGCTAGCCTGGTCTACACAGCAAGTTCCAGGACAGCTGGGGCTACAAAGTTTTAGGAAAAATATATATATACCCCTGGGGCTGGTAAGATGGCTTGGCGGGTAAATGCGTTTGTGATCAAGCCTAATGACCCGAGTTTGATCCCCAAGACCTACACCATAGGAGCCAACCTAATTCCCATAATGGAGTACGCATGCCCATTTCCTCGTCCCCACAAAAATAAATAAAACGTGAGAAGCAAAAAACAAGAGCCAGGGCTGGAGAGATGGCTCAGCAGTTAAGAGCACTGACTGCTCTTCCAGAGGTCCTGAGTTCAATTCCCAGCAACCACATGGTGGCTCACAACCATCTGTAATGGGACCTGATGTCCTCTCTGGTGTGTCTGAAGACAGTGTAGTCATACAAATAAAATAGATGAATCTAAAAAAGTTTCTTAAAAAAAGAAAAGAAACCAGAGAGCCAACCATACCTCCGCAGTGTAGTTCTTATCTGTGACTGGAAGTGCGAGCCCTATGGTAACAGCATGTGGACGCTTTCGCTAGGACAGGACAGCAATGTACTTTTCCTAATGTTTCTTTAACTAAAGTGACACTCAGGCGGCCATAACTGGAGGGTCGAGGGCAAGGCAGAGCTGGGTTATTTAGCGAGAAGCTACCTTGGGGGAGAGAAGGGGAGAGGTTCAGAAGCCCCACTCCTCCGTGTCAGACCGCTCACAGACACCTGGAGCTCCAGTCCAGACCTGGGTACTCTCCTCTGTCCTCCAAGAACAGGCTGAGAGCACACTCAAGAACCCAGATGAACAATTTTTAGAAAGAAAACCCTAAAATGAACGTGTTCTATATAAGTTTCATAAGCTATAAGGTTCTATTACACCAAGAATCTCAAATTTTATATGCTACTTAAAAATAAGTGTAAAATAAAACTTATAGCCAAGAACTCCCAATTTTCTCAGAAAACATGCTAAGAATAACACAGGAGAATAACCCTGTGGGGTTCTTTTCTAAAGCTGGTGTTTGGCACTGTTTTCCTTTTCTCCTCTTGGTGCTGGGGTCTGAACTCATGGCCTCACACATGTTAAACACACAACATCAATGACTGATTCCCTCACACAAACATGCATTGGGGGAGGGGGGGAGGTGTTTGAAGCAGGCCTCGGACATCTGAGGATGACCCTGACCCCTAAGCCTCCATCTCTGGGGATTTCAAGTGTGGGTCACCAAGCCTGACTTATACATATGTAAGAAGACTGCTGAAATACCAAGTCTCATCTTTCGATCAGTGACTAGATCAGGAAAGCATTAATGCAGGGCTGTGACTAAGAATGGGGTCAAGTTCAGGGGGCATGCC
>JADRCH010000129.1:2361217-2421928 GCA_019843965.1 Rhynchomys soricoides | reverse complement strand
GGGGGGTCGCACAGCTAACTCACTTCACACTGAGGACACACCGGGGGTCACACAGCTAACTCACTTCACACTGATTTCAGCTGTCTCTCGGGTTACACGTTTACTTAACAGGGAGCTTCGACAACACTAACACCAGGAGGGCATTGCTATATAAGGTTTTCCTCAGTTTATTTCTAGAAAACTTACGTTCCAGACAGGGGCTACAGCTCACCTGCAGAGTGTTCTAGTGCCTGGAGTCTCAGTTTGCACAGTATACACCAGCGGTGGCGGCGCTGTGCACCTATAATCCCAACATCAGGTAGAGGCAGGAAAGTCAAAAGTTCAAGGTTATCCTAAACTGAACAGCAAACTCAAGAGATAAGAAAAATACCTGCACCACCCATGGTAGTGAGCAAAGAAAGACTCCATGAAGACCCCTGGGTCCCCAGAGACAGCTAAAGACATTCTAGTACAGCGTGAGCCTAAGGACTGCCAAGAGCAGCCCCCAACTGCACAGCCACACTCCCCAATCAGTCCAATGCTGACCCTTCAGGTACGGTCCTCGTTGCCGAGTGTGGTAGTGTGCACAGTTAATCCCAGCACTGGGAAGACTAAAGCAGGGAGGATCTCTGTGAGTTTGAAGCCAACCTGGTCTAATAGCAAGTTCCTGGACATCCAGGGATGCAGAAAAAACCTGTCTCAAGAAAGAAAAGAAATTTACATGAGAACTTCACCTGAACACAAAACAAGAGAATTCTTTACAGAACAGAAAATTAATTTGAAGTTTAACAATGAATTGTACACTTAAAATGGTAAGATGGTAATTTCATTGCATGTATCTTATATTTTCTATATGTTGATTCAGGACAAGGACTCACTTAGCCCAGACTGACCTATGATTCAGTGATCGTCCTGCCCCAGCCTTCCTTCCACAGGATGGAATAGAGCAGACCTATCGCATACAGGTTCTCTTTTTATATTGGTGACACAGGGTTTCACTATATAGTCCTGGTGTCCTGTAATTCTCTATAGAGTCCAGGCTGGCCTGGATTCACAAAAACCTGCCTGCCTCTGCCTCTCCAGTGCTGGAATTAAAGGTGTGTATCATCGTGCCTGGTTTGCTACAAACTCTTTAATTCATAGTCCAGCTGCATGTATGAAAGAAATTCCACTGACAGGAAATTATGCGACTCTACCAACTGCTCCAGTTAGCCATTTTGGTGCTGGGGCTTGAACCTAGATCATCATGGATGCTAGGCAACTACTTTAACTACTGAGCTGCATGCAGTCTTCAGTTTAGCCTTTGAATACTGAATTTACTCATATAGGACATAGTCACTGATGAGCTTTAAAAGGAAGTTGACACTGCTAGCAGTTTAAATAAGTACTAGAAAAAATGCTCTATAAATAAATAAGCAAATAAATAAATAAATAAATAGGGGCTGGAGAGAGAGGGCTCAGTGGCTGCTCTTCCAGAGGTCCTGAGTTCAGTTCCTGGCAACTGAGCCACATGGTGGCTCACAACCACCTGTAATGGGATCTGTTGCCCTCTTCTGGTGTGTCTGAAGATAGTGATGGTGTACTCACATAAAATAAATAAATCTTTAAAAAGAAAGAGAAAACCAGTCTTTAAAAATGACTCCAGCAAAGTGGTGGTGCACGCCTTTAATCTCAGCACTTGGGAGGCAGAGACAGGCGGATTTCTGAGTTCGAGGCCAGCCTGGCCTACAGAGTGAGTTCCAGGGCGGCCAGGGGTACACAGAGAAACCCTGTCTCGAAAAACCAAAAATAAATAAATTAATTAATTAAATAAAATAAAATAAAAATGACTCCAGCTCTGGGAAGGCTTAAGCAGAAGGATCTCTGAGTTCCAGGTCAGACAGGGCTAGAGCGTGAGACCTGTTTCAAATGAAACCAAAAACCATAAAACAGAATTACCTGGGAAAGACAGGCACCTGAATCCCACCTCCCGGGTATGGAAGTGGGAATCCAGTGCTCTAGGCCAACCTAGACTATGTATGACCCTGTCTCAACAGAAGAAAACATATGAGGCTGGTATCTTCCCTTTTTTTGAGACCAAAATGTCAGTTTTTGATATAGACAACAAAAATACTTTGGGTTACATTTTAGAAGACTCAGGATCTTCATTTTAGAATAATGGTTTTTAACCATGTGGCAGCTTTATTGTTTTTGTTGCTTAATGTTTAAACCCTACTTCAGTTTACCTTTTGTCTCTATCTCAAATCTCATAAGCCTTTGTCACTCTGAAGACTTGAATGACAGTTTCTCATTTTCCATCTTTTCAGAGCTGAAGGTTAAAGAATGTTGTGTAGCATTTATATCCAATGAGGACTTTGACTGACTGACTGACTGACTGACTGACAGGGTTTCTGTGTGGAACCCTGGCTTTCCTGCACTGGCTCTGTAGACCACACTGGCCTTGTCTCTGCCTCCATGTGCTGTGATTAAAGGCGTGCACAACCACCTTGGCTCAGGGTACAGATCTTAAGAACACAGTTAGCTGGTCGATAGGGTCTCTGTTGTGTGGTTCTGAGACCTTTTTATTTTTTAATTAAAAAATATCAGTGGGGTGGTAGTGAGTGACATATGCCTTTAATCCCACCACCTAGAGGGCAGAGACAGGTGGATCTCTTGTGAGTTCGAGGCCATCCAGGTCTACACAGAAGTGCCAGGATGGCTGGAGTTATATAATAGAGATTCTGTCTCATAGAAAACAACAAACAAGGAGCTGGAGCGATGGCTCAGAGGTTAAGAGCACTGGCTACTCTTCCAGAGGTCCTGAGTTCAGTTCCCAGCAACCACATGGTGGCTCACAGCCATCTATAAGCAGATCTGGTGCCCTCTTCTGGCCTGTGGACATACATGCAGACAGAACACTGTATACATAATAAATAAATGTTTAAAAAAAAAAGAAAAAGAAAAAAAAAGAAAACAATAAACAAACCCAGTCTTTCTTTATTACTACTTTGTGTGAGTACTGCACGCAGGAGTATGGAGGTCAACGGTTGGTACACTGGTTCTCTTCGTTTTTCCAGACAGGGTTTCTGTATGTAGACTAGGCTGGCCTGGAACCCAGAGAGATCTGTCTGTCTCTGCCTCCGCAGGCCTGGGGTTTGCACAACCACATCCGGCTGGGGGAGGCATGTTGTTACTTTTTGCAGCCACATGCCCCGCCTGTCCCTCACTTGTCACAAACTCTGAAACAGTCTCAGAGAGCACATACCCCTCAAGTGTATGAAACCAATTGTGCTGGGTTCGCAGTCAGAATAGCTGTGCTAGTGAACACTGGCAGTACTAAAATCTTAGCTGGGTCTGATGGCTTACACCTGTAATCCCAACACCAAGTATCAATGGCCCCTTGCCTCTTCAGTATTTAAATGGTCAAGCCAGGAGAAACTAGGGGGAAATAATGGTTCTTTTCCCGCCAAAATGCCAAGCTTCCTAGCGTAAACAAGAGGAAAAAGGAGCTGGGAAACACACAAGCATAAGAACTCTACACAGACCAGAGATCTTAGAGACTAGACTAAAGCAATACGAACTCCTACATCCGTCCACAACCTATCACTCTGTCTCAGTCATAAGCTAAGCTCTCAATGTACCCTGGTTGGCCTGTAACTTGCTATGTAGACCAGCCTGGCCTCAACTCACTTAGATGTGCCAGCTTCTGTCTCTGGAGTACAAGGAATAAAGGTGCGCCCAGAGGAGAGCCACCTAGCTGGTGCTCAGAAAGTTAGATACATTCCCTGCATCCGATCATCTGGACCTAACACACACACACAGCAACTGCAGATTGCCTGAGCTGTTTCTAGCACCCACTACTAGTAGCTCACAGCCCAGATGTACCCTGGCCTCCAAAAGAACCTGCACACACACACGTACTTGTAATTAGAAAATAATAAAAATAAACTTAAGGTTTTTTTATTTTTTAAGACACAAACAGAGCTCACAAGTACTTGTTTAACTCTGAAGGCTGTGTCCTTCATTCAAATGCCTCCCAGTTTACCAAACACGAAAATATCAGCCCCATTCTTGTAATGGTTGGTTTTAAAAAAACCACTAGTGAAAACATACTTCACCTCTGGTTCTCATCACAGATAAGCATCACTGGAGGGGAACTAGCTAGGAACAGGATAAAAATCTAAGCTTACAACCTCTTTTCAGACACTGCTCGAGGCATCGGGTGGACATGGAAATAAATGGGAGTTTGTTCAAGAGATGCCAAGAGAAACAAGATTCCACATGTCAGGTCACTGAACGCTCAACACAGGGCAAAGGGCATGCACCTCCTTGCTTTTTGCCTAAATCCCGATGAGTTGCTTCACCTGAGAGCCTTTCAAAGGCAGTCTAATGGTCTCCAGTTCCTCCCTCACCCCGAGTGAACTTAACAGTCCCTACTTGGAGACTAGGGGCGAGTCTTGCTTATCAAAAACAGCACTTGCTGCTTTAAGAGCCAAGACACACGTCGGTACCTTGAGACAGTCCCACTTCAGTCTGTACAACCCAACTACAAGCCAAAACATCTGGTCCCCAACCTAACCATTTCCCCAGTGCTCTGCCAAATAAGCCCGTCCATTCCAGTATTCAGGACGCTTCTCAAAGTTCCCAAGGACAAGCCCCTGCCCAGGACTCCAGTGTCTTCAGAAAGTCCCTGCCTCCAAGATCGGCTCCTTCCCTCCACTTTCTGAAGACTTTTCCCAGTCCTTTTCGCGGGCCTGGTACTCCAGGTACTCCATTAGATGTCACGTCTCCCTGGCACAACTCTTCTTTCTCACCACACAGGTGATTATCATTTGTGTTCCCTCCGCCCCAAAACTCATTTCCCCCTTATCTCTCCTCAAATAGACACACACACACACACACACACGATCTACTACTCTCAGCTCCGAGACCTCTCCCGAGCGCAGAGCTCGACCTCCGCACCCAGCACGATCCCTCGAGTTTCCTCATCGTCCTGTCATCCTCAGCTCCTACACTTCTCACCTTTTTAAAAGGAAAACACTTCGCGACTCTCGTTTCCTGGGCTTCCTACTCCCAGAACACACGCTTTTCGTCCCAGATCGACTCCCTTGGCTTCCATCCCACCACTTCTCCCCTCTTCCCATGTTCTTCGGGCCCGGACTCCCAGCCACCTCCCGCCTGGGTTGGGCTGGGCCCGGCCCGGCCCTGCCCTGCCGGACCCGCGAGAGGGTTCGGGTGTTTTTTCCCTCGGGGCCGCGAGGCCGCTGCCAGCAGGGTTGGCTCCGCGTGGGGCAGGCTCACCAGTTGGTCATGTCCAGGAAGAAGGCGCAGCCGGCCGGGTTAAGCTGGAAGCCGAGTAGCCGCTGGAACTCGGAGATGAGCACGTCCTTGTCCGTGGTGCCCAGGCAGCTGAACTTCTGCATGAGCTCGGGATCCAGGTCCACGTCCATGCCCTCCATGGCGGGGGGCCCGGACGCACAGCTTCCACCGCCCCGACCTGCTTCTCCACGGGCGGCCGCCGCGCCCGGGCCCGGGCCCACGAAGGGCGGCCCGCTGCTGGCCGGCGCCGCGCGCGCTGCTCCGAGACAGGCCCCAGGCCTCTCACCGCCTCATGGGCTGCGCGCGCCGCGCCGCGACGCACCGCTCGCTCCCTCTCTCGCTGGCTTTTGGGCTCGCGCTCCCCCCCCCCCCCCCCCCCCCCTGACGCCCGCCTCCGTCGCCGCCGCTGCCGCCGCCGCGGTTCGCAGCACCGCCGCCTCCGCCTCCTCCAGGGCCGCGCCCAACGCGCACGCGCGGGGCCGCGTGGGCCCCGCCCCTTCCTCTCCTGAAAGCCCGCCTTTAGTGCCGTCATAACTCGGTGACGTATCTCGCGTGACCTCACCGCGACTGAGCGGAGGGGGCAGGAAATGGGAAGCCGGAAAGGGCGGCTCTGGGCGGGTCTCTGTCCTCGCGGGAGTCCCCACGGTGCGTGGGAGGAGTCACGAGTTTGGGATAAACTTCTGTGACAAGCAACCCCACCCCTGTTCCGATTGGGAACCAGAAGTCGCCTCAGGGACAGCGACCGTGGCAAGGTCAAAGTGCAGAGGCCACCACAGAGCTGGCTCTTGCTGTTCCGCTCTCAGAGGACTATTTTAAAAAGACAGTTTCCCAAAGCAGCCGTGCACGCTTAGTCGCTGGGTTCTGACTTGAGTTTCTCGTGACTGCCTATGTTACTATGCAACCTTAGCATGACGTCTCCAAAAAATAAAGGCAGCCTCATGCAAGCATCAGTCACAGGTCAGAGGAACACTCCCCTCGCTGCCAGAACTGATCCTCTGCAAAGGAAAGTCAATCTCTAAAATCCAAGACAAAAAAATGACTGGAGATAGTATCCAGTTACTTCTGTGAGGTTCCATTTGAAGCCCATTCTGTCACCAAGTATTTTCTCAGTGTCACCTATTAGCAAATACGACTAGGTATGGAGATGGAGGTGGGTAAGAAATGATCTGCAACTGGGGACATGGCTTAATAAGCTCTTTCCCTGCAGGCAGGAAGACCTGAGTTTCTGAAAGCAGATGCTCCGCTCTCGCATATAAGGCCTGGCTGAGAGCAAGGGTGGCGGACCGGTCTCACCCACTTTTAATCCCAGCACTGGGGAAGCGGGCAGATTTCTGTGAGTTTGATGCCAGCCAGAGATACTCTAGATCCTGCTTTTAAAAAATAATTAAACCACCCTAGCACTCAAGAGGCAGAGGCAGGCCTTCTTAGTGGAGTTGATTTTGATCTCCTCATCCTCCTACCTCTGCCTGCTGGGATAACAGGGGTTTGTCACAACTACTAAAAAGAGACTCAACTGAAGCCCAAGTGAAGTCAGTGGGTCTGGGATGAAGCTCAGAATCACCTGGCGATTTTTATCTTATTCAAGTTTTAAGATCAGTACCTGGAGCAAATACAATGACTGCTGATCGTTTGCTCAACAGTTCCACCTGATTAAAGATTAACAAATTAAACTATGTTTACGGATGTGTTTGAATTACATCGGTGTCATGAACTGCAACTGTGAGTTCAGGAGGAACAGAGCTCAGGGTGATCAGCATGACCGTTTGTCTATTCCTACCATTGGCAGTGCTCCCAAACACACTACACTTTAGTCATGGGTCCTTAGAACATAAACTACCAAATTGGCTTCATATCCCATGCCTGTGATCCCCACAGTTAGGAGGCAGAGGATCAGGACGGAAGGCCACCCTTAACTGCTTAGTAAGGTCAAAGTGAGCCTGGGCTACATGAGACCTTGTCTCAAAAAAAGCCAAAAGCCAGCCTCATATGGTGACACACCTGTGATCTCAGCGCTTGGGAAGCAAAGGCTGGAGAATAAGGAATTGAAAGCCGGCCGTTGCTCCATAGTGAGTTTGAAACCAGCCCTGGTGACTTGAGACTCTGTCTCAAACAAATCAATAGAGCCAGACAGGGTGGTTTACATCTGTAATCCCAGGAGTGGGAATCACTACCAGGGACTGAGGTAGGGCGTTGCTATTTGTTCAAGGCCATTCAGGATGAGTTTTGAAGACAGTTTGAATAGCACAAGACTTTATCTCAATAAATGGAATGAAAGCAAAAGCTAGGGGAAACTCAAGCTCCGGGTTTAGAGAGAGACCCTGCCTCGGAGAAGGGGGAGGAGACTTGATAGAGAACACCTGATCTGGCCTTAGAGCCTGGGTGAGCGAGCAGGATGGGAGTGTCAACTGTTGGTGGGCATGTTGGGGAGCTGGTTCTCTCCTTCCACTGTGGCATCTGAGGCTCAGGTTGTGAGACTTGTATATCCTGCTTTTACCCACTGAGTCATCTCACTGGCCCCCCAGAAATAATCTCTAAGTGGAAAGAGAGGAAATTGGAAAGGGTATACAAAATGTTAGGCAGACTGCTTCCTAGGCGGTTACAGGGTATATACATGTCCACTTTTGACGTTAAGGCAGAGTCTCACTGTGTAACCCTGGCTGGCCTGGATCTCTTCGTGTAGACCAAACTGGTCCTAAACTTACTGTGTACCCAAGGATGACCGTCAACAGTTGTCTTCCTGCCTCCATTTACCAAGTGCTGGGATTATAGGCATGAATCACACCTGGCTTATAATATCATTTTTATTAAAGTTTATTTCTCTCATTTTTGAGTTAATATAGCAACAGTCCCATGTCCTTAACTTTTCAAATTATTTTTCTTGTGATTAAAATAGATGGACCTCTCTAGGAAAGTCCCCGAGGTAAGAGAGCCACAACTGGTTTTAGGAACGGTTCGCGGACAACCCCTATGGGTACTGTGTTTGGAGAACACGGTTTTCTTGCCACAGGAAGGACCCTCCAGGGGTTTTTCTTTATACATTTGTTTACTCTGACCTCAAAATCTTTTGGATCGTAGGCAAGTCAACTAAAAGACACAGAAGGAATACACACAGCAGTCTCAAGGTGGATGAATCCTCAGATGCTGAGCTAGAAAAAACCCCACTGTTTCTCTGTTCTCTGATCTTTCTAAATCGAAGAAGTCAAGGTAGGAGATTATTCAGCAACTCTGCCCATCCTTGGGGCCGGAGAGAAATCTGAGTCTTGACTTCTGGCACTGTACCTTTGCCTTGGTAAAGTACTCTCAACCGAAGGAGATCTCTTGGAGCTTCTACTTATTATTACTTACATTCGTTTTATTTTAAAATTCACTTTTTCAAATTGTTGGTTTGCATTTTACTTTAAAAACCTGTTTATGGCCTAGTGTATGAAGGCACCTGCTGCCAAACCTGGACTAGATGAGTGCATTCTCTGGATCCAAATGGAAAAAGGGGAGACTGACTCCTGACGTGTGTGTGTGTGTACGCACAACCACCCCTAATTAAATGTAATAAAATTAAAATTTATATATATATATATATATATATATATATATTGAAGCAGAGTTTCACCATATGTCCCAGATTACTGTCAAATTCTGATTCTCCTGCCTCAGCGTTCCAAGTGCTGGAATGATGCACCCCCACTCCCATGCCTAGCTAGTTAAGAGCAAAATGTATTTATTTGGAACGATTTAGGATTAGAGTCCAGAAAACTCCAGATCCAAACAATCTTGAAAATGTGCTCAGAGCTTTTATAAAATGTGGTTTTTAAAAATCTTTACAGCTTTAAACCACAAAGGGTTTGGAAGTGGCAGCACTTGTCAGTCAGTAATTATGACTGGTGATGCAGGAGACATTTGTCAGAAAGGGATTGGGTGTGGTCTATGTTTCCAGGAGGTTTAGCAACAAGTCCATGCTACAGGAGCTCATCAGAGGCTAGTGATGGTTGAAAGTCTTTCAGTCTGCACACAGTGTGTGCATGTGTGTGCGTGTGGGTTGTGCGTATGTGTGTGTGCACATATGAGTACAGGTATTGAAGTGCTTGTAAGAGACTGTTAGCCGGGCAGTGGTGGCTCACACCTTTAATCCCAGCACTGGGGAGGCAGAGGCAGGAGGATTTCTGAGTTCGAGGCCAGCCTGGTCTACAGAGTGAGTTCCAGGACACCAGGGCTACACTGAGAAACCCTGTCTCAAAAAAACAAACAAACAAACAAACAAAAAAAAACAAAAAAAAAAGAAAAAGAAAGAAAGGTTTATTAAGGGAGGGGGAGGAGTGGGGACTTGGGGAGGAGTGGGGACTTGGGAAAGAGATAGAGGCAGACAAGTGGACAAGTAGACAGACAGACGGATGGAAGCACAACCGTGAGGAAAGAGGGAGTGCGCTCAAAGACAACAGATAGGAGGGACACTGGAAACAGACACAAGAGAGAGTTGCGGAGTTCCGGAGTTCCGGTTTGAAAGGGTGGAAGAAAGAAGAACCCACAAAGTAGCAAAGACACCTACAGCCCCGTCTTTCCACCTTCTTCTAGGAGACTCTTTTTGTACATGTTGTAGAGAGTCATCAGCCCCCAGAATAGGGGGTGGTGCGCGAGGGGGCGTGGGAGGTTGGGTGTGGAGACCTGCTTCTGGGATGTACTCTCCTCCCCTCCCTCTTCCCTTCCCCAGCTTTCAGTCAGGATTCTGCTCTATCACGTGAGTTTGTAGAACTAGCTGGTCACAATTGTGGGTGTCACCACCTTGTGTTCGGAAAAAGGAGATCTCTAGTCCCCGGAAGGGATGCGAATCTCCCATCAGAAAGGCGCTTTACAGGAGAGGAACCTCATGACCATGGTGGGCAGGGCAAGGGTGTGGCCAGGAGGTAGGAGAGCATCTGAGAAACAGCATCGTTATAGAGATACTATGAGGATGCCTTAATGGAGTCGCAGACTTCTCGTAAAATCCGGGGAGGGGCCGGGCAGTGGTGGCGCACGCCTTTAATCCCAGCACTCGGGAGGCAGAGACAGGAGGATTTCTGAGGCCAGCCTGGTCTACAGAGTGAGTTCCAGAACAGCCAGGGCTATACAGAGAAACCCTGTCTTGAAGAACAAACAAACAAAAAACAAAAACAAAACAAAACAAAAAACCTGGGGAGGGGAGCCTTAAGAGATGGGTCACTGGTTAAGCTCACTCACTGCTCTTCCAAAGGTCCCGAGTTCAATTCCCAGAACCCACATGGCAGTTCACTGCGGTCTGATGCGGTCTCTGGTGTGAGGGTGGATATGCAGACAAAAAAAACACCGATATATACGAAATATATATATATAAAACTGGGATGACCTCGCTCTGCTGGCTCAACTTGAATCCCGACACTTTGGGAGGCAGAGCCTGTGAGTTCCAAACGAGCCAGGGCCACAAGGAGACCCCTTCTCCAAACAAACAAACATCAGAACACTAAAAGAGAAAGCTTAAAGGACGATGAAAGGAGATGGCCACATGGGGGAGGGGAGGGGAGGGCGGGGAAGGAAGGGGGCAGGAGTATGAAGGGGAGGGGCAGGAGAGGGGGCAGGAGTGTGGATGGGAGGGGCAGGAGTCTCGAGGCAAGGTGAAGAGGCCCGGGAGAGAGCCTTCTAGGAAATCTCCTGATAAAAGGAAGCATCTGACCTGGACTTTTTTATTCTTTCCGAGAACGTTAGAGAGTTTCCCACCCTGTAATGTAGTGTGGGAAAGCCTGTGGTAGGAAGCATGGAGGAGCCAGGTAGCGGGCAGGACGACACTCTAGAGGACGTAAAAAAAACTCTAGCGAGACAACAGAGTTCCTTAACTCTGTCTGGGAGGGAGCAATGGGGTCGGGTGGGAGTGGCCTGATTACTTCAGACTGAAATCTGACTCCTATGGTGGACGGTTTGTTTGTTTAAATAAGATATTTATGCAAATCAGTTCAGCTCGTAGGTAGTTTCTTCCTATAAGAAGTACATTTCTTTTCTTTTTCCTTTTTCTTTTTCTTTTCTTTTCTTTTTTTTTTTTTTTGTTTCCAGACAGGGTTTCTCTGTGTAGCCCTGGCTGTCCTGGCACTCACTCTGTAGACCAGGCTGGCCTCGAACTCAAAAATCTGCCTGCCTCTGCCTCCTGAGTGCTGGGATTAAAGGCGTGCGCCACTACTGCCCGGCAAACATTTTCTTTTTTTGCCATCTAAATAAGAAAAAAAAGGTGTTCATAATTTCTGCTTCCCCTTCCTCTTTCTGAAGTTTTGTTGAAGTTAACCTTCAACATACCGGTGTGCCATTTCTTCATTAGCTGTTGCCATAGACTTGTATGTACATGCTTCTCTATCCCTAAATATGTACGTAGATCTCCTCTGTGAGTCATGTTACTCGTGAGTATCATTGGTGCTGTGCTCTTCCCAGGAGAGATCACTTCTGCTGTCCACATTCCTTGCCTTTGTTCTTTGTGTAGAGCTGGGGCCTTGTGGGCTTTCGGACACACTGTTAGTGTGCCAACTGTTGTCCTTGTTCTGCTCCTGTGCAGGCAGCCATGTTGGTGAGACTTTACAGGCGTAGCTTCTGACATTCCTAGGAGATACAATCTCACAACAAGCTCCCTGTTCTTCTGGCTTTTAACAATCTTTCAGGCTCCTCTTTCATTACTATCCCTGAACTTTAAGTGGGTCACTATGCCTGGCTGATACAGCACTCTTTGTTTTGTTTTTGAGACAGAATCTATGTGGTCCTGACTGTTCTGTGATTTGACATCACACGCTTGAATTTTTTTTTTTTTTTTTGGTTTCCTGAGACAGGGTTTCTCTGTGTCGCCCTGGCTGTCCTGGAACTCACTCTGTAGACCAGGCTGGCCTCGAACTTAGAAATCCGCCTGTCTCTGCCTCCCGAGTGCTGGGATTAAAGGCGTGCGCCACCACGGCTCAGCTAGACATCCCTTTCAAACATGGCTGCTTCCTTCTACAAACTCACTTTACCTTCACTGTTTGGGAGTAAAGGTGTGTGCTAAGGGGTTGTCTGTATCCCAGCCTGAGGGATTGAAGGTTTGTGGTAGGGCTGAGCCACACCATAACACAATCTCTAGGTTCAAGTGTGTGATCAAATACCCTGCAATAAAAAATAACACTGGGGCTGGAGTGATGGCTGAGTGGTTAAGAGCACTGACTGCTCTTCCAGAGGTCGTAAGTTCAATTCCCAGCAACCACATGGTGGCTCGAAACCATCTGTAATGGGATCCCTCTTCTGGTGTATCCGAAGACAGCTACAGTGTATTCACATACATAAAATAAAAATAAAAATCTTAACAAAACAAAACACTGGATATGTGAATCTGCAGTAATTCCCTGGCTTTCATAACTGCAGGGGTGACCTGAAATATGTAGTAATGGATGTCCCCCCACGGGAATTATGCTATAAAGGGATAAAGGGAACCTGCTTAAGGTCCTTCTGGACAGACTGAGCCTCTTGAGGCAGGGCTTCCTGGGATCTGTCAGATAGCAGCAGAAAAGGATCCACGGAGATCAATGGGGTGAGGGTGACGTGGACCGTGACTGCGAGTTGAGACATAATAAATAAAGTGTAGAGTTCAAGGGTTCAGGGTCCGTCAACAGATGCAGCACAGCTGAGCAGAGTCTTACATGGGCTGAGCATAGGCACAGGCTGCCTAGACTCCGGTCTGAAAGAGACCGGACTTCTGAACCAGCCCATGTGAAGTGAGCCACTAAGTCAGAGGCTCCAAGCTGAGGATCCAGGGACTTCTCCCTCAAAGAATGAAGAGCTGCGTTTGTCTCTGCAGGGATGGAGGTCACACCTCAGGAAAAGTTGGATTTCTGTACTTTAAGAGTTCAGGGCTGCTGGGTGGGGGTGGAGCATGCCTTTAATCTTAGCATACAGTCCTGGGGACATCTTCAGTGGATCTGGAAATGCTGTGTAGTGGTAAAGTGCTGGCCTAGCATGCCCAAGGCCTTGGGCTCAATCCCTGGCACCATCGAAGAAAAGGCTTCAGTAACAGCAGTTTTGTATTTCAAGTGGATTCCAAATTTTATTTATTATTATATTTTTATTTATTTATTTATTTTTTGTTTTTTTGAGACAGGGTTTCTCTGTATAGCCCTGACTGTCCTGGAACTCACTCTGTAGACCAGGCTGGCCACGAACTCAGAAATCCACCTGCCTCTGCCTCCCAAGTGCTGGGATTAAAGGCCTGAACCACCACTGCCTGGCACTGGGGCAAGATCTTAAGTACACGGTTTGGTAATAAGTTATGTTTTGTTATTTTGTATAGGTTTTTGTTTTGAGATGGGGTCTTACTATGTAACACTAGCTGGCTTGAAAATCGAGATAGACTGGGCTGACCTTGAACTCACAGCAATCCTTCTGCCTCTGCCTCCCCAGAGCTAGAATTACAGTTGCTCACCATACCTTTTTTGTTTGCTTGCTGAGTTTTGGCCCTGCCTCCTTTTATGTAGCCCTCTGTCAATCAAACTCCAGCACATGCTCAAATTCCCATTGCCCCATCCGTTTCCCTAGACTTCGTTCCAAGTGACATCTCACAAGGGCATTTTCCACTTTTCCCATCACAAAGTATTTTTTTTTCATTTTATCTTTTTTTTTCTTTTTTTTTTTTTTTTTTTTTTTTGATGCAGAGTTTCATGTAGCTCAGGATGGCCTCTGACTTGCCTTATAGCTAAGGGTGACTTTGAACTCCTGACCCTCTTGCCATAGCCTCCCAGTTTGTGGGAGTATAGTCATTGCTTTGAAATGCTTTTTGCAGCGGGCAGTGGTGGCGCACGCCTTCGATCCCAGCACTCAGGAGGCACAGAGAGGCACATTTGAGATGAGGCCAGCCTGGTCTACAGAGTGAGTTCCAGGACAGCCAGGGCTACACAGAGAAACCCTGTCTCAAAAAAGCAAAAAAAAAAAAAAAAAGAAAGAAAGAAATACTTTTTGCATGTGTGGTACTGGGGCTTGAACCTTGGCCCTGGCACCATCTTATTTTTTTCTGGGGAGGGAACAGATGTCACCATCTATTAATTATTGCGAGATATGCAGGTGAGTTTCCCACGTTTCAGGAAATCTCAGGGATCAGCATGCCTGGAAAGCACTCATTAAGTCCTGCAGTGAGAACACTGCCTTTGTAATCCTGGTACCTTCCCTGCCGGGTAATTACCCTTGGGTTTGTTTCAGATCTTCACATAATTGGAAGAATGCTTTGCACACTCCTATGCCTGGACTCTTTCATCTAGCTTGTTTATAGCTCATTCATGAGTGATGTTTGCGATGCCCACACTTGGGAATTCAGCATTTGGGAGATGGAGGACAGAGATCAGGAATAGTTGAGGCCAGCTTCGAGTAGGAAGCCTGGGGCCAGCCCGGGTTACAGGAGACCCTATCTCAAAAAATAAATTCATCTTAGCCGGGTGGTGCTGGCGAATGATTTTAATTCTAGCGCCCAGAAGGCAGAGGCAGATAGATCTTCAAGTTCAAGACCACCCTGGTCTCCAGAGCAAGTGCCAAGACAGCTAGGGCTACACAGAGAAATTAAGTCTCAAAAACCAAAACAGCAGCAAACAAACGCCCAAACCCATAACGAAACAAACAATTTCTCTTTCCTTGGCAGTGCAGCTGGTGTTGGGTGGAGTCCCGGGGAGGAGTCTTTGTTCTACCACAGGGATAAAAGGCCTGGCTGGCTTTAGTTTGGTGCCTTGAGAAAGTATCTTGGAATGATTTCAGGCAGGTCTTTATGTGGACTGTGTCTTTGTTTCTCTTGAGAGGCTTGGGGATGGAATAACTGGGCCATGGGTAGCTGTGTTCACAAGGTGTAGAACTGCCCCGTGCTTTTCCAAGTGCCTGTGGTAATGTCCACACCCGCGGACAGGCAGGAAGTCCACACCGGCTCTGTCTTCTCTCCTCCTCCCCTCCTCAAACTTTAAAAAACGTACACATTCATTTTTAATATTAAAGAGCGACTTTTAAGCCGGGCAGTGGTGATGCACGCCTTTAATCCCAGCACTCGGGAGGCAGAGGCAGGCGGATTTCTGAGTTCGAGGCCAGCCTGGTCTACAGAGTGAGTTCCAGGACAGCCAGGGCTACACAAAGAACCCCTGTCTCGGGGGAGTGGGGGGAGAAGCTACTTTTAATTTTTATGTGTATCCAAGTAGGCCTGTGTGAGATCATTCAGGTAGGTGCCCCATGAATCCAGAAACGGATGTCGGATCCCTGGAATTGAGTTCCACTGTAGGCCACCTATAGTGGGTACTGGTAACTGAACTTCTGTGCAAGAGTGTCCAGTGCTCTCTAGCCCTTTAAGTTAAAAAAAAAAACAAACAAACAAGCTTATGCGTATGTGTGTGAAGGTCAAAGGATGACCTGTGGTTGGTGTACTCTCCTTCCACCGCGTGAGTTCCTGGGATCAATCTTAGGTCATCAGGCTATTGGTGCAAGCGCCTTGACCCATTGAGTCATCTTCCTGGCTTGTGAGGAAAACAGTTTGAGCCCCTCCCCCAGCCCCACTTTTAGTCTTGCTGTGTAGTTCAGGCTGTCTATGAGCCTGCATAGACCCTCCACCCTCTTTCCTCTAGGGTGTAGGGATTATGGGTATGTACCACTATACCTGGTATTTAAACAGTTTACATGCCATTTTATTTTGTAAGTAAGAGTGCAGGAGTGGCACTGGGTTCCTGTGGAGGAGGTCAGAAGACTACACGTGGAAGTCTGTTTTCACTTTCTACTGTGTGGGTTTAGGGAGTCAGTCTCATGTGCTTATTGGTGAATGCGAGCCCTAAATGCTCATCTATTGAAAAAGCCCTGGTAGTCTTTTTTTCTTTTCTTTTCTTAAAAAGACAGTGTCTTACCTTGTATCCCAAACTCACTATGTAGACCAGTCTGAGCAATCCTCCTGCCTCAGACTCCCAAGTGGTGGAATTACAGGTGCCTTGGATTGAATATGCTTGGCCCAGGGAGTGGCACTATTAGAAGGTGTGGCCTTGTTGGAGTAGGTGTGTCACTGTGGGTGTGGGCTTTAAGACCCTCCTCCTAGCTGCCTGGAAGTCAGTCTTCCACTAGCAGCCTTCAGATGAAGATGTAGAACTCTCAGCTCCTCCTGCATCATGCCTGCCTGGATGCTGCCATGCTCCCCCCTTGATGATTGATAATGCACTGAACCTCTGAACTTGTAAGCCAGCCCCAATTAAACGTTGTCCTTTGTAAGAGTTGCTTTGGTCATGGTGTCTGTTCACAGCAGTAAAACCCTAAGACAGACAACAGGTGTGAACCATCACACCTGTCTTTGCATTTCTTAGGTCTAAAATCCAAGGCGAGGCTGATGTTAGTATCCACCTTCCCCAACAAAATAAGCTTCACATGTCATCCCTGGACCCTGGATTACAGTTGCTGGACCATCCAGGCAGGACTCACCTACAGTGTGTGTCCAGGCAGCAAACCGGCCCCGCCGGTTCCCACTCGGCAGGACTTTAGCAGTGGTACTAGAGGGAGTTCAAGGGGATAGCCTGGGAGACACGCTGTACAGCGAGGTGGTGATCTGAAGCAGTTCGTGTGATGCATCCACTGAATGGTCTCCCAGTAATGACCAGGACATGTGGCATGCCTCTTCCCACTAGCTTTTCTTCCCTATTAAATTGTCCCTTAAAATTATTTGATCTTTAATTTGTTTTTGTGTAGGTGTCTGTGATTATTTATGTGTATGCCAGTGAGTGTCCGTGTGAGTTTAGGCCTGAAGTCAACCTTGTGTAATTTCTTGGGGATTCATCCACCTAGGTTTTTTGAAACACTTTGGTCTGGGGCTCACTGATTCTGTTAGACTGGCTAGCTAATGAACCCCAAGGATCTGCCTGGGCCTGCTTCTTCTTTACTGGAATGCTGTGCGCCTTTTATGTGGGTACTTCGGACAGAGCTCAGATGGTTATGTTTGCATGGCAAGCCCTTGACCATCTATGTCCCGGGACCTCTGCCCCTTTTCATTTGAGACAGGATCTTACTCTGGAGCCTAGGCTGGCCTTGAACTTAAGCAGCGAGTGTTGTCTTTGAACTTGTATTCCTCCGGCCTCAGGAACTTCCCAGGCATGAAGCACCGCTCAAATATATTTTTAGGGCCATGATCTCGTCATGAGGAAAGGCAGTTTACCTGAGACTACACCTTGGTACTTTAAAGGACTTTTTTTTTGGTTTTTTGAGACAGGGTTTCTCTGTGTAGCCCTGGCTGTCCTGGAACTCACTCTGTAGACCAGGCTGGCCTCGAACTAAAGGACTTTCATAAGACAATAAGGCTCCCCAATCATAGCAAAGGCATCATGAGGCTCCATCACACTGCAGTTGGGATTTGGAAGGTTCTCGATATCCCAGCCGTGTGTTCTATGGACTCTGGCTATCCGAGCCCAAGTAATGACTTTATCACTTCCTACCTTTGCATCCCCCCACCCCCAAGTTACGTGACCAATTACGTGTTCAATTTGATTATCAATAAAAAGCTTTCAAAGTCCAATCCCATCAGATAACAAGGAAAACACCTACTCTATTTCTGATACAGACTTGCTTAATAACTGGTAGTTTCTTTTCGTTTCTGTGTGTGTCCCTGTTTGTCCTTCTCACACTGAGGCCTTGCTGGAGTGTGACACCATACACAGGCTGCTCATATTCCTGTCTTACCTTAGAGCAGGGCATCCCTTGAGTTAGACTGGAAAACATCGCACACGAATCACAGAAGCTTAGAATCTAAAAGGAGACACTTTCCAGTAAAGCACTACTCAGAATGTCCCTGCTGAACCTGTTCTTCTGTCTTGGCCATTTGTCCCTGCCTGACTTCCTCCTGATGTCAAAATCTGTTGCTCTAAATAGCTTTAGACTAATAAAGAAGTTCAGAGGACAGAAGTCTCCTGGATCTTTAGCCTTTTCTATTCTTTACCAGAACGAAGGCAAAACCTTCATTAAAACTTAAGAATCACTTCCTTCTCACCGGCGGAAGATAGTGTCTACGCCACCCAGCAGCCACCGGATTGGCAAGGTGACTGGGGCACTAGTAGAGTTTTTATTTTCATTTTTGGACATAGCTCATGTATCCTGACTAACTTTAGTATTTGTCTATTAATTTATTTATAGGCATGAGTGTTTTGTCTACATGCATGTCTGTGCACATATGTTCCAAGTGCCCACAGGCCAGAAGAAAGTGTTGGATCTCCTGGTTCTGGAGTTACAGACTTTTTTTTTTTTAAAGAATGTATTTATTTATTTATTTATTATGTGAGTACACAAGTTACTCTCTTCAGATACACCAGAAGAGGGCATCAGATCCCATTACAGATGGTTGTGAGTCACTGTGTGGTTGCTGGGAATTGAACTCAGGACCTCCGGAAGAGTAGTCAGCGCTCTTAACCGCTGAGCCATCTCTCCAGTCCCTACAGGCTGTGTTTTGTTTGTTTGTTTGTTTTGGTGTTTTGAGACAGGGTTTATCTGTGTAGCCCTGGCTGTCCTGGAACTCACTCTGTAGACCAGGCTGGCCTCGAACTCAGAAATCCACCTGCCTCTGCCTCCCGAGTGCTGGGATTAAAGGCATGTGCCACCACTGCCCGGCCCTACAGACTGTTTTTTAAACTACCATATGAGTGCTAAGAATTGGATCTGGGTGGTCTGGAAGAGCTGACAGAGCCCTTAACCATGGACCCATCTCTCCAGTCCCTTATTTTGGCTTCTTGAGTCAGTTTCAGGATGTAACTTCCACCTCTGGTTGACCTGAGCTTGTTATGTAAACCAGGCTGGTCACAAAGTTGAGGCAATCCTCTGGCTTCTGCCCTGCGGACCCAAGTGCTGGGATTACAGGTGTGTTACCACCCTGGGTACTATGTTCTGTAACTCTAGGATTGGAGGCTGAGGGAAGGACTAGATTATTTTGTTTCCTGTTTTTCAGATAGGTTCTTACTATGTAGCCCTGGCTGTCTTGGAACTTTCTCTGGAACTCAGAATCCACCTCTGCTTCCCGAGTGCTGGGATTAAAGTCATGCACCACCATCGCTTGGCTAGGTCTAGGTTATTTTCTTTTAATTAATTAATTTTTTTGAGACAGCATCTCTGTGTATTCCTGGTTGTTCTGGACCTCACTCTGTAGACCAGCCTGACCTCACTCAAACATCTGCCTGCCTCTACCCCCTGAGTGCTGGGATTAAAGGCATTGACCACCACCCAGCCAAAGGTCTAAGTTATTCAGGAACTAATAAAGACCAAAGTTATCTGAAGGTGACGATGAAAATCTCTGCTTTGAAGTGGCATCACATTTGAATTGGATTTTGCAAACTGGCCTAGATATATGGTAACTTTTCTGATTTTCTCTCTCTCTCTCTCTCTCTCTCTCTCTCTCTCTCTGTGTGTGTGTGAGAGAGAGAGAGAGAGAGAGACAGACAGACAGACAGACAGACAACAGTATGATTCTAAGTTTTGGGTACTCTTCCCTCATTCTCTGGAGCTCCCGGTAAAAGGCAGTCCATTTTGTAGTTTCAGAAAGTAAACTGTAAGTTTTTCCTGTTAGCTGGTAATGTACTGCTATCACCTCCTTCCTTTAGAATAATTACTGTTTATGTGGCCTAAGTGTATAGACATTTTCACTCGATGCTGCATGAGCATAATTTTTTTTTTCAGATTATCTTATGTATGTGCGTGTTCAGCTTGCATGTATGTAAGTGCACCACATGTATGCCTAGTGCTGGGAGTGGATAAAAAAGGTCCATGGGGGGGCTGGAGAGATAGCTCAGCGGTTAAAAGCACTGACTGCTCTTCTGAAGGTCCTGAGTTCAAATCCCAGCAACTATGTCGTGGCTCACAACCATTTGTAATAAGATGCCCTTTTCTGGGGTGTCTGAAGACAGCTACAGCGAGTGGGCTGGAGGGAGCAGGGCGGAGAGAGAAGAAAAAAAAGTGTCTTAAAACAGTTACAGTGTACTTACATATAAAAAATAAATAAATTTTTAAAAAAAAAAAGGTCCATCAGACCCCTTGGGACTTGAGCTGCAGACAGTTGTGAGTCACCATGTGAGATGTTGGTGATTGAACCTAAATCCTTCCAATCAACAAATGCTTAGTCACTATGCCAACTCACCAGCCCCGTACAAGTATGTTTACATCTGATTCTTCTTAAACTCGCCGAGTTATTTCCTGTACCTTTCAGATGAGGAAACGTAAGCTCAGAGAGCATAAGTAGCTCAGCTAGGAAGGAAGCAGTGAGACAGGTTTTAAAACTTGGGACTCTACTCTAGAGACTCGCCCCACACACCCAGGAGTGGGTCCCTACAATTCACACGTCTTAATTTCTCAGTGGTCGTCTTCTACATTCGCTTTGTCTTTCTGAAAGTTGAGCTGCCCTCTTCCCTGCTTCATTTCTCCAGTATAGGACTTTGATCCCTTACCCGTTAATTTGATTGATTTCAGCTTACTGCTAATCAGGTCTTGGAGAATGAGGACTTTTACATGATTTGGTTCTGCTGTTTTCCCAGCACTAAAAAAGCAGAGCCGGGAACGTACTGGAACAGCGGTCGTGACTCCTTTTACAGGTGACCATCAGAAAACACAGATATTTCCATTACTAGTCATAAGAGCGGCAAATTGCAGTTATGAAGCAGTGACAAAAATAATTTATGGTTGGGGATCACCACAACTTGAGGAACTATATTAAAGGACCACAGCGGTAGGAAGGTTGAGAACGACTGGCCTAGGGTTTGGGAAACTTTTTGTTGATAGAACTAATTTACGCACTTCCGAGAGGGAATAACCAATCACGAATAAGTGAGCGCGGATTGAACCTCAGAGGCATCCATAGCAGCAGTAGAGCATAGACCGGAAGCGGAAGTCCTATCCCTCGTGTTTGCATCCTAGGCCCGCGTCGGCGCAGCCTGTGTGCGTCAGTTCCTGGCGGCAGGGACCCTGGTATCCAACGACTTGTGGAGCATCATGCCTAAGTGAGTGTAGGCCGGGAGTCTGGTGGAGTTACGGTGGTCAGTCGGGCCCTGGTGCAGGTGGAGAGCCGCGACTTCTGGTTCTCGGAGTTCTGAGGGGGAAGGGGAGCCCCTTGATGAGATGCCGGATGGGGAACCAGGCTTTCCGCCCACCCCTCCAGAGAGGGGTCGGACGCTCCCTAAGAAGCCTCTGATTCTGTCAGAACGCTTTGTTTGACTTAGAATCTGAGTAAATTTTTTTTTTCGTCTGTTTGTTTGGACAGCTATTAATTGTTGATGTATTCGTTTGTCATTCCAGGTTTTATTGTGACTACTGTGATACGTATCTTACCCACGATTCTGTAAGTGGTGTGTCTTTTTTTAATAGTCTTAAAATGCCTTGCATTCAAAATTCTTTTTCTTTAGGTCCAGGTGTGTGCGTGCGTTACAGCCTTCTGGAAATCTTATGACAACCTTTCTTAGAAAGTAATTAGGAGGTGGGTGTTTTTTACACCCTTCTGGTGAGGTCTTTGTAATGTGAAGAGTTTTGCAGAATAGTCAAACTTTAGCAAGCCTAAAGATGCAAGCATTTTGCATATACAGAATCTGCATATACCTGTAATGTCAGTACTTGAGCTGAGTCAGGAAGATGGCAAATTCCAACCCAAACAAACCAGGAATGTGTTCCTACAACTTGCAGATTTGCTTATGTCACATTATTCAAATGTCTGGTTAAAACGGAAAGAAATGTCTTAGTTTTTACAAGTGCAGCTCCACCCTCAGCTTCTGTGGGAACCCCATTAACTAGTGATCATCAAGAATAATAACTGCAAGAATCTAGTGAAATATGGTTAGTGTTGACTGCTGCCTAGCAATCACAAGGCCCTGGGAAAAATAAAAACAACAACCCAGCCACAAAGCCAGGTAGTGGGGCTGGTGCCTGTCTTCCCAGTGTACTGAGGTGGACTGTTGTCAGTTTAAGTCTCTGGTGGGGAGACCTACCTCAAAAAAGGTAATCAAAACAACCTTTTAGCAACAGCAAAATTTGGCATCCCGGTTTTAAATAGTTTCTGTGAATGAAAATAAATTATTTATTTGCTCCCCCACTCCCCTTGACAAAACAAGACAGACAGCTCTGGCTGCTCTGGAACATGATTTGTAAACCAGGCTGACCTGGAATCACAGAGAACTGCTTGCTTCTGCCTTCTGGGTGCTGGGATTAACGTTATATGCCGCCGCTTCCTTGGCTTATTTATTTATTTTTGGACAGGGTCTCATTATGTAGCCCTGGCTGGCCTAGAACTTGTTATGTAGAGCAGGCTGTCCTGCTGCCTTTGTGCCTTGGGATTCAAGGCATGTATCACTATGACCAGCCTAAAGTAATTGTGTGACTTAAGTGTATTTAAGCTGCTATTTTCCCATAAGAAACATGAGAGCATTAAAATAGCACTAGGATTCAGGACAGCGGTATGCGCCTTCTTTCTTAAAATAGAAAATTGTGTGTTTAGATTTGTAAATGTGGAGTCTTTATAATACCCAAAGTCTGTCATTGTAGACAGAAGCCATAGACAGTAAATAAAGGAATTTGTTGGGGCTGATATGTACCCTAGTGGTAGAGCGCATGCCTACAATGCAGAAGCTCCGAGGTTCATTCCTAGTAGCGAGTGCATTGGAGGGAGGCCAGGAGGTAAGGGTCTGTGTGTGTGCTCCAGTGCTCAAAAGCAGGCGCCTAAAAGTTTGATGCCTAGTTTATAAGTCCAGGAATGATGTGTTCTGAAGGCTGTGTGTGGAAAATGTACTTCAGTGTCTTAGCTAGGCTACCCATCCAGAGGCAAAGCCAGAAACTTTTTTAGTTTGGTGATTTTGTTTCTGTGTCTGCCATGACCTTTCTGTCTTACAGCCGTCTGTGAGGAAGACACACTGCAGTGGTCGGAAACACAAAGAGAATGTGAAAGACTATTACCAGAAATGGATGGAGGAGCAGGCCCAGAGCCTGATTGACAAAACAAGTATGTCTCAGCGTGGGCCTGGTGGGGTAGGATAGAGCATCTCACAGCGTGGTCCTGGTGGGGTAGAGTGTCTCACAGCGTGGTCCTGGTGGGGTAGAGTGGCCCCATTCTCTTTCATCCCTTTCCCACATTTGCTTGTGTTGAAGGAGCGCGTGGAAGGTCACTGCTTTACTGGGAATATGGGAACACATTAATATTAAGCATTGAGATAATGCCTCAGCGGACAGTCAGGTGCAGCCTGGTTAGGCTCAGAGGCAGGGTGGAAATGATGGAGTTGCCTAGGGTTTTCCTGTTAATGGCAAGATTGTGTAACACGTGTGTGAGCCTGTCTTTGAAAAGTTGTGAACCACGGTGTGGAAAGTTTTCCCTGATGACTGGAGAAGGTAGGGTGTGTTTGAGAGACTTTCCTTATTTTGGGTGTCATGGTTGTAACTCTGGCAAAGAGAAGTAGTCTCCGGTGGTACCTAACTGTAAAGAGCAGTCCCGTGTGTTCTGGACCACGGCTGGACCTTTGTTCCTAGGAACCTTTTGTGTTTTGGGTCCCAAACCCTGGCAAGACTTTGCATTTACTCTAAATTGTAGGAGTATATTTGGAACATGGCCTTTCTAAAATTTGTTTAGCTTCTTGTGGGCCTCCAGCTTGCTAGTTGCGGCAGGGGATGGTTTGACTTCTAGATTCTCTTGTCTTAGCTTCTCAGGTCCCAGCATTACAGACATGGACCTGGTCTACTTTTGTTTTGTTTAGATAGTTGGGGTATCTTTTTTATCCTTTGGTGTCTGCCAATGCATGTACATGTGAATCAGAAAAGGTGCCAGGTCTTATTCTGTCACTCTGTGTTGGAGATAGCATCTCATATATAGCCCTGGCTGTCCTGGAGTTTGGTTAAACCAGGCTGGCAGTGAACTTAGAAAAATCTGCCTGCCTCTGCTCCTGAATTCTGGAACTAAAGGCGATTGCCACTAGGCCAGCTTCTGCTCTTCTTCTGTCCTATTCAATGCTGTCATTGAACCTGAAGCTGCCCGTCTCAACTGGCTGCCCGGCCATTGAGCTGAGATGTTCTTTGCTCTTCTGTACTGGAATTATAGGCATGCGTTCGTGGCTATGCCTGGCTGTCATCTAGTCCTCATGCTTGAGCAAGAGCTCTCATGTACCGAGGTGTCTCTCCACTCTTGTTTGGGTATTTTGGAACTTCTGGCGATTATTTTGTCTGAGGTTTGAGATGATAAGTCCAGCAATGCCACTTACCTGGCTAAGTGAATTCTCTCAGTGGTGGACTTCTGGAGTAGGGGAGGCAGACTGTCAGAAAGTTGCTGTGATGTCCACAGTTAAGTAGATATGCACTCTTCACTCTACAGGCTGTCCTATATAGGATGTGGACGGTGCTCTTCTAAGTGGAAAAGCCCTACATAGAAGCCCTAGAAGCCCAGGTCTAGTCATGGTTTGGCCGCCATTGCCTTGGTGGATGGAGTGAGTAGGCCCCAGGAGTTGGGCAGTGGGTCCCTGAGAGTAGGGTTTGTTTATTTATCCAGGTGGGTTTTTGGTTTTGAGTTTTTGAATCCAGGTCTTGCTCTATGGTCCAAGCTAGCTTTGAACTCTCCAGTCTGCTGGCACCAGCTTCCCAGTGCTGGAGTGACAGGCTTTGGCCAGTGTATTAATGGTGTGACTGTTCTCAAGTCGTGCATGGATACTGTTTATTTTCTTCGGTTCTCACTTTCACGCCTCATGTAGTCCAAGAAACAGGCTAATTATAGTAGACCTCTGTTAGGAAGAGCTCTCCATCAGTGCTGCCTCTCGCTTCAGATATTTGTTTCTTCCTCATCTCCTGGTTCAGTGCATTTGATTCAGGTAAACAAGGAGCATATATTGTTTTTATTCAGGAAGGGAATACACATGTTTTCAAGCCTGGCCTTTGGGTGTGGATTGTACCTTTTACAAATAAAACTAATGGCTTAAATTGGCTACAAACTAATGGTTTATTTATTTATTTATTTATTTTTTGAGACAGGGTTTCTCTGTGTAGCCCTGGCTGTCCTGGAACTCACTTTGTAGACCAGGCTGGCCTTGAGCTCAGAAATCCGCCTGCCTCTGCCTCCAGAGTGCTGGGATTAAAGGCGTGCGCCACCACTGCCCGGCATTTTTTTTTTTTTTAAATGCAAAGACTTGTCCCATCACATGCCTACCTTGGTCCCATCACATGCCTACGTTGGTCTCCAGCCCTGTGTGCAGGTCCTCCAGCAGCATCTCTTGAGTGCTGCGGCTGGAGGTGTGCACCGCACGCATAGACTGGGGAATACAGACAGCTATTGCATGGTTACATCGTAGGAAGACCCTAGGTAACCTTAGTTCAGGAGACTGCTATTGTAACAATCCAGCATCTCAAAGCGATTCTAAAGCTGTGGGCTGCCTCGTGTAGTGACTGTAGAGTACTTGGAGGAGTGAGTAAATCCAGGCCCGCTTCCGGGAGAGATTGTGCTTATCCTGGTGACCAAGCTGCTCATTCTAACGAGTCATTTCTGTCTCCTTCTCTTAGCGGCTGCATTTCAACAAGGCAAGATCCCCCCAGCTCCCTTCTCTGCTCCTCCGCCTGCAGGGGCCATGATCCCACCTCCTCCCAGTCTCCGTAAGTTTCAAACTTTATGTCAAGGTGTGCGGGGGCTCAGCTTAGCCCTCGACTAGATCCTTAGCTTGTCATATTGTTGGCTTCCAAATCTTGGTGACTGACTAGGTAGTCGCTAAGTGAAAAGCACAACTGTAACCGCATAATTTCCTCTGTTGTTTGGTTGGAAATGGGGCAGGATTTATCGTTTGTGGTTTTTGTTTTTTGATTTTCTCAAGACAGGATTTCTCTGTAGCTCTGGATGTCCTGGAACTTGCTCTGTAGGCCAAGCTGGCCTAGAACTCATAGAGATCTGCCCACCTCTGCTTCCCAAATGGTGGGACTAAAGGTGTGTGCCACCATGCCCCAGTCTGTGTGTGTGTGTACAGGTAGATGTATGGTGTGTACACGAGCACACATACATACTGTGCTGTGTGGAATTCAGAGGACGCCTGGAGCACAGTTCTTTCCTCTTGCACTGTGGCTCTGATGGGTGGAGCAGCACAGGTTGTTAGGGTAGACGCTAATGTCCTCCTCACCCACTGAGACGTCCTGCTGGCCTTTAATTTTAAGATATTTACTCACTGGGGTCTTGGGCTTGATAGCTGGATAGGCAGGCCAGTGAGCCCCAGGGATCAGATGGTCTTTGCTTCCTCAGTACTGAATTACAGCTGCGTGTCATCCTGCTTGAGTTATCTTGGGAACTGAGACTACTCTACAGACTGAGCTATCTCCCCAGCTTTTTGTTGTAGAAAGTCTAAAATAGTTGGGTTTTTTGTTTGTTTGTTTGTTTGTTTTTGTTTTGTTTTTCAAGACAGAATTTCTCTGTGTAGCCTTGGCTGTCCTGGAACTCACTCTGTAGAATAGGCTGTCCTTGAACTCAGAGATCCGCCTGCCTCTGCCTCCACCTCTCAAGTGCTGGGACTAAAGGCACGTGCATCACTACACCTTGCTGGCACTGTCTTAATGTATAGCATAGGCTGCTGTGAAACTCAGTAGTCCTCCCAAAGGGCTAGTGTTGCCACAGGGCCTGCCTCAGGGTTAATGTTGAGGATCAGTGTTTTTTCTGTGACTTCCCAGGTGCAGAGAGCTTAGACGGAACCTGTAAGGTAAACAAATCATGAATAGATATTTTTATTGGTATGACTACAACATTGGAAGACCTAAGTAGTGATAAGCTCAGTCTTTTCCCAATGTCTAACTTCCCTAACCTTATGATAGGTAAAGATTGGGTAGCAGACAGTGGAGTGCAGTGTGCGCCTCTGTTCTCTGGGAGACCTGCTCTTCTTATGGTGGACTAGGTGTATCTCTACAAGGTCATTGTCCTTATGCGCTCCTGGGAGGGTGCAGATTGGAATTGGACTGAGACCCAAGCTAAGTCTGTAATGATGGGCGTGAAGGAAGAGCCGGGCTGCTGGCCAAGCTGTTCCCTGGGTCCCTCGGACCCCCAGGGGGGCTCGTGCAGCTCCCGGGCTCCATGTACCTCCTCTTTCCCCTCTCAGTTCAATTTCCCAGGCTGGACTAGATCCTTTTACCTAGTGCGCCCCTGTCCCAAACAACAACAAAACCAGACACATTCCGGAGAATTTTAAGTTTTTATCTGATTTTTTTGTGTGAGTGTTTTACCTTCATATATGTAAGTGTACTGTGTGTGCCTGGTGCCAGGAGATGGCATTAGATCCCTGGAATTAGGTGTCAGGCCTTGGTGGCGCACGCCTTTAATCCCTTCCTCTAGGGAAGCAGACGCATCTCTGAGTTCAAAGCCAGCCTGGTCTACACAGAGAAACCCTGTCTTGAAAAAACCAAAAAAAGTCCCCTGCAGCTTGAGTTAGATATCGTGAGCCACGGTGTGGGTGTTGGGAACTGAACCCAGGTTCTCTGGAAGTGCAGCCAGTGCTCTTAACCTCTGTGCCATTATTCTAGCCCCTGATATTTTTGTTGGTTTTATTTTGTTTTTGTTTTTGTTTTGTTTTGTTTTTCAAGATGATTTCTCTATTTCACACTAGTAATGTTTTTACAAGAGATAACTGTCCTGGAGATTGAGCCCAGGGGCCTGTGCAAGCTAAGCACATGCTCTGCCATTGATCTGTATACTGAGCCCAGAGTGTCTTCAAATGCAAGGGCTTGTTTATTTTTGCCTTCCCAGGTTTGTTGTTTCTTTATGAGAGACAGGGTTTCTCTGTGTAGTGATGGCTGTCTTGGATCTTTCTAAATGCACCATGGATGTTCCGTTTGTGAGTCTGCTGTTAGAGTGAGGAAATGTACAGCAGTAAAGCAGTGTATTATCTTCGTGTTTGATCCACTTGCAGCCTCCCAGCCTCACTAGGGCATATGTGGGCATGTAAGGCTCTAACCTCAGCTCCTTTGTGTATTTCCAGCGGGTCCTCCTCGGCCTGGCATGATGCCTGCACCCCACATGGGAGGCCCTCCCATGATGCCAATGATGGGCCCTCCTCCTCCTGGGATGATGCCTGTGGGACCAGGTGAGTTGGAATGTGACACAGTTTACTTTCAGGGGCATTTTTTGATAGCTGTGGAGAGTCACTGTAGTATTGTAACGTTGAACTTCATCAGTTTAATGATAAAGGTTTGGTTTGTGCTGCCGACAGCAGCATGAGGCTGCCTCTTCCCACCTTTCCCTCACTCAGTCTGACTTCTGGCTACTTAGGATGATGTGGATGAGCTTGTTGCCTCTGGGTTGTAAAGGAAAGATAGTTTCCTTTGATTTGTTGGAAAACTGCCTCCTGTTGGAGATTTACTCTCAGAGATTAACTGTATCTAATCAGTAAAATAGAAACCGTTGGTTTTGTAGGTTTTTTTTCTGTTTTGGAGACAGGGTCTCCTTATGAACCCCTGGCTGTCCTGTAAACCAGGCTGGCCTTAGTCTACAGATCCTCCTGCCTCTGCCTCCCTCTGCTGGTTTTGAACGTGCATGCCACCATGCCCAGAAGAATTCTTTGATTTTTGTTTTTAATCCAGGAAGCAGAAAAGAGAGTGGTGTTTCTGCCACACTGCTGAGCATGTGATCGTCAGTCTAGCTGTATCAAGTTCTCAAAAGTGTTACTGGTTACAGTATAGTTAACTATTGTAATAAAAATGGAAGACATAACTAGGTTTGGAAGTAGATGCGTGGTAATGGAGAACTGAGGTGCATAGGTACAAATCCAAGCAGCTTTCAGCCAGGAGCTAGCCTGGGCCTTTGTGGATGCTGTTTAGCAGTTTGGGACAGTACAGAGATGCAGATTTACAGACCGACTGTCTGAGTTTGGGTTTTATTGCTGTGAAGAGACACCACGACTACGGCAATTTTATATTAAATGGGGCTGGGCATAGCCTGAGCATAGGAGATCTCAAAGCCCCCCATCCCCCAGGCCACACCTCCTACTAGTGTCACTCCCTATGGCCAAGCATTCAAACACAGGAGTCTATGGGGCCATTCCTGTTCACACCACCACCCTGACTTATGGGCTCAAGATACAATCAGGTGATATAGATGGAGATAGGCTTTCACTCTGTAAACTAGGCTGGCCTGGAACTCATGGAGATCCACTTGCCTCAGCCTCCCAAATGCTGGAATTAAAGGAATGTGTCACTGTGACCACCTTGTTCTCTAAAGCAGTGTCACTAAATAAAATATTTAGTGAGTTTAAATGTGATGTTGGGAACCAGGAATGAGTGAGTGACCCTAGAACGAAGTGATGTATCTGAGTGTGGTGGCCTGGCCTGCACTCCTTCCTGAGTGATCTAGCTGCTCACGGGACTTGTTTGAGGCACTGTTGGCAGCGCAGCAGACAGACAAACAGCAAAAGAATAAATGGTGGGGAAAGGGGATGAGGCCTCCAGGGCTGGCTCTGATTGGTGTGTGAGGCCTCTAGGGCTGGCTCTGACTGGTGTGTGAGGCCTCCAGGGCTGGCTCTGACTGGTGTGTGAGGCCTCCAGGGCTGGCTCTAACTGGTGTGTGCCTGGGGAAGCTGGCCCTGAAGACCTGGGGCCATCGCACCGGTTTTACTGCCCTACATATGGTCCAAGACTAAGGTAAAGTTAAGAGGTGAAAGGAAACAGACATCTCATTATTGGAAAATCTGAATTAAATCTACTGTGGAGAAAAAAAGAGAAGAAATATCCAGTGCCCAGTTGGTAATGTGACACAGTTACATACTGATCACCAGTGTGGACCTGTGTGCTCACTTTAGAGGACAGTGTTCCATGCTGCCCTTGACACTGGTTTTTGTAGCTTCTCGAATATATTTATCTGTGTGTGCTGGGTGTTTCCCTGATGGAGCTCTCTCTATATCAATTGACCTCCTATGGTGGGGGAAGGGAATGTTGGATTTAGAAAAAGTTTCTCTCTTTTAACCTAGGATGGTCTTGAACTCAGTAACTCTCTGTCCTCTTAGGGTATTGGCATACTTTGAATATGGTTATATCTTGAGCTCTTTATACCATAAGCCTTTAATCAAAACACCTGTAGGACACCCTGGCATTTGTGGTTCTGTGTGCCCTACCCCAGCTTATTTTTATTTCTCCTTTGAGGCAAAGGCTCCTGAATAACCCTGGCTGGCCTGAGCTTAATAAGTAACCAGCCTGGCCTCAAACGTGCTACCGTTCTCTTGCCTGTCGCCCAAGTGCTGGGTTACAGGGAGTGACACTGTGCTTGAAGAAATTGATATTTATTAAGAATTACATAGTAGAAAAATTTTAGAGCATAACAACAAAATGAATATTCATGATCCTGCCATCCAGCTGTTTGCTCTGACGCTGCTTGTTGCTCTCCTGCCCACTGGTTGCTCTGTCTTCCCTCCCAACACATGGCTCTGGCTGGTTCATTGTTGACACACACATACAAAGTTGAGTAGTAGTTTCTAAACTGCATTTAGCAAATGAAACCGTTATCTGGGCCTAATCATGTTCCTGTAGTCCCTGACAGTGGCTCAGTGGTGAGCCTGGCCGCCATGCCTGCACATGGAGGACACAGCTGCCAGTCACATGATAGAGATAACTGGACCAGGCATGGGACTGCATGCCTTTAATCTCAGTGCTCTAGGGGCAGAAGTAGGGGTGGATCTGTGAGTTGAGGCCAGCCTGGTCTACAGAGCCAATTCCAGGACAGCCAGGGCTTTATAATAGAGACCTGTTCCAACCCAAAACAACCACAGCAACAGAAAACCTCAACCAGAATTAACCAAACAGAAACTGAGCAAGCAGAGCTGGCATCCCTGGTGCCTTGTGAGCGCGTGCTGCTCTATTTATAGCTCTGCTGTCATCAGAGCAGGGTCCCTGAGCTTCCTTCCTGTGCTGACCTTTCCTCTTTGGTGGATCCCGTCTTAAGGAACTTAACATATGATGGATTTGTTGCCTTTTTTTTTTTTTTTTCTGTCAAGTGTGTCTTTTCAGGTCCACTCTGTAGTTTGTTTGTGGGCCTCCCCCTCTCTCCCCCCCAAGACAGTTTTTATGTGTAGCCCTGGCTGTCCTGGAACTTACTCTGTAGACCAGGCTGGCCTAGAACTCAGAGGCTTTGTTGAGTGCTGGGACTAAGGGTATGCACCACCACCACCACCTGGCTTTCCTTTTAGGTTTTAATGGAAGTCCCTCTGCTGTCTCCTGAATGATGATTTTCACTCTTGTCCTCTCTGTTCTGTTCTGCAGCTCCTGGGATGAGACCACCCATGGGAGGCCACATGCCCATGATGCCCGGGCCTCCAATGATGAGACCTCCCGCCCGCCCTATGATGGTGCCCACACGGCCTGGCATGACCCGGCCAGACAGATAAGAGCAGAAGCGCTCTTTATCATTTTGTGTTTCTTGTGGTGTCTCACCCGGAGATCCTGGTGCTGAGCCTGAGTGTAGAGGCATGACAAGGAGACTTCCCTTCCTAGCAGAGATAGTACCTTTGGAGGGAGAAGTGATAGAAAAAAGCTCTGTTTTCACTTCTCTTTTGAAATGTGAAAATAAAATCATCAGCTCTTTTATCTTGTTTTTTTTTGTTTTTGTTTTTGTTTTTTTTATGACAGGGTTTCTCTGTGTATCCCTGGCTGTCCTTGAACTCACTCTGTAGACCAGGCTGGTCCTGAATTCAGAGATCTCCCTGCCTCTGCCTCCTGGAAGCTGGGACTAAAACGCACACCATGGCCTGGCTTTCTGTTTCATTTTTGAGACAGACTCTTCAAGTGGCCTAAGCTGATCTTAGACTAACTGTTGTGGAGGATGAAGTTGATGTCGTTGATGTCACCATATTTGTCTGAGATAGGATCTGTAAAGCTCAGGTTAGCCTTGATGCTAGGATCATGGGTGTGCAGTATCATGCCTGGCTGGCTCTTCAAATTTTAAAATTTTCATTTCATATGGTGGTATCACATACCTTTAATCCCAGCACTCAGGAAACAGAGGCAGGTGGATCTCTTGAGTTTGAGACCAGTCTGTCTACAGAGTGAGATCCAGGACAGCCAGGGCCATACAGAGAATCCCTGTAATCAAAGCAAGCCTTTCATTTATTTTTTATTATTACATTCATTTGTGTATGTGTGTTTGTGAATGTAGACGTCAGAAGACAGCTTGTGAGAATCCATGACCCCAAGATTGAGCTCTGTAAATAACTGCCCACCTTCGCCATTTTCTCCTCTTTCTCAGATTCTCCTCTTCACCTTTTGCCATGAGGGTAGGGGTGAGGGGCACAGAGCAAGAAAGGCTCTCATGTGGTCATGCTGGCCTTGACCTCACTGTATAGCTAAGGCTGGCCCTCATGTTCTCTGCACCCCTCTTGTGCTGGGGTGACAGGTGTGTGCTGCCACGTCCAGCTTTCTTGTCAGCTAATGGTAACATCTGTAAGATTTATAAAATCAAACAGGTTCTTAGTTGATCTAACTTGGTGAAAATGAACCAGATATCTAGCTGTGGTTATTAATATTGCCAGCTGCACAGAATCTAGAAGCAACGTGTGAAAGGTAACAGGGCTAACTAAAACCACAGCATAGAGATGACCATTTTGCTGATTTATTACTTTAGGTTTTCTGGTCTCTAGTGCACTTGATTTGGCATCTCTGCCTCCTCAAAAATCCATCTGGCAAAATGGGCAAGCTATTTGTACTTAGTAGAGTGCCATTTAGCGCATGCCTTTAGTCCTAGCACTCATGAGGCAGAGGTAGGTAGATTGCTGAGTTCGAGGCCAGCCTACTCTAAAGAGCAAGTTCTCAGTCATGGCTACAAACAAACCCTGTCTGGAAAAAAACAAAACGTAATTTTTTTTAGGTTTTTTTCATGTAATTTTATTTTAATGTTCATTGGTGTTTTACCTGCATGTATGTGTGAGTGTGTCCGAAGCCCAGGCACTGGAGTTTGTGTGAGCTGTCCTGTGTGTGTGCTGGGAATTGAACCCAGGTCCTCTGGAAGAGCGTACATGGGTCTCTATGTAGCTGAAGATGACCTTGATTTGTTTTTTTGAGACAGGGTTTCTCTGTGTAGCCCTGGCTGTCCTGGAACTCACTCTGTAGACCAGGCGGGCCTCGAACTCAGAAATGTGCCTGCCTCTGCCTCCCAAGTGCTGGGATTAAAGGCATGCGCCACCACTGCCCCGTCTGAAGATGACCTTGAATTTCTAATAGTCACACTTCTTCCTCCTAGGTGCTCCCAATCATGCCTGGCTGCTATCCTGAGATAGGAGTGTATCATATAGCCCAGGTTGACCTTGAACTACCTCAGCTCATGAGAACTGAGATTTAAGAGTGTAGTGTCAGCTGGGCTCAGCAGCGCACACCTTTAATCCTGGCCCTCATAATTAGGATGGCAGAGGGAGGGAAGCCTATCTCTGAGTGACAGCCAGGGCAACACAGAGAAACCCTGTCTCAAAACAAACAAAACCAAAAACTATTGCCAGACAATTTTCTTCCCCTACCCCCTCTTAATCCTCTCTTTCTCTTTGGTGTTTTTTTTAGACAGGGTTTTTCTGTGTAGCCCTGGCTGTCCTGAAACTCAGTCTGTAGACCAGGCTGGCCTCAGATTCAAGTAGATCCACCTGTTTCCGCCTCCCGAGTGTGGGGGCTGAAGGCTGGTGCCATGGCGGTGGGTCAATGTTTTTTAAATTAAATCTCCATCTGGAAACATTGCTAGTTTTGGAATAAAGTTCCAGAAAAAAACCTTATGACAACTCGCGAAAGCTCAATGAATTTTAATTGCAGTGACTAAAACAGGAGTATAGGCAGGTGTGGTGTGAACAGCTGTGTTGTTGGCGTTGAGGAGGCAGAGATGGGAAGATGGCTGCAAGTTTGGCACCATCCTGGTTTTAGGGCTGTATCTGGATACCTTGTTTCAACCTCAACCAAGAGTTCACTTAAAAGACCTGGGGGCGGGGGAGATGGCTTAGCTGCTGAGTGCTGCTCTAGAGAGCCGAGGTTCAGTGCCTAGCACCCACACCAAATGGCTCACAGCTACCTATAATTCCAGTGCCAAAGCATCTGACAGCTTCTGACCTCCGCAGGCACCTGTGTGCATGTGACATTCATAAACTCACATAGGAACTTACAGATAAAAACAACTCGTGGGGGGGGGGTCTGAGTGGAGTGCTTACCTCATGGAGGCACTCGCTTTAATCCCCACCCCTGCCAAGCTCGCCAAGAAAGCAAAACCATTATAAATATTGAGAATAGAAGACATTGGCGCTCATTTTCGTTGCTTCCTTTTCAAAAGGCAGTTGAGTATGTGGCTGAGTTGTTGGTTTTTTCCTCATTTGAGTCATATATACTACTGATCAATAGATTGGGGTTTTTATTTAAATTTCCTAAAGGAGGCTTTAAGTAAGGTATGTTGTTTAGGTTTGCTGTGGTTGGTCGGAGTTTTGACCTCAGCAGTTTGTCAGGATGGTACTTGAGAAATGAGATCCTTGCACAGAGCCATTGTCCGTCACGCATGGAAACAGGATTCAGCCCTTGTCCCAGTTGCATATCTTTGGTCAGATGGTAACTGGTAATGGAGACTCCTCAATGCTGTGAAGAGTGGAAGGACCCTCCGTCTGTGTTTCATGGAGTGCCTGTTCCGAGGCTTGTCTAGCGTTTTGTTTACCACGAAGACCTTATGCATTTAACAGAAGCTTAATAACTGCAAAGATTTTTCTTGAAACTGGAAGCACTAAAGGTTAGAGTTCTTGGATCAGAATCAGCTGCTAGAACAGTGTCAGACAGACAGGGTCACTGGAAATGTTTCTTACTGTCTTTGCGCTTCAGGGTTTGAGGCGCTTTCCTTTGGGTCTGTGGAAATTCAGCCTTACACGCGGTGGCAAGCGCCTTACCCCTGAGGAGTGTCCCCAGCTTGAGATTTCAGCTTAGATGTGATAAGAGGAAACTTGGAAAGGCTGAGACTTACATCAATTTAAATTTTTTTTTTTCTCTCAAAGTAACCCTGGCTGTCTGTCCTCGAGCCTTTGGCTTGGGAGAATTTGGAGTAAAGGCGCGTGCCACCCTCCAGCTCTTGGGAGAGTGGACCCCGCCTCTTACCTTGTAAGCCCCGCCCCGCCCCGCGGGTCCCGCCCCCTCCGCCTCGTGAGCTTTCGCCGCCCCGCCCCTCATCCCGTGCGCCTGTGCCGCCGCGCGCGTCCCCGCCCCTCGCCGTGCGCTCTCGCCACGGGGAGCCGGGAGGGCGGTGTGCGGTCGCCGTTCTTCTCCACGGGAGGCTGCGGCGCCGCGCGGGTGGGTGGGAACGTGGTGGGAATTCCGGGCGCTGCGGCAGGGGCGGCAGAGCGCCATGGCGGCCGCTGTGGCTACGGCAGCCGGTGCCCGTGGCGCGGCGAGGTGAGAGGACGCCTCTTTTCCACAACGGAGGAGGCCACGGCTGCAGCATGGCCGGGATCATTAAGAAGCAGATCTTGAAGCATCTGTCCCGGTGAGAGCGCCACCCTGCGTACTCCGGTCCCTTCCCGAGCCCTCAGACCTCCCTCGGGCCGCGCTAGGCGAGCGGCTCCGGGCAGCTGCTAGTCAACTCTAGCCGGCCGTTGTCAGCGCTGCGTCCCTCCCTCGTCCGGGCTGGCTCCCTCCCCACCCCCGCCGCCGCCTCCTTCCTCGGCGCGGGTCACCTAGCCCTTTCCTGGCCGTACGTCCCAGACCCACGGAACCCAAGCAGGCCAGTCCTCGAGGCCTCTTCCCGAGCCGCCCAACGCCGCTTCATTTCTGGCTTTGCTACCCGGTGCTGGATTACCCACGTCCCCTTAGAATGCAGCGCCAACGCTGGCTTTCTCCTTCTGTGTAGCGAGCTCCTCCTCTTCTGTCTGACCCTGTTGCATCACCCTTGAAAAGATGTAAACCCTTCATCCGAAGCTGGTCGTCCTTTCGGACCCTCCTCCTTTCTGGGTCCGCTTTTCTGGTTATACAGACGAATTGGAGAAAGGTCAGCGGAGGTGGGGATAAAGTTTCAGCCACCTTCCTTTTAAGATGCCATGGAGGTTTTTTGACAGCCAATGTCTACTTGTGCTTTGTGGCCTTCTTTTAAGCCGTTCTGTCGGCTCATGTTTTGGGGCATGAAGGATTGGCTGGTAAGACAACTTTTCAGCTATACCTGAAGGACTCCTGGTCTCTACGTGATGATGCAGCTTGTTAGAACGGGTGACTGCAAAAATTGGGAGATAGCTTTGCAGTTCATTTTCTCTCCTTTTTCAAACTTGGGGTTGGTGATGGTTGTTAATTTAAGTGGTCTCGGTAGCTTTAGTGATCCAGAGTTTGGCTTCACAGTGGTTAGTGGTTTTCAAGAGGGGTGTGTGTGTGTGTTGCCAGTCAACATGGAACGCCAGGGCTTGAGTATTCTTTCAGGCCTTCTCTTTGTATTTGGCAAAAGGTTTGTGAGTCTCTATCCCTGACATGGTGTCCCCCTTTTCCTGGCCGACAGTGGCTTATGTGATCTTAGACTTTTATCAGCTAGATTCAGATACTCCGTTTGGGTAGCTCTGTTATGTACTGGGCTGAAGGGCCGATCCTGGAGTCTGGGCACTTCCTCATTAAGTCATCCCTTTCAAACTGGGTAATACTTGTATATCCTGCAGACATATCGTAGCCCCGTCGGTGCACACACCTGCGGTCCTAGCATTGGGGGGCTGAGGTAGGCGGAGTGTGGTTTTAAGGCCAGCCTAGAGTAGAGTTCCCGGCCGACTTGGACCATGTAGTGAGACAGTGAGACAATTAGAAGGCTACACGAGTTTTTAAAGGTACAGGTTTATTTAAGAGCCTCACACCACACAGGGAGCGCTCAGTAGGACACAGGGTATTTTTATCTGAGGGTTATAACTCGTGTGGTCACTAGTGAATATGTGTCCACGTGTTGTGCGCGGTCGGGAGGTGCAGGAAACCACGGCGTGCTGTGGAGGTCGCAGGGTAACTGGGGAGTCACTTGTCTACTTCCACTTTCACATGGGTTCTGGGGATCAGACTCTGGTCATCAGACTTGCAAGGCAAACACTTTTCCCCGCTGAGCCTTCCTGCTGACTTTTTCTTTGTCTCTTGCTGTCTGTCTGTCTGTCTGTCTGCCTCTCTCTTGAGACAGTGCCTCCCTCACTTTGTAGCCCAGTTAGCCTGGAGTTAATGGGCTTCCTGCCTTAGCCTCCTAAGTGCTGGAGTAACTGGCATCAGACACCATGCCTGGCTTTAGTTAATTTTCTATAGCAGTTCTTGTGGGAGCTATGAGTGCACACATCTGAATGTCTCTCAGAGCGTCGTCCTGGAATAAGTGAAGGTCCAGTGTCCCCCCCCCCCCCCCTTCTCTCCTCTTCCTTTTCTTCCCTTCCTTCCCTTTGAGACAAAGTCTCAGAATATTTAGTCTTGGTGTCCTGAAACTTGCTATGTAGACCAGGCTGGTCTCAGCATCACAGAGATTCTCCAGCCTCTGCTTCCCAAGCATTGGGATTAAAGGTTATCAGGAGTATGCCTGGCTTCTACCCCTTGCTCTTGACTGAGGAAGCAAGCCTAGCAAGGGTAAGTGACTGGCAACAAACTGTCCTCGCCGACACATTTGGTGATTCCTGGGGGACGAAGGCCTGTTTGCTTTCAGTAGGAACAGTCTGTCTGACATGGAGGGCCATTTCCGATTTCCCGGGTGTGGGGCTGGGAGGAGGAGGAGAGGTGCTCTGGTGGCAGCATCAGCCCTGCAGAGGTGGAGGATGCGGATCTGGTCGGAAAGGCCAAATTCCCAGGGCCTTTGTTTACCTTAGACTCACTACTCAGTCCTGTGAGACATTAATGTGTATTGTTCTTATGACCTCAGGGGAGGGAGGAGCCAAGGCTCCCTGGCTTATGGAACCTGATAGGGGAGGGAGGAAAGCTAAGAGGGTGGTTAACCATGGTGTGGCCCTTGTCTGACTGCACTGTGTGACTCCAGGGCAGCTCTTTCTGTCTGTCTGTCTTTTCTTTTCTTTGGGTTTTTTCGAGACAGGGTTTCTCTGTGTATCCCTGGCTGTCCTGGAACTCACTCTGTAGACCAGGCTGGCCTCGAACTCAGAAACCCACTTGCCTCTGCCTCGCGAGTGCTGGGATTAAAGGCGTGCGCCACCACTGCCCGGCTCCAGCTATTTCTTTTGAGTGCATTCTCTAGCTAGGTACTGGTCAAGGCTCTGGAGAGGCTGTTGGGATTTTGTCACCTGTGGTTTTGGTGACTGTTGTCCAGTATGCATAACTTTAATGCTCCATTAAATGCTCATTGAAATGGACCTACGAAAAGAGCTCTACTTAGTAACGTTTTGAAATAGCTATTTATTTAGAAAATTGTTGGACTTAACTGGGAATGGTGGTGCACATCTGTAATCCCAGCATTTGGGAGACTGAGGCAGGAAGGCCTTGACTTTGAGGCCAGTGTGGGCCATTTATTGAGACCCTGTTTCATAAGTAAATACTAAAGTAGATTTTTTCACTGAATAAGTTTGTGTGTGTGTGTGTGTGTGTGTGTGTGGTTGTTGCTTAGTTTTCCCTTCTTCTTGAGAACTCACCTGTCTCAGCCTTTGGAGTACTGGTCGTGTTGGTGCAACCTCACCAGGCCTGGTGTTTCCTGCTTTAGACCACCTCAGCTAATGACCGCAGATTGGACAAGTAAGAGGGTGTATGGTAGGAGGTGCAGTCGACCAGGGCACTCTGTTAATGGAGCCAGTCAGCCAAAACATCTATCTAGCCCTGCTGTTCTTGATCCGGGAGGACTTCCCCAGCTAAGCTATTGTTGGCTGTAAGTGATAAGAAGAGTAAAGGGAGCCAAAATGTTTCTTGAGGGGCCGGGCCTTGGTGGCGCACACCTTTAATACGAGCACTTGGGAGGCAGAGGCAGGCGGATTTCTGAGTTCGAGGCCAGCCTGGTCTACAGAGTGAGTTCCAGGACAGCCAGGGCTACAGAGAAACCCTGTCTCGAAAAAAACAAAAACAAAAACAAAAAACAAAACAAAAAAAAGTTTCTGAGGATTAGGAATACGGTGTTTGTTACAGCGCCTGACATTTAAGGAGTGCTTAATAAGAGCAGGTGTAGCTGGGCGGTGGTGCTGCGTGCCTTTGATACCAGGGCTCAGAAGCAGACTGGCAGATCTGAGTCTGAGGATCTACACAGAGAGAGAAGCTCTGTCTCAAAAAGACCACAATAATAGTAGTAGTAGTAAAGAGTAGTTGTAAAATATGGCCTGAGGAGTTAGGGTCAGGGTCCAAGCACGGGTGGCAGAAACTCACTGGAAATCTTATTTACTCCGAGTGACTAGAAAATGTCAACCAAGATTTTTAAATGTGAGAGCATAGGAAGGCATAGGAAGTTTCAGACTCCCTTTTGGAGAACAAGAAAGCCTGACTGAGTCGAGCTGATCCGTTCCTGATCCGTGCCTCCTAGTACTCCAGAGATGATGGCCTGTGCCGCTCCACCCTACGGCCAGGGCCGCACAGGCCTCCGCTCCCTCCCGGCCGCCTTAGGTGGAAGTCTGGAGGAACTAGTCTTCCCTGGTAGGTCAGGTTCCATTGTGATTGACACCATCAGCTCTCTGGTGAGGAGTCTGTGTTTTCTCCTAAGCGCAAAACCCGTTTCTGTGTCTTCTCTCTTTGTCTAATGTTGATTTAGACTAAACAATAAACCAGTTGTATTTATTTACTCTGCAAACATTCAGTGATGTCTGTCTGCACTAATAAGGGTCTTACAGTCTTGGGATAGATAACTGAAGTTATTACTGCGGGGTTAAGCTTACTTTAGAGGAAGAACGTTCCCAGAAGGGTTAATAACTTGCCCAAAGTCACAGCTAGTGAATGAGGGAAGGAGGTTCCAGCGCAGGCTGCATCCTGGAGCTGCCTGCTACTCTCCCGTCCGCTGCTGTGATGCTCCGTGCTCCCCCCCCAGCCCCGCGTGTTCTGTGTGTCAGATTGAACACAGCACCCACTTGAAGCCCCTGCTGTTAAAACAATATTCCCAGCACTCAGAGGCTTCCTACCCCACTGCTGCTTTCCTTCAGAATTACCTCTCCATCAGAATGGAACCGATGTCTTGTTTTAGAGAATGGGATTGCACAGTGTATATGCTTTAAAAATTTAAAGTTGAGATTTTGGTTTTGTAGTACAGGGACTAGAACTCGGGGCTCTGCGCACCTGGGACAAGTGCCCTGCCCTGAGCTGAGCTACGAGACAGAGTCTCTGTAGCCCATATTGGCTTCAAACTCTCAAGTCTAAGGTTTAGAGGTGTGTACTACTGCTCTCGGCTCACCTACTTCCCGCCTAGAGATCGAACCCAGTGAGTGCCTCCTCGTGCATGGAAGGTAAACACTACCAATTGTGCTGTCCCCAGCCATTGTTATCATTCATTTATTCCTTCTTTCTTTCATTCATACATTCACACATACATACATACATATACATACATACGTGTATTTATAAGCATTTTATTTATTATGTATCCATGCATTACAGGTTTACACCACTGTATCTGCTATTTGGCTTAAGCATTTTGTGTGTGTGTTCTTGTGTATGTGTGTGCCTATGCTTACCTATCATTTCTAAGTGGCTGTCCATCAGTTCTCTCCCTGGGACCTGAAACTCACTGGTGAGGCCGGTCGGCCAGTGAACTCCTCCGATCCTCCAGTCTCTGCTTCCCTAGAGCAGATTAGAAACCTGCTCTTCCACAGCTGACTCTCTGCTGAGGACTGACTGCAGGTCCTCATGCTGGCACAGCGAGCCCTTGACCAACGGAGCCTGCTCCCTAGCCCTTGTCTATTGTTTTAGCCATGAGCATACTTACAGCACGTTGCAGACTGCACGACTGTATGCTTTTTTTTTTTGGTGGGAATATGATGACCCACTTTGCTTACACTTGCTGTGGTCGAATATTATGTATTTTCCCGGTGAGAGCTGTTATGATCGTGTCTTCTGGCACACACCCCTGTCTGGAGTCTGTTTAAGACAGGGTTTTAAATCTCCTGGGTTGTAGACTGTGGGTTTTCATCAATGCAGTCCTACATGATGTGCTAATGGGCATGGCTGCTGCTGAAGGGTGTGGGATCCGGGTACCTATACCCTTGACGACATGGGGCATCTTCTGTCCTCTCACTTCGGCCACTCTGAAAGATGCATGTAATTTTATTTTGAAAAGCTGCATGTGGTGGCTCCCAACAATTAGGAGGCTGAGTCAGGAGGATTGCCTACAGTTTCGAGACCAGGCTGGGGTACAGTATGGGGTCTTGTCTCAAAACCCACAGGAAACCAAAGTTAAACAAACAAAAAAACCCCTTGCGTTGGGTAAAGAGTACTCTGGCTGTCTGCTCAGTCTGTGTAGTGCTGGGGACTGAAGCTGTACACACTGCTTAGCACTTACAGACTGAGCTAAAGAGAGCCCAGGTCTCTGTGCAGTTTTCTTTCTTTTCTTTTCTTTTTTTTCAAGACTGTTTCTCTGTGTAGCCCTGGCTGTCCTGGAACTCACTCTGTAGACCAGGCTGGCCTCGAACTCACAAATGCGCCTGTCTCTGCCTCCCAAGTGCTGGGATTAAAGGCGTGTGCCACCACTGCCTGGCAGGGATGTCCCATCCTTAAACACATGATGTCATTCCAGAGTAATATTCAAATTACAAAGGGACAGTGAAGATGGGGCCTTTCCAGCCCTCGCAGAAAACTTTTTAACTTGGGTTGCATGTGGCAGCTGTTAAAATAACTTGTATTGTAAACGAGTGAAGGGGTTGTTTCTGAATATCCAGGATTTTGCTCTGTAGTCTTAGCAACCCATCATTTCACTTTTCCTCCAGAAATAGAAGTTTGAATTGCAGAGCTTTCCTATGATTTTTAGGCTGTGTCTCTCTGCCTTACATGTGTATGTGTTCTAGTGTCTGTGTGTGAGCGTGCCTGTTTCAGGTGAAGTCTGCTCTCTCCTTCCACCACATGGTCCCTTGCATTGAACTCAGGCCCTTGGGCTTGCTGTTAGAAGCTGCCACCTCCTAAGCTATGCGTTGGCTTGAGATAGTTTCTTTGTGTAGCTGATTTAGTTTGGCATTTGGTAAATAGTTCTACCTGAGTTTCCTGAGTCTTGGATTACATGGCTGAGCCACTATGCCTGACAAAAAATAATACTTCTGTTTTGTTTTTCAGGACAGGGTTTCTCTGTGTAAGCCTGCCTGTCCTGGAACTCCTGTGAACTCATAGAGCTCTGCCTGCCTCTGCCTCTCTCATGCTGGGTTTACAGGTTGGGGGCTCCACTTCAGGTTTATGCTTCTTATAAAAAGTACTTTATTTTAATTTTTAAAAATACATTTAAATTTTTTAAATTATACAATGATTGCATCATTCCCCTGCCCTGGTCTCTCTTCAGATGCCCCTGCATATTCCCACCCTCTTCATGGCCTCTTCTGGTAACATTTTATTAAAAGCAGAAACTTGGGAGCTGGAGAGATGACTCAGCGGTTAAGAGTGCTGTTTTTCCTGCTGCAGACCTGGGTTCAGTTCCCAGCACCCACGCGGTGCTCAGAACCATCCGTAACTGCAGTTTCAATGTCTTCTCCTAAGGTCTGAGGGCACTAGGCTCGCAGTTGGTATTAAACACACTCAAACACATGGAGTAAAATCAATCTAAAAAAAAAAAAAATTAAGAAAACTTGGGGGCGAAATATAACAGCTTAGTAGGCTAGCATATTTCAGGGCCTGCTGTAGTCTTCAGCAGCACAGGCAGGAGTGGATCTCAGGAGTGAGATGCGCTTGCCTTGAGAGATCAGCCAAGAGCATGTGGTGGAGCAGAGAGGGCAAGTATCCGTTTCTGTGCGTTCAAAGCTGCGTGCTCAGCAATTGTTTTAGCTTCTTGAAATTTTAGTTTCCTCATCTATAAAACCGCACACGTGCTGCTTTGCACTTGGTTCTTCTCCACTGAAGAATGCTGGGCGTTGAATCTGGGGGGTCACGCATACTAGGCAAGTGTGCTACCACTGAGCTACCCGGCTAGCCTATGTATTTGGTTTTTGAGATGTGGTCTCACCATGTAGCCCTTGATTGAGTTTATAATCCTCTTGCCTTGGCCTCCCTAGTGTTGAGATCATGCGTGTCCACTGCCATGGCAGCGTAGAAGTCCCATTTTAAAAGTACCATGACTTCACTGTCACCTTGGCACAGGAGCCCTTGCTGCTCTTCTCTGGAACATTCCACTTTAGGCAGGTGATCTCTGAGTTCTAGGCCAGCCTGTTTTACAGAGCCAGTTCCAGGACGGCTGGTGCCACACGGAGAAGCCTTAACTTGAAAAACCAAAACCAAAACCAAACCAAACCAAACAAACCAAAATAAGGCTAACACACTTATTGTAGTGTGTGTGAGTCCCACATGTGTGTAGAGACCAGCGGTTTGTGGAATCAGTTTTCTTCTTGTACTGTATGTGAATTCTGGGGCCAGGTTCAGGTCATCCTCCTGTGTCCTGTGCCACTCCCCACCCCACTCACATTCGTTTCTCACATTCCCGTGTGTGTGTGTGTGTGTGTGTGTGTGTGTGTGTTTGTGTGCTGCGCATGTGTGCTGCGCATGTGTGCATGCATGACTTTGAGTTTGTGTGGAGATGGGTGCATGCGTATGCCAGAGGAGGCTCAATGTCGGCCCTGATCCTCCATTGTTCTTCAAGCTTATTCATTGAGGCCGACTCTGTCAGTCAAACCAGTAGGGCTAACTCCCCAGTCCGGCTAACCTCAGTGGCCAGCTTGTTTTGCGATTGCCCTGTTTCTGTCTTCTGAGGCTGGAATTGCAGGCAGACTGTTCTGCTGCCATCTTCCATTTACATGGGTGCATCTTGTGATGGAGCAGGGATGAATGCTTTCTCACTGAGCTTGAAAAGAGAAGGAAGCGTCTTCAGCGTCTTCTCGTGCGTGGCACATGATGTGGGGGAGACTGGGACCTAAGCATAGTGTGTCTTAGCTACTGTTGCATCACTCTGAAGAGACTACAGCCAAGGAAACTCTTAGAAAAGATGCCTTTAGTATGGGGGTGGGAGGCTTGCACAACGGTTTTAGAGAATTAGTCCATTATCATCACGGCAGGAAGCAGACGGGTGTGGTGCCGTAGCTACTAGTAAGTGAGAGTGCATCCTGATCCACAGGGAGCAGGCAGGGACAGCGACACTGCCTGGAGACATACAGTAACAAGCTCTCTAATCCTTTCCAAACACATCATTTACTGGGGACCAAATGTTCAAACCACCAGAGGGTGAAAGAACAAGAGTGTGTACACTGGAGCGATCCCTTAGAGAATTTTCTCAACCATTAGAGGGCGTTTAGTTACCTGCACTGTATAGAAAGAGCCTGGCTAATGAATAATCAGTGAGGATGGTTTTAATCACAGCTCAGCTCTTTCTCCAGCTGGATAGTGGCCCCACAGCAGGAGGGACCGTCCCCTCTTGGCATCTTCAGTAGAGTCGAAGGCCAGGGAGACACCATGGCTTAGTAGACAAAGGCACTGGGTTTTGGTGGGAGAGGGAACAACACCTGCAAGCTGTTTGTTCGTTTGTCCCCTCTATATGTGTGCCATCGAGTGCATGCCATACATGCTGTAAGCCGGGCATACCTCCTCAGTCACTTAGTAACTGCAGCAAAAAGAAACAGTGAAGAAAAACAAACCCACCAAACCAGAGCTTGAGGAGCGGTACAGGTAAGGCGGGTGTGTGAGAGAAGACAGGCGCATGGAGGACCGCGCTCGCTCGGACAGCGAATCCCTCGGCAGCCCAGGCTGCCTGGGAGCCGCCCTCCTGCCTTAGCATCCCCACCTGTGGACTTGAGAGTGTGTCTCGGAATTGGGAAGCCTTAGCTCTGGGAAGCCAAGGGACCCCAGTTCAGCCCAGTATCAAGCGGTCAGCCTCCTTTTTCTGTGTGTTAAAGGCAAGTACATGTTACTGGTGCCAGAAACAAATACAAAAAAAACCATTTTCCATGTTATCAATCAGTATTGACTGTAAAGGGGAGAGAGCTAAAGTTTAAAAATAATGTCAGCTATTTGGGTGAGGGGCGTGGAGTCTGCCAGCTTTCCAGGAAAACAGGTACGACATGCGTGGGTTGGCTGTGTCTCATCGGCCTACTTGAGGCATTTTCTACATGTATACCTTGCTTATGTACAGCTTGGCTGCCAGCCCATAACTGAGAGGTTATGGGAGAGGCTTTAGTTTGTAAGAACTCACAACTGTCTGAAACTCCAGTTCCAGAGGTGCGCGCGCACGCGCACCCACCCACCTACCCACCCACGGAGGCAAAGCACTTTTGCTCATAAAAAAAAAATCTAATTTTAAAGATAGTTTTGGAGAACATGAGTAGTGAGATATTAGTAAGTTCGACTGAGTGGAAGTGCAATGTTCCCAAGTTTCACTTCTTTTTTTTAAATTTATTTTTATGTGTGCTTTGCATACCTGTATGTCTGTGCACAGTATGCATGTGGTATCTGTGGAAGCCGGAGAGGGCATCAGATTCCCCGGAACTGGAGATACAGGCGGTTGTGAGCTACCGTGTGGGGACTGGGAATTGATCTCGGTCCTCTTCCGAGAGGAGCCAGTGCTCTTAACTGCTGGGCTGCTTCTCCAGCCCCCACAGTGTTCAGAGCATGAGGTCCAGTAGAAACTCTTCCACTGTGGGGCAGCTTCCTAAGCTCACCCAGTTTCAGACAGCCGGGTGATTAAGCACGGTGTATACTTACGGGTGATTAAGCACGGTGTATACTTACCACAGGGAGGGCTGGCTCCTGGTAGGGCCTGTGAGGGCGTTAGAGGAAGGAGACCATGCAGAGGCAGCACTTTTCTGTCCTGGCATAAGATCCTTTAGATAGTGGTTCTCAACAACAGCTGCTTTGGCTTGTCACCTTGCTTGAGGAGTGTGACAAATGCTGACTGGGAGGAGACTCTGCTGTGTTGCTGAATGCAGAATCTCATACCTGGAAGTACTCTCTAAAGCCAGCAAGCTGACCCGTGCTTGTAATTCAGGTGCTGGGAGGCTGGGGCAGGAGAATTGAAGGCAGCCTGCTCTACACAGTGATTTCCAGGATAGCCTGAACTAGAATGAGCCCTGGTCTAAAGAAAAGGGCTAACAAGTTTGAGCCTGGGTAATTCTAACACTTGGGAGCTGGAGGCACAGAGATTAAGAGACTGAGGCTTGCTTTGACTACATAGCGAGTCTGAGGTCAGCCTGGGTTAGCTATATGAACTCTTGCCTCTCTTCCCATGAGAATCTGGTAATGTTGAGTGTCTTCCTCCGTAGCTCTCCTACCTTGTCTTTTTGGAAAGGATCTCTTACTGAGCCTAGAACACCTAGCTGTAGACTGCCTGGGCAGCAAGCCTGCAGCATCAGATCAGCCCCTCCCTGCCGTCCGTCACCAAGTGCTGGGTGTACGGAGGCCATGGCAGTCAGTGGCTTTATGTGAGCACTGGGGAATCCCAGCTTGGATTCTTAACTTGAACAGCAAGCTCTGAGCACCCTCCTCGAACAGGTTTATAACAGGAGTTCACTGACTCAGTAACAAGCTTGTTGTGTTACGATATTAGGCCTGGAGAGGTTGTTACGCATCAGCAGATATTTACTGTACAGAGAGTTCAAAGCCAGCCTAGGATGCATGAGGTCATATTTCAAAAACAACAGAAAGCCAACAGCACAGTTACAGTTTATATGGTCAAAGGCTCCGAGTAGGCTTTCCTCCAAGAAGACTCGCACATGACCAGCCAGCACATGAAAGGGTGCCATCAAGAGAGTGCAGGTTAGAACGAAGAAGAGACACTCGTACCGAAGGACGACTGCAGTGAAGAGGATCACACAGCACGTGTTGGTGAGGACTTCAGACATGGCTGGAGGAGCACCAGAGCAGAAGCTTTGTGGTACACGCCTGGCATGAGGCATATCACCAGGTAGAGTGATTCCACTCCTATATTCACACTGAGAGAAATGAAATTATCTGCTCACACCAAAACTTATATTGGACGTTCACAGCCCCATAATAGCCCCAAAGGGGAATCCCTCAAATCCGTGCCAGTCAGCAGATCACGCCTGTACCAGAATGAGTAAAGTGGGGCATATTTGTCAGTCGCACATTATTAGTGGTAAAGAGGAAGGCAGTGCTGACAGGACTGGGAGGCGGCTCGGTGAGCAGAGATTTTGCTTCACAAGCTAAGGACCGGAGTTCTGATCCCTAGAAGAACTACATACAAAGCCAGTCTGGGTGTCCATGCCCGTGATCCTGAAGGTAAGGGAGGAGGAGGACTTGGAAGATCCTGGGAAGCTTACTGGCTTGCTAGTCTATCCTGCTTGGTTTGCTCTCTTTTTTTGTAAGGTCAGGCCGTTTACCTGTTACTCTTGAAGACTTACTTTGGCCTGGACACAGGAGCAGGGGCTCTCCGAAAGGACCACCTGCAGCTCTGGACAGTCTCTTTTTCTTTGGGTTCCTTTGTTGGCTCAACCCAAAGTCTGACTTAACATATTCTGTAGTCTCCTTGTTTTTCTGATTTTGGTGTTCCTTGAGAGACTAGATTGACAATTGTGGTACAGGACATGTGTAGTAACAAGATGTTGGATCTTGGGTGCTTTGGTCCTGGGCTTTTTACCTTTTTTTTTTTAAGCCAGTGGTTCTCAACTTTCATAATGCCAGGACCCTTTACTACAGTTCCTCATATTGTGGTGACCCCCTTCTGTCTTAGGGTTTTACTGCTGTGAACAGACATCATCACCAAGGTAACTCTTTTTTTTTTTTTTTTTGGTTTTTCGAGACAGGGTTTCTCTGTGTAGCCCTGGCTGTCCTGGAACTCACTCTGTAGACCAGGCTGGCCTCGAACTCGGAAATCCACCTGCCTCTGCCTCCCGAGTGCTGGGATTAAAGGCGTGTGCTACCACTGCCCGGCTGAAGGCAAGTCTTATAAGGACAACATTTAATTGGGGCTGGCTTACAGGTTCAGAGGTTCAGTCCATTATCATCAAGGCGGGAACATGGCAGCGTCCAGGCAGGCATGGTGCAGGAGGAGCTGAGAGTTCTACATCTTCATCTGAAGGCTGCTAGCAGAAGACTGGCTTCCAGGCAGCTAGGATGAGGGTATTATGGCTCCTGCCTACTGTGACACACCCACACTAACAAGGCCACATAACTCCTAATAGCGCCCCTCCCTGGTCCAAGAATATACAAGCCATTATACCCAACCATAAAATTATTTCACTGCTATTTCATAACTGTAATTTTACTACAGTTATGAATCTTAATGTTAATACCTGATATGCCGAATATCTGATATTCAATGCCAAAGGTGTTGCAATCCTCAGGCTGAGACCCTCTGATTTAAAGGCTTTCTGACAACATATTGGCCAACACCATCTTCTGTAGAGATTAAAAAGCCTTCAGATTCTGTTAGCTGTTTCGGGCCCCAATCACTGAAACACAGTAGTATCTGTCAGTCCAGGAATCTCTTTCTCGCCTTTGCTTATAGTAAACAAGTTGAGACCTCACACTGGTGGAGTGAGCGGGGCCAGAGAGAGAAGAAAAAGTATCCGAAGACAGCTACAGTGTACTTACATATAATAAATAATTTTTTTTTTTTTTTTTTAAAAAAAGACAGGGTTTCTCTGTGTAGCCCTGGCTGTCCTGGAACTCACTCTGTAGACCAGGCTGGCCTCAAACTAAGAGAGCCATATGTCTCTGCCTCCCAAGTGCTGGGATTAAGGGCATGCACCACCACACTTGGTTTTTCAGTGATATTTTTCTGATAACCGGCGGCTGGAAAGGAGATATTCAGCTTTATCTTGACATGGCCGACTGCCTAGTAAGTGCCATGAAAAAGAGCTAGCATACTTGTTGAAATTTAAGGTCAAAGAACGAAGGTGCCTGATGTTATCCTCTGATCACCATGTGTCTGTTCACACGTAACGTGTGCACATTCACCATGTATATATGAACATACATGTATGTGTACAGGCACACAATATTGTGCTATTTTAAATAAAGAGTGGCCATAGATGATTCCTACTCTATTAAATATCCTAAATAGACAAACTATAGAGACATAAGCTGATGGTTGACTAGGACTGCTGTGGGGACTGTTGGGGGTGACAGCCAGGGCATGGGTTTTCTTAGTGAGGACATAATATAACTACTCTAAAGTTGGTTTATTTGTGGTTGCACAACTGACCGCGCTAAGTCCCTGGCTCATACACTGTAAATGGACGGGCTGAATGGCCAGTGGATTTTATTTCTATAGAAGTGTTACCATAGGCAGGTTTTATTACATACAAGACGTTCAGCCAAATCAGGATAAGAACAAAGGGAACCATTTCTGGTCTGGGGATAGCCTGCTTGGCTTATGTTTACGAAGCCTAGATTTGGAATGGGAAAGCAGGAGGATCAGTTCAAGGTCATCTCTGGCTACATAACAAGCTCAAGGTGGCCTGGATTACATGAAAAACTATCTGCTAATAACAGAATCATTCCTGGAGATCTAAGGCTCATATTAGTGACAATGAAAGTAGCTGCAAATTAATTGTATAAAAATTAGTGATTACTCCTAACAGCAGAAGATGGTGGGTGAAGCTTTAGTGCTGAAAGAAACTCTAGAAACTTCATACCCAGCTAAAATGTCCTTTAAAGGTACATGGTTGTTTGGAAGACTTCCTCTGCAGATCTTGGCATTTGAATACTTTGTCCCCAGCTGCTGCTGTTGTTGGGGATGACCTGAAGTGTGACCTTGCTGGAGGAAGTGTATCACAGGGTTAAGCTTTGATATTTCAAAAGCCTCATGCTATTTCAAGTTATTCCCTGTCTCCTGCTTGTGGCTTGACGCATGAGGTCTGGGCTGCTGCTCCAGCCGATCCTTTTGCTCTGTCATAGACTCTGGATAAAACCATCATTCTAAAGTTTTCTTGATCTTGGCGTTTTATCACAGCAATAGAAAAGTAACAACAACAACAACAAAAGACAAAATAGAAGATGAGATAGAGATACTTTTAGTTATAAAACTGAGGATTCTAGCCCCAGTGCTAGGTATACTTCCTGAAGGGCGTTCTTCAGACTGAAGAAGAATAAAAGTAAATATAAGCGAGGGCCTGCAGGGAAGAATGAAGAGCACCAGAAATATAAAGGGACTGTGCAGTTCTCTTATTTCTTTAAAAGACTACTCCGGTAACTGTTCTGTGATCTAACCCATACACAGAGGCTTCCTACTTGCACGTTTTATATAGAGAGATTACTAGAATATTACACGTGACACCTGCAGAATTCTCGTTTCAAATGCACAAGAAATACGTATACCAGGTAGGCCGTATCTTGATGAGTAAACTCTGAATAATTCTCAAGCTAATGAGCAGCTAGCAGGATGGCTCTACAGTTAAGAGCATTGGCTGTTCTTCTGGAGGACCAGGATTTGATTCCTAGCACCCACATGGATGTTCACAACTGTCTATAATTCCAGTTCCAGGGATTATGACACCTTCTGGCTTCTCTGGGTACCACGTTTATGTGGTGCTCATACATATATGCAACTAAAACACACATAATAAAGAAAAGAAAACAATGAAAAAAATTCAAGATTTCGATAGCTTAGTGTGTTACCTGACAATAATGGAATTAAATTAAGTAAATGGAAACTAGAAAAAAATGTCTTCACTATTTGGGGACTTATTACTTAAAAAGATTTTTGTGTGTATGTTTTTCTTTTGTCTGAATGTATGTCTGTGCATCATGTGCGTGGTGTGCCAGAGGAGGCCGAAAGAGTTTCAGATCCTCTGGAACTGGAGTTTCATACATTTGTGAGCTGCCATGTGGGTGTTAGAAACTGAACCCGGGTCCTCTGGAAGAGCAGCCAGTGCTCCTGGCCACCGAACCATCTCTCCAGCCCATCTGTTTTAGAGGTTTGACAGGGTCCTGTTACATATTTTAATGAGGAGCAGAGTGCATTTGTGGATCTGGAGCAGAGGGGTTGCAGGTTCTGCTGTCTGCAGGCTCCTGGGGCAGTGTAGGGGAGTTGAGTACAGAGAAGGCTGGGTTCTGTCCTGTGTCTGTCCCGTGTCTGTGCTGTGCGTAGTCCCAGGCTTAAGCATTGGCTATGCCTCTTACTCTTGGGCAACCCTTTCTCATTTCCGGTCATTTTCTTGTTTCTTTATTTGCAAATTACAGATTTTGAATGAATGGTTATTTAAGATCCTTTTTGGCTGAACATGTTGGTACGTACCTGCCATCCCACACTAGGGTTTCTGAGACAGGGAGATCAAGAATTCGAGGCAAGTGCTAAGGAACTCAGCTCGTAGTACTAAGTTCAAGGGCAGCCTGGGCCACTTGACACCCTCACTCAAGAACGTTTCTTGCTCTCAAAGTCTGAAGGTTTAAAAAATTTGGCTTTCTAAAGTTGTGTTACACTTTTGCAAGGGTGGTTGGGAGCCTTCCCATCGCCTCTTTGGCAGATTGCGTTTCTCTGGCATAGATAAAGTTGATCTGTCTGTTTCTCCAGCTTGATTTCCTCTGAGCCTCTGCGCTCAGTGATGGTAACAGATGGCCTGAGAATGTTTCCCCACATACCCGCATGGAGCGGATACCCGGCTGCCAGTAGCCTTTTTAGCCACCCTGGCCCATGAGGGATGCCGAATGAAGTTTGTGCCAGGGACTGTGGAGGGCAGAGACGAACAGAGCAAGGCTCTTCTAAAATATTCAGATTCCCATAATTCCTTGAGGGTTTCATCTGGCTCCCAAGGCTGATGTAGGACAGTTGGTCTCATGATATGGCCTCAGTCTAACCTAGACGGACCCAAGTTTGTGCTGAAATTTTCTGTGTCGGTAGTGAGAGTGGCTTGGAGTTCTTTTAGCATCCTCAGAGCCTTAGGTCAGCGTGCCCCTGCCCCTCCCCGTAACAACTGGCTTCATGGACCACCTTTAAAAACCTGTTCTTTCTCACTGTTGTAAGATTCAGAAAATACCAGTTTAGGGAATGCTTTTTGTTTGTTGGTTTTAAAGATGGTCCCATTATCTAGCCCTGGCTGGGCTTTCTACCTCCCAAGTTCTGGGATTAAAGGTACCGCTGTGATCTGAATTCTTGTTTCTGGTTAGGGGTCCAGCTTGGGGCTTCTTGTGTGTTGGGCACATGATCCCTTCTGAGGGATTCTTGTAGCTTTCGTAGAGCTTATAAGGTGGGGTCTGTTTGTTATCGGTGAGAAATCGCACACAACATTTTCGTCAGTGCCAGACCAGGTATGCAGAGTGTGCTTGCATATCATACCGCCTGTGTTTGCAGTGCGTTATATCTAGAGCCATGTAAGTATGTTCAGTGACAGAATTGCCCGAGGATACATCACCCAGACAGTGTCCCCATCTGTAAGCGATGCATCCTCGCACGGTCATCACTGTGGTCAGGTAATGTACTGAGGAGCACTGAGCCCAGGGCCTTACACTCACTAGGCAGGCACTCTGTCATTGGTCTAAGTCCCCATCCCCAACCTGAAGGACTCTTGAGTAGCAAGTTGTGCTTTTGGTGTTCGATGCATGCTCTTTGCTTTTGTACTTGGTTATCCAGCTGCTAACACAGTTCCTTCTGTGGTCACCAGCCAGCATCATGGCAGAGACTGGGTGTTGCTGCTGGGTGGACATGATTCTCAAGAAGGATCTTGCTGATTTCATTGGGTTGGAGAAGTTCAGAAAGGGTTCTGATTATATTCCGCTATAACTTTACACACAGAAACTGAGATTTATTCTACTTCCAGAGGTTAATAAGCAGGCTCTGGGTGACTGTAAAGGGGGACATCTTTACCCCTTAGTTTGTTTTATTTATTTATTTTTTAATTGAGTTCTGGGGTTTGAGGTCAGGGCTTTGGATATGCTAGGTAAGTTGTATACCACTAGCTACACCGCCAGTGTCCTCTAACCATTTCTGAGAGGCTTCTAGGTGCATACTGTGCCCGGTACAATTTGGAGGAAGTGTTAACGGGGAGGAATGGATCCAAGTGGGTGGTTCAGCCTGTAACCCCAGCACTTGTTAGGCTAAGGCCGGAGGGTCAGGATGTCAAGGTTAGCCTGGATTATATCCAAGACCCACTTTCAGGAAACCAAATATATTCAAAGATGTGTAAATGTTTATAAACAAGCATGTCATTTAAGGGATGAACACCTACAGATTTGGGTGTTTGTATGGTTGGTTAACAGATAAAGGAGCATCAGAATAAAGCTGGGAAGACCTGCTTTTAATATATAAATAGGACTGGCGAGATGGCTCAGCGGTAAAGAGCACTGACTGCTCTTCCAGAGGTCCTGAGTTCAAGTCCCAGCAGCCACATGATGGCTCACAACCATCTGTAATGGGATCTGATGCCCTCTTCTGGACTGTAGGCATACATGCAGGCAGAACACTGTATACATAATAAATCTGTTAAAAAAAGATATAAATATCTTAAACAGTCATAAGTCATGAGATGGAAGCTATTATTAAAAGTGTGTGTGTGTTCGTGTGTGTGTGTTCGTGTGTGTGTTCGTGTGTGTGTGTGTTCTTGTGTGTGTGTGTGCGTGTGTGTGTGTGTTCGTGTGTGTGTGTGTGTGTGTGTGTGTGTGTGTGTTCGTGGTTGCCCATGGAAGACAGAAGAAGCTGCTGGGTCTTCTAGAAACAAAATTACAGGCAGTCGTGAGCTTTCTGAACCGAAACTGGTCCTCTGCAAGAGCATGAAGCTTTCTTACCCAGAGTCATTTCTCCAGCCTGAGAATTATCTTTTATTTTATATCAAACTCTAGAGAGAGATTTTGGAAGTTAGTTATGGCATATATCTTTAGTATTGTCACTCCTCAGAGCTAAAAAATATAGCTTATTCCGTGTTTATAGTTTATCTCCTATCAAAGGGAGCATATAGTTGAAGATACTTTCTTCTTTATGTTGGCGTAGAAAAACGGTTCCCCTTGGGTGTTATTTTATTATTTTCTTTAAAAAAATTTTTCGGGGCGTGTGTGCACACACGTGTGTACAGCTTGTGGGAATTGGTTCTCTCCTGTTAGTGTGGGTTCCAGCGAGTGTTCGTATCTGCTGATCTCTCTCTCTCTCCAGGGCCCCCCCCCCCCCCCTCTTCTTTGAAAACTCCTACGTGGGCCCGACTGCACATACCCGCAGTCTAGGACCGAGGAGGCGAAGGCAGGGTTGCCAGTCGGAGGCCAGCCCGGGTTGGTTATGAAGGAGAGCTGCTCTGTGATTCTCCCACCCTGGCTTTGTCTGCCCTGAAGGAGGAGCACTTAGGGGGGCTCCCAGGAAGGAGTGACCGTTGAACCCTTGACTCTGTGTGGGGCTTGCCTTGTGATAGCTCACGTGCTCAGCTGTGTTCTGCCTGCTTTTCTTCCCTAGGACCACCCCTCCCTTGGGCCCGCCTCTCCTCTCTTCTAGGGCTTTGCTTTTTCTTGTTTTGTTCTTTAGCAAGTGTTCGGTCTACTGATGGAGTTTTGTCTCACCACATTTTTGTTTGCTTGTGGGTAGGTGTTCATTTCAGGAAAAGGTAGTTTTCAGAGGAGAGGACCCCTTGGTAGACAGCTAGTCTCTGGTGTAAAGAACAAAGCTGGTTCATATTGATTTTAAAGAATTGTTTATTGTTTGTTTATTTGTTTTTGGTGTTTGGTTTTTTGGAGACAGGCTTTCTCTGTGTAGCCCTGGCTGTTCTGGAGCTAAAAGTTCTGTAGACCAGGCTGGCCTCAAACTCCAAGAGATTGTCCTGCCTCTACCTCCTGCATCCCAGGGACAGTCACAGTGTGATTATTAACCTGTGACCTTCTTCATGAGTGGAGGATTTTGACAGATGGTAAAAGTCATGCGGGGCTCAGGGCCTGACAGTACACTGGGTTTCTCTTAGGATCTGAATTGGTTTCAGAGACAAAACTCTACCCAAGTGTGCTCACCTTCTTGAGTCTTTCCTTTAGATGTGAAGTTGGTTAACTCATAGAGGGGCCCACATGTAGTCTTCCCCTTACGTGTGTTCTTGAAGCAGATGCAGGAGTGTCAGAGTGAAGCCTCTCTGGGTGTCCGCTGTGCTTCCAGGGCTTTAACTAGAGATGGTCAGCATGCTAGCTGTCATGTTTGGGAGATCGCTTTTCTGAGCTCCAGCATTATTTAGACGCTAATACAGCCTGCTGCTGTTGGACAGGTGCTTACAGAGGTGAGCACGCAGAGGTGAGCACGCAGAGGTGAGCACGCAGAGGTGAGCACGCAGAGGTGAGCACGCAGAGGTGAGCACGCAGTGGAAGCGCAGTGGTGACTTACCTCCATCCCCCAGGCCCACGGGTGACATGGCAAGTTGCATCCTGCATGAGTGACTGCTGCAGTCCTGAGCTTGAGACTCTAACTTCTGAGGTTCTAGAGTCCATGGCGAGCAAGCCTGCTCTCTGTCCTGGAGGGGAACTGCTTCCTCCCTCCTGCCTACTCTGCACACAGTCCTGACTAGAGGTCTAAGTGAGCACTGCATATTCTTGGAAGCACAAAATTGTATCAGAGACCTGAGAGAGTGTCCCTCCAGCGCCGTGTGCTCACAGCAGGAGCTGGTGCAACTTTAGAACAGCCACTGAGGAGACCGACGTCTATGGGAGTGAGTGTCTTCTCTGTAGGTGGAGCTTCCTGTGGGTCTCCTCCCTCACCCATAGGTATTGCTTTCTTTACTTTGTCAATCATGCCAGTTCCTTCTTGTGTATTCCTTTATGTCATATGATGACGTTTCACGTGGTTGCAGACTTCAGTCAATAGCTAATTCTACTGTGTCACCTTGATCAACCAGTTGGTCACTGGTTGAGTCTTGTAGGTCCGTGATTGAATCTAGTAGGTCTTCACTGGTGGACTCTGGTAGATCAAGAGTTGTGTGGAGTAGGCAATTATGGAAGGTCATTTGTTGCGAGTCTAATTGGTTCTAACTGTTTGGATCTTGTAGTTAACTTGTTGGTTGTGGTGGCTCTTTACTGGTGCATTCTGACAGGTCAGTAGTGGGCTCTGTGTGGAGGCTGGGGAAAGCCACAGCCAGAGGACACAAGCCAGCCTCGTGCCACAGTGAGGGTGGGAGCCACTAGTGAGCAGGAGTCACTCCGATTTTCTTAAAGATGTATTTATTATTTGTACTTGTTGCTATGTGCACGTTTGTAGGTGCTCTTGAGGCAGGAAGAGGGCATTGGATCCCTGGGAACTGGAATTAACAGGCAGTTTGTTTGAGCTACTTATTGTGGGCGCTCTGAAGCAAACTCCAGTTCTCTGAAGGAGCAGCCAGCAGTTTTAGATGTTGAAACACCCTCAGCTCCTCTCGGTCTCCATAAGTGTTAGCTGTACGAGGCCATCCGAGGGTAACGGTGCTTTCCATGGAACCTGGTGATCCATGTTGACCTCTGACCTTCAAATGTGTGCCATGGCATGCTTGTGCAAACACACGAGTCATGTGCACACATGGTAATAAATAAATTTTGAAAGGAAAATGAAACACCAGCTGGCTGTTGTCATTTGTGTTTCTGTTTAGTTGGGATCCTTTGTTATTTTGTTGTCTTTGGGCAGGGTAATTGGAGTCCCAGGCTGGCTTCAAATTCATTGTGGCCTTGATCTTCATCAACACATACAAGGGCTAGGATCACAGGTGTGCACATACAACTGGCCCAGCTGCTCTGATTTTAAGGGACTGTTATGTGGGGATGCAGGAATAGAGGGCTGTGTCGCCGCTCCTCCAGCCACTTCCCCGACTCCCCACACATCGTCAGGAGGATGGTGACCATCGGAAAGAACGAGAGCTCTTGTACTGGTGGAGACTACGTGGTGACTAGCTACAGTAGTCTAATTTCCCACAGTGCCCTGGGAATAACGATGTTTTGCTGTCACCCTCTGCAGGTTCACTAAGAATCTTTCCCCGGACAAAATCAACTTGAGCACTCTGAAAGGGGAGGGTCAGCTGACCCATCTGGAGCTGGATGAAGAGGTTCTGCAGAATGTGCTGGAACTGCCTACCTGGCTGGCCATCACCAGGGTCTACTGCAACAGGGCCTCCATCCGGGTGAGAGTGGGGTCTGAGCGCTGCTGCTGTCCCGAGCCAGCGCTGCTGCTGTCCCGAGCCAGCAGGCTTGTTTTCTTGAGCGGCTGTCACAGGCCTGTGTCTGTGCTTTCCTTTTTCAGATCCAGTGGACCAAGTTGAAGACACATCCTATCTGCTTGGTAATCTTTTGTTTTGTTTTTTGTTTTTATTGAGACAGGGTCTCTCTAAATAGCCTCAGTGTGTAGATCAGGCTGGCCTCTGCCTCCCAAGTGCTGGGATTAAAGGTGTGCACCACCACTGCCCGGCTGCGCGTTTGTTTTGTAAATAATGGTTTTTACTGCTCCAGCTCTATCCTTAAATCCCCTTAGGATCCAGACAGGGAGTTTGAAGTGTGGTCTGTGTTGGCTGTGTGAGGTTTGTAGCACAGTTGCGTTGTGCTGCTGGTGTGGTGTGACTTTTGTGTGGACGCTTAGTTCTCTCTGTTTGTATTCCAGTGTCTGGATAAGGTGGAGGTAGAAATGGAAACCTGTGAGGACCCTCGCCCCCCCAATGGACAGTCTCCCATTGCCCTTGCTTCAGGACAAAGGTTAGTCACTGTGAGCCTCGCTGAAGATGATGGATGGATGATGGATGGATGGGTGGGTGGATTGTCTTGCTCTGTAGCCCAGGCTGGTTTCGAACTTAGGATCTTCTTGCTTCAACCTATTAATGTGTGTGAACCTGTATGAATGAAAAGTGTGTCTCACTTTTCCTGGCTCAAAATAAGACTTTGATTACTGAAAAATTCAAACATACAACTGAAGCAGATAGGCTAGTGCATCAAATCTCCGTGTTTCAAATATGAGACCTCAACAGTTACTGCCATGTTGCCCGTGTTGTTTCCGGAGTACTCCAGGATTTGAAAACAAATCCCAGGTGCCCTGTGGTACTGTATTCCTAGCAGCAGTATGGAATTGGGGGGATGCACAGCTTAGCACTGAGTTACATTCCGTCATGTGGTGTGTGTGATTCAGCCCTCCCCCAAACCCTGAGAGGTCTTAGGTAGCCCAGGCTGCCTTTGAATTCATTGTGTGTAGCTCAGGCTGGTCTTGAACTCCTCATCCCTCTGCCTTCCCATCCCAAGAGCTGGGCTTACAGCCTTGCTACCATGCTCAGCTTTCCACCCAGTGGGTGGTCATTTCACTTGTACTTTTTGGCTTTCATGAACATCCATTCAGATGTGTGTGTGTGGACGAGGGCTATTGTTTCTCTGGGATAAACACTTTGGGATGGAAGTGCTTCTGTGCTGTCTCAGTTGGGGTTTCCACTGCTGTGAACAGACACAGTGACCAAGGCAACTCTTAAGAGGACAACATTTAATTGGGGCTGGCTTACAGGTTCAGAGGTTCAGTCCATTATCATCAAGGTGGGAACATGGCAGCATCCAGGCAGGCATGGTGCAGGAGGAGCTGAGAGTTCTACATCTTCATCTGAAGGCTGCTAGCAGAATATTGACTTCCAGGCAGCTAGGATGAGGGTCTTAAAGTCCACACCCACAGTGACACACCCACTCCAACAAGGCCACACCTTCTAATAGTGCCACTCCCTGGCCCGAGCATATATAAACCATCACCGGTGGTAATAGAAGAAACTGTCAAATTCTTCCCATAGGTGACCAAACTGTACCTGCCTTTAACAGTTTATACACTTTTTCATGTCCTATATTCACATTTCTTTTTTTGGGGGGGGGGAGGGAGGGACAGGGGGCTTTTTCCTTCTAAAGGAATATTTCTTCTCTTTCTCTCTCTCTCTCTCTCTGTCTCTCTCTCTCTCTCTCTCTCTCTCTGAGACATGTTCTCACTGTACAACTGGCCTGGAACTTGCTGGCCTCAAACTCAACAGGGGTCTGCCTACCTCTTTCTCTGGGGTGGCTGTCCAGGCGTGGTTTTGTTTTGTTTGTTTGTTTGTTTGTTTCCTCCCTTAAAGAAGTATCTGCAGGTGCTGGGGAGGGGGGCTCAGTGGGTGAAGCACCTGCTCGCAAAGCATGAGGACTGGAGTCGGGGTCACCAAATGCCAGGTGGGCTTGGGTCCACCTGCAGTGGCAGTGCTGGAGCTGGGAGAAAGGCTCCCCAGAGCAGGTTGGTCTGGGATTACTGGTGTGAACCACCACTTTCTTTCATTGTTAGTTAGTGTATTAGGGATCAAACCCGAGGCCTGCGCCATGGCAGGAAGTGGTCTGCCACATAACTGTGCTCCAGACTCACTGTAGTTTGGACTTCTGTATAAGCTAGTGTTATTTTTCTGTGAACTGTGTATATTTGTTTCATTTTTTATGGGCTCTTGGACTGTTATTAGTCCTGTGTGGCTAAATGGCATATAAATAAATGTACACTTTCAGTTTAAATTTTTAGATGTCCTCCCTGTCTTTGGCTTTTCCAGACAGGGTTTCTCTATGTCACTGTAGTCGTCTTGTGACTCCCTTTTAGATCAGGCTGGCCTTGAACACGGAGATCCACTTGCCTCTGCCTCTGGAGTGCTGGGATCAAAGGCATGCGCCACCGATGGCACCACATGGCTTTAGATTGATTATTATTATTATTATTATTATTATTATTATTATTATTATTTAATTATTGTGATTAAAAATTCCAGAATTGGTTTTGGCTTAACAGTTCCTCGGCCAAGGTAACAATGCATAGCCAACCCCTTGTGGATGGACCGAGGCCTTTGGATACCTTCCAGTCCTTAAAACATAAGAATAAAAAAGACAAAAGAACAGGAATTCTGCTTTGAAGAATGTCTGTTTCATTAAAGTAGGAAGAGGATTTCTTGGGAAGATGAGGTTAGAGGGGGCGGGGCGGGGCGGGGCTGACCAGATGCATTGTGTGCTTGTGTGAGCCTGTCAAAGGGTAAGTAAAAGCGTGTGCTTTCCACACCTGAGGCCTTCCAGGCATCTCTCTCTTCTCTCTCTCTGCCATCTCTGGCTTCTCAAGGAAGGAGAAGTGTTATTTTCTGCTGGCTACAGTAGGCAAGGTGGAGGTGGGTGCCTTCTTGAGCAGAATCGGTGCTGTCAACCCCTGACCTGTCTGCATTTCTTTCATCTTCCTGCTCCCTCTTCGTAGTATTTTGTGTCTTTGAAGATTGTCTAGACTCTTGGAGGCTGCAGGTGGCTTCGAGGTTAAGAGCACTGGCCGCTCAGTTAGCAGATCTGGGTTCTGTAACTCCAGGCAGGTTCAGGAATCCAACTCCTTCCTTTGACTCTGTGGGCACAACAACCAGGAGATGTACAGACATACGCAGGCAGTACCCTCACACACATAAGCAGAAATAAAACAAATAATTCAGAAAATCCCCAAGCAAAACATTTAGGGGGAAAAAACCAACAACAAAGAGAGAAGAAGAAAAATAAGCAGCCATGTTGGCTGCTGTCCCGACTCTGACCACTGTCTCCCCCATGCATTGCTGCTGCCCCAGCTCTGACCACTGTCTCCCCCATGCATTGCTGCTGCCCCTGCTCTGACCGCCGTCTCCC
>JADRCH010000129.1:2273925-2350435 GCA_019843965.1 Rhynchomys soricoides | reverse complement strand
CTCGGCCTTCCGGAACTCAGTCCTGGGGATCGGACATCCTCTCCTGGCCTCAGAAACCATGCATCCGTGTACGCACATACACACGTACACACACTCGCACACACGTACACACGCAATGGCGCGCGCACACACACACACACACACATAGAGGCACACCTCCCCTCACCCCCCTCCGTTTAGAAACAAGACTCTGGAGTGAATGCAAGCAGATTTGGGCACCACTCACTATCACCAGGGTGGTAGGTAGCTGACCTCCGCTGTGGATGGCATGACCCTGAATAACCTTGAGATGTAATGGTACTAGCTGCTTAAATTTAAAATGTTCAAACAGGAGGATTCAAAATGGCCACTGGCCATGGCCAGTATGTGTTCACATTACCTGTCTAAAGTAGGGAAGTAGATTAGCCTGAGGGTGGGTGGGTTGAGAACAAACAGGTGCTCAGCGCTGAGCTGCTGGGTGGTGTTGATTATTATTATTATTATTATTATTACTATTAATTATAAACACAGGGAGGCCATGCCCAAGTCAGACGAGGGGATGGTGGCCCCGGTGAGTGGAGGTGCTGCGCGGCTCCGGTTTTTCTCCATGAAGAGGACAGTCTCTCAGCAGTCATTTGATGGTGTCTCATTGGACAGCGGTGGCCCCGAAGACCGGATTTCAGTGGACAGTGATGGCAGCGACAGCTTTGTGATGCTCTTGGAGTCTGGTATGTGGGAGCATGGTTGCATCATCCCGAGAGGGCTCTCTCTGGCTGATGCTCACACAGCAGGATTCAAGTGGAGCTGAGATAGAATAAAACAGACATTTTCCTAATCAAACAAAAGAGAAATTTGCTACATTTCTTCTCATGGTTTTCTTTCTTTCTTTCTAAATTAACCTTTTTTTTTTTCAAGATTTTATTTATTTTTTATATATGATGAGCACACTGTCGCTGTCTTCAGACACACCAGAAGAGGGCATCGGATCCCATTACAGATGGTTGTGAGCTACCGTGTGGTTGCTGGGAGCTGAACTCAGGATCTCTGGAAGAGCTGCCAGTGCTCTTAACCGCTGAGCCATCTCTCCAGCCCCGTTCTTATGGTTTTATCTCCACACTTCCTAGATTATTTTTATATTTAGATTTTGGGTTTTTTAATGGGGTGGGTGGGGGGTGTCTCATGTAATCCATGCCGCCTTGAAGTCTTTGTTCTTCTGCCTCTCAAGTGCTGGGATCGCAGGCATAAGCTACCACTCCCATCTCTTACAGATGACTGTTTAATACTTAACACGAGAAGGTCTCAGTCTTAGGACCACGAGATCAGCTGCCCAGGGTTGGCTTTGCATCTGCTGTCAGTGACACACATTTGCTGTCTGATCTTTGTTTTGCCTGTGGGCTTTTTTTTTTTCATTTTGCAAGTTTTTTATTATTTTTATTTGAATATTAATTTCCATATTGATTTACATGTATGACTGTTTTGTCTGACTGTTGTAAGTATACCATGTGTATGCCTGGTGCCCTTGGGGGCCAGAATAGTGTGCTGGATGCCCTGGGACCATTGTGGGCTGCTGTGTGGATGTCTTTTGCAAGAACAGCTAGTGCTCCTAACTCTGAGAAATTTGTCCAGCCCTTACCTGTGTATTTTATTGTTGGAAAATAACTTGAAGCTTTTTGTCTCTTGATATAATGATTAAATTTTTTTTTTTTTTTTTTTTCGAGACAGGGTTTCTCTGTGTAGCCCTGGCTGTCCTGGAACTCACTCTGTAGACCAGGCTGGCCTCGAACTCAGAAATCCTCCTGTCTCTGCCTCCCGAGTGGTGGGATAATGATTACATTTAACTTTATGTATATATATAAATGTGTATGGGTGGTTTACCTTCAGGCAGGTCTGTGTAAAATGTGTACAGTGCCATGGAGGCCAGAAGAGAATGTCAGTTTCCTAGAACTGGGGTTAGAGATGTGAGCCACCATGTGGGTTATGGGAATTGAACTCAGGACCTCTGGAAGAGCAGTCAGTGCTCTTAACCGCTGGCCCATCTCTCTAGCTCTTTATCCCCATATGTTGACTAACTTTTAGCAGTTAAATTTTGTCCCGCGCTACGGTCTTGCCAGCAAGAACGACGCGGCACACATAGGATCCTTCTGCAGTAAAGCTTTAATGCATCTTGAGAGGGAGAGCATAAGCTTGCCACGAGTGGAGACTCAGAACAATAGAATACTCGCCCTTTATATGGGTCACAGCGCTTGCCTGGGACATGGAGCTTCCCCATTGGCTCCCGCACACCAGGCCAGATGCCGCCACGAGAGAGGCTGAGACTCTGAGGTGGAAAATTACCAGGTGCATGCGCACTAGCCTGTTTACAACTTGTCCTCGGCCGAATGTAGGCGCCATCTTGTAATGGCGAATGTGGGTGCTCAGGCGGCTCCCAACATCTCCCCCTTTTTATTTCTGTAAGCAAAGTAGGACACTCTTAAGAGGGCGGAGACAGAGGTCAAATCCCCTGACCAAAAGGTTGGGCCTTGTACAGGAGAAGACCCCTAAGCTCATGCGCGCCCGAGGTCTTCCTGACCCGCCCAGTGCCGTTTTTTTAGAGGGAGGGAAACTAGGGCACTCAACCCTCATGCAGATGACATATCTCCCAAGGCGGCCCACAATGATGACCGCCTTGTGCGATGCTTTGCTCGACATCCCTCAAGAGCTGCTCAGACCAAACATTCTACCCAGTGCAATGAGACTAGACTCTCGGGTGTGCAAGAACTGTCTGGCTGGCGACCTACTGCTATTGTTTAAGCATGGACAGCCAAACACCAGCCGAGGCTCCTTGTTCTAAGGCAACAAGCGCCTGCGCAATGACCACCTTGTCTCTTTTAGTCTGGGCCCTGAGTTTGCAGATGAGCCATAGGAGGAACACCAACCCACAGCAGAGCGCTGCTCCAAACAATCCCACCCCCACCCATTCCTTGAAATAAGAAATTGCCGAGGAAATCCATGAAGAGAGGCCCTCGGGTCAAGGACAGGTCGAGACGGGTGGAGTTGATCTGAATAATTGCTGTCGGCAGTTCCCGCAGGGTGTCATCAAATTTAAGGGTCCAATTCTGTAACATATACTGTGAAAGACTTTTAGACAGGTTAGCTGCTTTTGTAAATCTATCATATTGTATGGAAGTAACACAGAGTCCTGGCAACTTTTGTTCACAGCCCAATTGGGCTAGCTGTCAAAGGACATCCAGTTGTTCTTGAATAAGATCAATGTGCTGGTTAACCAGCATTAGGTCCCCCTGGACTTGAGTATTGGCGGATACCTGTCTGTCTAGAGCTAAGGTGGCAGCTGCAGACAACTCATTAATGGTATTGGCGGTCTGCATCATTCCAGAGAGCGCAAGGGCCGACGCAGTGACGGCCCCAGTAACCTCAGCCGCTGCCACCACACCTATGATAATGGCAGAGATACCAAAGTCTCTTTTTTGCCTGAATACGGTCTGATTCGCTGCAAAATGACCTTGGCCAATTAACATATCAAAGGTCCAATCTCTCTGTCCAGGGGTCGGTGCAGTAGCATTGGCTCTGGCTTGAGCTTGTGCAGCTTCATGCCATAAGGCCTTCCACTCCATATATTGGCCCATTGTAGGGAGCGCAGCCTTGGCCAGCATCTGCCAATCGGCGGGAGTCATGGACGCCCCGGCAAATCTCTCTAACATTACTATAGTAAAATTAGCATTTACCCCATACTTTCGGACCGCTTCAGCCAGGTCTTTAATTTGGCTGTACTCTACTTTGTCTTTAATCTCTCCCTCGTCCTTAGACTTACCAGGAGGTCCGTTTCCCTTGCTGAGATCTCTTTCTTTTTGGGTACCCATCCTCTCACTCTGTTCGGATTCTGACATGGTATCCTGGACCCTTTCAAGGGTGATTTGCCCCTCCCTTACAGCATCTACACAGGCCTCACCTTGTTCGCAGCAATACAAAGACAGTAAAACCAAAATGAGGGCACTTAACACAATTAGCAAAGCTTCAACAGCGTTCGACCAAAAAGGGGGCAATCTCAAATCAAGACCCAGGGTCAACATGCCTATCCAAACCTACCTCCCTGCAGTTCTGAATCCTCCCTGTTTCCAGGGGGTCTCCAAAGGTGCTTGATGATGACAAAGTTTCCCGGGTTTCGGCACCAGATGTCCCGCGCTACGGTCTCGCCAGCAAGAACGACGCGGCACACATAGGAGCCTTCTGCAGTAAAGCTTTAATGCATCTTGAGAGGGAGAGCATAAGCTTGCCACGAGTGGAGACCCCGAACAATAGAACACCTGTCCCTTATATAGGTCACAGCGCTTGCCTGGGACATGGAGCTTCCCCATTGGCTCCCGCATATCAGGCCAGATGCCGCCACGAGAGAGGCTGAGACTCTGAGGTGGAAAATTACCAGGTGCATGCGCACTAGCCTGTTTACAACTTGTCCTCGGCCGAATGTAGGCGCCATCTTGTAATGGCGAATGTGGGTGCTCAGGCGGCTTCCCACAAAATTTGTCACTTTTGGAAGACACACGCTCTTAGCTTCTCAAAACAGAAACTTTTAAAATGATCCTTTCAGAGTATTCGAAGAGTGTGTTTATGTCTGTCTTGATATTATTACAATTACTGGTCTTGGGGTTGCTCTAGTTGAGCCTCTCTACATGCTGGGCAAGTGTTCTGCCTGGGAGCCACACCCTTGGTCCCTCATTGGATAGTGAGGAATCGTAATGTCCGTGTTTATGAGGTGGCACATGTTACCCCACGCAAACCCCAGCCGAACGGCGATACCCTCCGACCGTCATCTCTGCAGTCTCATCACTGACTAGTTCCCAGTAACCATCGATCTGTTCGCGACGTGCCTGGCTGTCTTCTATACCACATGAGAAGTGACAGTGTGTGGTTTGTGCCCTTCTGTCACCTGAGACAACGGGGACAAACGTTGTCTCAGGTGACAGGTTCTCCTGCACATGCGCACACACATTCTCTTTATTCACTGGCCAACAGACACATGTTGGTGGTGTGACTCAGTAATTGTGAATAGGCTACCATGTGTGTCTGGCAGTCCACACATTCCTTGAATGACTGCTGTACTCCTTTGAATATAGCTGAGCGTGGGGTGGCCAGGTCGTGTGGGAAAGGCTAGTGTATTGAGCTGCTGCTGTCCGTGTGCCTGGGCTGATTACATTGCCCCGTTATGCTAGGATGGGCTCCCCCTCCCCACATCCATTCAGCCAGCCAGCCTTCCTTTTTTCTTAATTCCTTCCTGTTTTTGTTTGTTTGTTTGTTTGTTTTGTGTGTGTTGTTTGTTAGGTTTTTTTATTTGTTTTTCAGGACAGGGTTTCTCTATGTGGCCATTGGCCTGGAACTTACTCTGTAGACCAGGGTGGCCTTGAACTCACAGAGATCTACTAGGGGTGTGCCACGCAGTCCAGTTTTTCTCCACATTCTTGCCAACGCTTGTTCTCTACTTTGGGGGGAGGGGGGTGGCGTTTTAAAAAGATCTTTAATTGTTTTTAATGTTGTGTCTACATGGGTGTGTGCATGTAGGTTCAGCTGCGCTCAGCAGCCAAGAGAGGCCTCTGGAGTTGAGGTCACATTGTTAGCCACTGGGAACTGAACTAGGCCCTCTGCAGGAGCAGCCAGTGCTGTTCACCACTGAGCCATCTCTTTAGTCTCTGCTTTGGGCTTTTGAGTCATCACTGTGTAGGCCCTGCTGGTCTCCAGCCCATGATCCTCCCTTGGTCTCCTGTGCCCTTGGATTCCAAGCACGTGCTGCCATATCTGCTTGCTCATCTTTTTATCATTTCTTATTTATTTAATGCATTATACACAAGACTCTAGGTTTTAATGTGTGTAGTGTAGACCTTCAAGTCCAGATACTGTTCTTTGTATATCTTTACCGAAAAACAGCAGTCCTTAAACCCCTCAGCTCTCTGGCTCGTTTTGTTTTCAGAGTTGCTCTTGTTTTAGAGGTTGAATGTGGGCAGATCTTCCTGACTTCTGAATTTAAATCTCATTGCTTTCTTCTTCGTGCAGAGTCTGGTCCAGAGTCTGTTCCACCAGGATCTGTCACAAGCGTCCTGGATGATAGTGGCATTCAAGGGAGCCCTGTTATGGATAGTGGTGGCCAGGGGTTGCCAGAGACCAACAGCTCAGCGTCAGCCAGTGGAGACCTTGTCCTGCACTCGGTCAGCTGCCGTGCTTTCTTCGTACAGAGGATAAATTCTCTGCCAGTTGCAAAGCTTGGGACTTAACACTAAGAGAATCTCTTATGACAGGTATCAGTTCTGGTCCTGAAGGTGAACGAAGTATCACTTGGGATTGAGGTTCGTGGGGAGGACATGGCCGTAGCCTTGCAAGCAGAGGAGCTGACCCTGCAGCAGCTGGGCACCGTGGGACTCTGGCAGTTTCTACATGGACAGTGCCCAGGTATGAGTGATGACCATTCCAGAATAGTGGGGCTCACCCCGTGCTTCACAATCCCAGGGTAGTGTCCATCCTCACCTCTGGGCTTAGCCAGGAGTGGCCTCTCCTTTGCCTTGCGGCTGCTAACCAAAGCCTCTTTCTGATGGAGGAGACTCTGTCGTAGATGCTCATTCAAGGTCTCATTTATGCAGTCCATGCTGGCTTGCAGCTTAACTGTATGTCTCCGGCTGGCCTGGAATTCCTCATTGCCCTACCCGTGCCTCCTGAGTTCTTTGCTCACTGGCATGTGCCACCACACCATCTTTGTCCCGTGTGCCACCACGCCTCTGTGTCCTTGTTTGAAGCAGAGGTGCTGTGATCATCCTTGCACACCTTTCCTGGTGCACATGCTCAAGGTTTCCCTACGTTTACGTCCCTGAGCTTCTACCCTAAGCCCTGACTCTAGATCACTAGAGTGGGGTGCTGCATCTTTTCTAGGCGGTTCTTTTCCAGTCTTTGCACTGAATTGTAAAGCATATACAGACTGTTCCCTTGTGAAAACTCCAGGTGGTTCTGTTTGTCGTTTGGAGGGATTAGCATTGCAGAGTGACAGGCATTGAGTGTCAATTAGCAAAGGGAAAGATGCCTGGGTGCAGGAGCTGCATGTCTTGTTTTAGCCTTGTGCCTCCAGTTTCACAGCAAGGCCTTTTCCCTATCCTCCGCCTTGAGGGGCAGTCTAACAAAGAGTCTGAGCTCATGGACTCAGACTGCCTGGCTTCAGCCTTACTGTTGCTGTACACGACAGTGTGACTTTGGGCAAGTCATTCTCTGTGACTCAGTTCACTCCTGAGGTGGGATGGTGGTCATATGCTGGCAGAGGGTCATCATTGAGTATTGGCATGGCTGAAGGGCTTAACAAGAGTCCTGGGTTAATAAGTTTTCCTTGGCTCTCTTTTCATAGGTCCAAGCTTTCAGGAACCTTCAAATCTGAAGACAGACCCCATCAGGCCTGCTGTAGGTCTACGCTTTGAGGTGGGGCCTGGTGCAGCTGTTCATTCCCCACTGGCCACACAAAATGGCTTCCTGCGGTTCGTACTTCGGGGCTGTGACCTGGAGCTGTTCACCTCCATGCTCAATGGTCTTGGGCCTTTCTTGGAAGATGAGGACATCCCGGTGGTAGTCCCCATGCAGATTGAACTTCTGGACTGCAGCGTTACTCTCAAGGTGAGAGGGGCCGTGCTTGCAGCCTGGGCTCTGTCGCCTGCGTTCTGTAGCAGCAGTGTCTTCCATGCTGTCCCACAGCATGTGAGCAAGTGAAGAGATTCCACTCTCTGCTGCTGCTAGCTCCTGGAAGGGAGCATGGAAATGGGTGGCGCAGGTGAAAGCCTAAAGTGAGGTAGGAAGAAGTCTCTGCTGCTGAAGCTCGCTGCTCAAGCATAAGATGTATGGGTGAGCTAGCAAGATGGTTCAGTGGGTAAACACATTTGCTGCCATGCCTGATGAACTGAGTTTAATCTCTGGGACTCCCGTGTTAGAAAGTAACATGGGAGTTACTATTCCCACAGCTTGTCCTCTGACCTCTACATGAGAGCCCCGGAGTGCGTGCGCATGCGCGGGTACACACACACACACACACACACACACACACACACACACATATTCGCTCGGAGATGCATGCACAATAAATAAATAAATTAATTAATTAATTCAAACAAAAGAATATCTGGAGAGCTGATGGCATCAGGGTGCTTTGGGCCAAATGGTAGAAGCCTGGATCTGCTGCCCTGGGATGGGTGGGTAAGTCACACGGTTCTGCTCTCTTCCCTTCAGGATGACGTCCCTCCGGTCTATCCAACATCCCCTGGCCCTGTCCCCATCACGTTGGCAGTGGAGCATCTTGTGCTGAAGCGAGGTGACGACGGGGTGTTTCACCTTGGCGGTGAGTCAGGCTTCTTGGCTTCTCTGCTCTGCCTCCTTCTCTGATAAGCAAAAGAAGCTGTCGGGGTCTTGACAGGTATTTGTCAGTTAAACTGGTTATTATTTCTCCAGCTCCTACCCAGGACAGACCATTGGCTGAAGTACCCGAGAAGCTGCAGCTCCCCAAAGAGCAGGTGCTCCTGGTGCCCACAGGACAGGGCTTGGGACGCCAGGTAAGGGCCTAACTAGACGACAGAAACCCCTCAAAAGCATCTTAGGAGGCTCTCATTGTGGAAGCAGTAAAACTCAGGGTCCCCAAGGTCTCTTGCAGTGTGCAGCAGCTTCCGGAAGAGACGGCAGTGGCTATGCACAGGAGTTGGGGAGGGGGGGGAGGCCATTGCTGTCCCCGTCCTTGTAGCTGATGGGCTCTGCAGAGACCTGGGCACTTGGGAAATGGCTTGCCCTGCTGGCACTTCTGTCGAATTCTCCCTCTCCAGCCTCCTTATTGGTGGTTCAAGGAGATGCTGCTGCGTTCCCTAACAGTGAACTATTTCTCCTTCAGGAGAAAGAATCGCCTACCCTACAGCAAGAACTTACGGCTACCAAACAAGCACTGGCCATTGCCAACCAGGACAAAGAAACACTGCTCCAGGAGATTAGGAAATACAACCCTCTCTTTGAGCTTTGACAGCAGCTCAGCCATCTGGGCTACGGAGAGAAGATATCACCAGCAACAGTGCCACCTAGGACAGGTGCCGAGGAGCCAGCGGGGTTGGGAGTACAGTTCACTCTTTGTGCTTCCTGCTGGCTGCTAACCTGGGTGGGGGACCCGGCAGAGCATGGCTGCATCCAGGAACTGGGTGGCAGTGTCCCTGGCCCTGCACCGTGTCTTGCCATTATGTAGCCTTGTCGTCCTTTGCACACTAGAGGGATCTTCTCTACACTGTAGAGCATTTCACCTCCTACTTTCATGGCAGTGATGTTTGCTTCCTTCATGGCCTCTGTGATCAAATGTCCACCTGAGTCATGTACACAGCCACCAAAGATCCATGTCCTGGGGCTTCCTATGGCATACTTGAAAGGTCCTTGGCCTGAGTTTTGGAGTAGATCAGGAAATCCTCAGGGGTTGGAGCAGAGGAGGCCTGTGATCAGGGTGCCATGGACTTGTCTAGTTTGGAGTGGGAGATAGGCATGTATCATCTTGGCTGATGTTCTGGGTCAAACCTTCCTGTTGAATTTCTTGTGATGCTTTGACTAGGAAGTGGCTATCCATCCTTGCATAAGAATTGGTTTGAGATTTAAATCAAGACAGTGCTCATCTGCTCCGTGTGCTCAGCTGAGAGCATGACAGGGTAGGGTCCAGTTTCTGTTTTCACAGCTGTCCACGGCCGGTCACGTTTCTGTTTTCACAGCTGTCCACGGCCGGTCACGTTTCTGTTTTCACAGCTGTCCACGGCCGGTCACGTCCTTTTTGTCCCCACAGTCCCTGGTACCGGCTTTCCCAGGACTGCTGCGTCTTTCTGCTTGTGCTGACTTAAGCACTTGGTAGTTTGGGAGCTAAATGTGTTTACGTTAGTCTCCGACGAAGCTAAACTTAGTTGTGCCCACCTCATTATGCTGCCCCACTCGCCTCTATTCCAGTGGCTTTTAAAAATCATGTGATTTCAACTTAAGTAAAAACAAAACCAAAGTCCTTCCAGGTTTCCTTCTGGCCCTGTACAAGTTTGCCCCTTTCCTTCTCATTGTCAAAGCTTGGCTCTGTGGTGTGCTCCACGTGCTGTCTGGGTAGACGCACAGCATCCCCGACTCGCTTGACTTGGCAGGTGGTCCGTCTGTTGTGAGCCGGTGATGCCACTGGTGTCCCAATTGCAGCTGAGGGGCTGAAAGGAGAAGAACCATCCCGTGTAAAAAGGAACACATTTATGGAGGAATGAGGTCACATTTGTTCAGACTTGCAGGAGCCAGTCATGTTCTTCACTGAGGCAAATTTCAGAACACCGCGTCTCACAGGATTGTGGTTTGTTACACTGAGGAGACACATTACAGGTTTGGGGACAACATCTTCTGGAGACAGTGTTACCAGGTGAGGTTCCCTCATTTCAGATTTTTATAAATGACCTAGAACTTTAAATGATGTCATTCACATTAGATGTCATACAACTTGTAGACAAGACAGTGACAAGCAGACCAGAAGAGGAAACAACCGTAAGGCCACAGGGAAGTGAGCAAGGCTGTGAACAGGTAACAGGACAGGAGAGGCTCGGCCCAGTGGAGGGCTGGAGGGCAGCTCAGTGGTAGAGTGAGCAGCATGTGAGGGCCTGGGCTCACCCCACGATCACAGACACTGTCACAAACCTAAAGACTGTGTGTCGGAACTCCCCCTCCTCCATTACTACATACTCAGGGAGGAATCCAGAGCCTTGCTGAGGGAGCAGGGGTCAGTGTGGTGTGGCCTAAAGCCCACAGTGTTCCAGCACCATGGAAGTGACTTCATCCAGCCACTGGGCGTTCCTCTTTATTTATCTAGGAGATGGGGAAGAGAAGAAAGGTTCAGAGAACAGAGAGTGACCCATGAAGTCACTGTTCTGCAAAGACGAACGATGAGGGGGGCAGGGGACCACACAGGAGTGAGGACCCAATCTTGAAGCATTAGTTCTGGGGCCCCGTCACTGCCGCAAAGTCAGAAACTTGAAGGGCTTGTTGGAGAAGTGGCACCTGCGCTTCTAACATTCTTGGAAGAGAAGGGAGAGCCAGGAACGAGGAAACAAGTTTTCAGCTTCAGGGTCACTGGAATTGGTTTAAAATCACATCCCGTCCCCTTCTGCTCACCGCATCACCCACCCCCACGGAAAGATTTCTGACAAACACTTGGTGTACTTTACCCTTGAGCTGGCAGTAGAAACCTATTTTGGGTCAAGGATAATACCTTACTGGCCAGAATGTCAGGTTTTTGAGCTGAGGGAGTCTGGGGTTCTTGTCCCTGTGCAAACAGAATGTAGAGTTTTGGCTTCCTCTATGCTTTGGCCTTTTGTGTCTTGAAACCATCCCTCAGGAAACATGGCAAGATTATTAGTCCATGGCATTTCAATAATGTTGTCTGTGAGTCCATTCCCCTATGCACTGGGGGATGAACAGGAGAGACTTGGCCATAATGAAACCGGCTGTGTGGGTCTCCAGGGAAAGAGTAATGGAAAACGGAATAGGACAGTGCATCTGGAGTTTAGCTGTGAAGTTGCAGTTTGCAAAATGACATAATACCTCAAGAAAACTTCTGGAGGGACTACAACACTGTCCCTCAGAGCGTCCAGCCACTGCACATTGTCCCCAGCTGTAAAACTCTATAGCTGCGTCATCTGTGATCGTCTAAATTTCCTGTTTACATGCATGGGCTGGGAATCTGCTTTGGTGTGTGTCGACTTTAGAGTCGAGAGGCTGTTAACTGGGCTGCAGAGATGGCTGTCAGTCTCTGGCTAACTCCCTCTCAGTTTGCTGGAATGATTAACTGAGTCTCTGCTGCAGTCAACATGGGTCTGTTTCCCCAAGAGCTGTTTTCGGTTTTGTTTCCTGACCTTACTGTGCTATGGACTGCACACTTTATGTGCTGTGCTGAGAGAACGGGATCTGGGAAGTAGGGAGGGTTGGTAGCACATCTCACAGACCCTGGAGCCAGCTATCTGCAGTGTCTTCACGCTAGGTTTTCCTTAGGGGCTCCAGAGATCGCGCACTGCCAAGGTGGTGCGAGGTCTCCTGGGTGGGAACTTTCTTTTCCAGGCTCCTTTCTTTCATCTTGATGCCTAAATCACTACCCAAGCTAGCAGAGTAACATCTGGTTAAAACTGTTCCAGCCGGGACTTGACGTAGTTATGAAATCTTGTAGACGGCAGTGCAGTCGTCTGGGTGACCAGGACCTTGCAGGTGCCGTCACCTCCTCCAGTTCGGTCCATTTCTCCAGGGTAGGTGTGGAGAGTGGCCGTTCATGAAGAGGCGTTTTGCCCCCACGGCACAGGGAAATACATGGTAACTTTTAACAGTGGGGCCTTACTAAGTGGCCGGGCTTGAGATCCAGGCTTCCTGTTCTGCCCTTGTTCCTTCCTTATCCTGCATCCTTTATCAAAGTCGACATAGCGCCTGTGTGTTAAGAGTTTCCTATTGGAGTTGTGAGGAAATTTTTTCTGTCAGTTTACCACTTTCTGGTGAAGAGTTAACCTGAGTCTTACACGCTTTTTGTGGAGTGCCCCCACTGCAGTGTCCTCTGCACTGGCTGAGCCAGTGAGTTTCAGTGTAAGCTCTTAAGTTAGATGAGTCAAATCACGTGAGTCTGAGCTGTTTCCCTAACTCAGGGTGCTAAAAACAAGACTTGCTCAGGAAAGCTTCAGAAGAGAACAGCTTCCAACCCTGCTTCCCGTGACACTCAGCAGCACATGGGAAGTGGGCAGTGGATTGCCAACTATATCAGGTAGCCTTACTACTGCTAAATCACTGTCAATAATGTCCTTTCATTCTCTGAGGAAAGCAGTGAGAATGGATACGGCGAACTGAACCTTGGTCAGTATTGGGAAAGTTTACTGTTGCAATAGCTAATCAAACCCAGAGTGTACTGGTTCTGTGAACCACCTGAAAAGCAAATTAAATACTATTAAACAGTATTGATCCTTTGTGCTCATTTATACGGGTTGAAGTTGATGAGCTTTGAAGTGTTTCTTAAGAAAGGTTCCTTTTGCTATGTGCCAAATTGACTTCCAACTCATGACTCTGCTGGTGAGATACGGGATTTCCACGGCTGTAACAGTGCTTGCTGCTGGGGATCAGCTGTTATGCTTGCCTAGTATGCACGGAGACCCTCAGACCGATGGATTCCCCAGCTCCACATAAACCAATCCAACATGGTGGCACACACCCATAATCCTAGTACTGGGGAGGTAAAGGCAAGATCTCAAGTTCAAGCTGTCTTCTTGGTTACATAAATACACTTTTAGTTTTTTCTTTTTGTCTATGTGTGTGAATATATGTTGTGTGTGTCCATACCTGTGAAGGCCAGAAAAGGTATTGCATCCTCCAGAGCTGGAGTTCAGGAGGTTGTCAGTGGCCTGATGCAGGTGCTGGGAACAAACTTGCATCCTCTACTCTTTAACTGCTGAGCATTCTCTCAAGTCCAAGTTTAAGGTTCTTATGGATATGGGAAAAAGGGCCAGTGTGATGGCCAGCGAGTAACTAGCGAGCCCCAGGCAGGCTCTTGAGTTCAAGGCCAACCTGGTTAACATGGTGAGTTCTAGACCAGCCAAGGTTATATAATGAGACCTTGTCTCAAAAACTTTTTTTTTTAACATGAAAAGCCAATACTAGTACCAGCCATAGTAGTGCTGTGTAAGTTTGGGGCTAGCCTGGTCTACATGAGTTCCAGATAGAGCTACATAGTGAGACCTTGGGCCAAAAAATAAAAAATAAAAAAAAAAACCAAACAAACCAATAAATAAAACCAAGCTAGGTGGCTGCGGCACACACCTTTCATCTTGGGACTTGGAGAGGTAGAGGCAGGCAGATCTCTTGAGTTAGTCCAGTCTGGTCTACAGAGTGAGTCCCAGGGCTACTTGAAAAACCAAAAAAAAAAAAAAAAGTTTTCTTTCAACATTAGAGGAACAGTGAGTTTCGTCTGCAACAAAATAAAACTTTCCCACACAGGTTGGAAAAGTTTAATGATCCCTCACAAAATACACAGGAGAACATGAAATGTTAACAGTGAGAAGCTTGCCACGGTGTGACTGTCTTCACAGTAGATGATCACAAGTTTATGTTTTGAAAACCAGAGCAAGAAACAACTGAACCGTAGCAACTTTAGGCTTCAATGTGAAGCCACTAGAGTCGTCTTGTTTTTCTCTGAAATCATCTCCCTCTCTAGAAGATACTAAAGGCCCCTGTGTATTTTTCTTCAAACTAGCCAAGAGTCAGTGAAATTCTCCAACATGCCCTTAGTCCATGACTGAGTGAAGGCAAGTCCGAGTCACACTGCATGCCTTGTAGGTGTGACTGAAAGATTAAAACCAGCATCCTGGGAGCACCAACAAAGCCCCAGTACAGGAGCCCAACTGTGAAAAGTCCAACTGTCCAACAGTCTCCATTAGATTTAGAAGAAAGTGATCTTCTTATGCTTTGAGTTGGGGATTTGTCCTTTGGACTTCAGCCTCCGAACAGCCTCCCTCATATGCTTGGGCTGCAGGGGTGGCGTTTCTCCCCATTTCTCACACACATCCAGGGCTGGTGTGGGGAAAGGAAACAACATCATCACATAAGACTTGCTAATCACAGTTCAAGTCATTTTTGTGAAATCTGCTAAAGAAACAAGCCGAGTGTTTTTCCTTAAGAGAAGGCTATAAGCTGGGCGTAGTGGCGCACGCCTTTAATCCTAGAACTCGGGAGGCAGAGGCAGGTGGATCTGTGAGTTTGAGGCCAGCCTGGTCTACAGAGCAAGTTCTAAAACTGCCAGCCAGGGCTACCCTGGCTGAGAAACCCTGTCTCAAAAAGCACCAACCCAGCCCACCCCCCAAAAAGAAAAAAAATGTTATAAAGCATCTCTTACGGCTTTTGCTATATCCCACAGGGGCTGTGTTACACCACAAGCTAGGTACTAGCAATGAGAAACAGCAAGCTTTCTCCCTGACAGGGAAAGCTCACAGGGCATTGCTATCAAGGTACTGCTTCTGAAGCAAGGTCTGCGGATGAGAAATAACTGCCTTCATCACCCTGGGCTAAGGAGAGGGATTTCCTAGGTGGTCTCATCCTCCTCCCTCCAGCTCCACACACCCAGTAATAAAAATGTCTCCTTAAGACAAGGATCCCGATAGGGTCAACCTGTAGTGCAGCTGGAAACACTGCAGACCGTTTCATGCCTTGTAGAGATATTCCTGAAAATCAGATCCCGTGAGGGAGAGCAGTACAGGCTGCGAGCGGTGCTACTCACCTTCTTCTACCACCTCCCCGACAAACACTTTAGAAATGCCAGACATGGCAATCACCACATTCTGAGACACAGAGGTGCCGGTGATGGACTGGATCAGCTTGGAGGAAAGAAAAGGCTGGTATCAATATGGTCAGCAGCTGGCTTGGGGTGGAGCGCCAGTTCGGGACGGCTGAGGGCCTAGAGTGCCCTTTCAGAGGCCCGCACTGGGTGGTCACAACACCTCTAACTCTAGTCAAGGGGATCTGATGCCCTCTTCTGGCTCTGATGGGCATCCACACGCGTGGCATTTACTCACAGACACAGCAATAAACAACAAAGAGCAAGACAATCCCCAACCCGCAAAGGTTAATGGTTAAAGGTTAATACGGACTTGCTGGAGTTGGCCAGATGGTGAGTGGGGATTCTTTCTCCCCCCTAAGCAGTCTCATGCACACCTCACTTCAGAATGCCGACGGACACAGCTGTGGAGCCTAGCTTGTCCTAACGTGACGTGGGGAAAACAAACCTGTCCTTACCCTTTTAATGGCGGCCTTAGGGAAAGCTGACCGGCGATACATTTCATAACGGTTCAGCTGCTCCTCAGAAAAAGAAGAGACCAAGATTCTAGACAAGAAATTGAGTAATTAAGATGGTTAATGAGAATGAATACCAAAGTCCTAAGTGAACAGACACAAGCCTCAGACAAACACTGTTTCCAGGGGTCACAGTGAACAGACACAAGCCTTAGACAAACACTGTTTCAAGGCTTTACTGGCTTTAGGCTTGGTGCTCTTGAGGAATGGCAACATTCCCACTCCTGAGGAACTTTTTGGAAAGAGAACAAGGAAACATAGTTTCCTTTCATTAAACACAAAAGCAGCTGTATATGGTGGTACATGCCTGCTCAGGAGGTGGAGGCCATCTTGCTCTTTCTAAGAGACAGCAGTGTGAAGAGAACACTATTCTACCTTGATTGTATTTCACATTTCCAGTAAATATCTATTACAGAAATTTATGTTCAAATCAGGATTCTTCAGTATTAAGTTTAGAGAGAAATCAAGGATAATCTTATATTCTGATCCTCCTGGCTCTAGCCTTCCAGAAAGCAGGACCCCAGATGTGCCGGCACATCCAGTTCCTGAATGCTCTGCAGTCTACACACTGAGCTCTAGCTCAGCCCTGATACTTTTATTGTAAATTACTGAGTCTATTTCCCATGGCTGTGTGGTGGGTACACATGTAGAGGGGGCACCCACGGCGAAAGACAACTTGAAGAAGTCAGCTCTCTCCTCCCATCACGTGGGTCCTGGGGACTGAACTCAGGCTGCCAAGCTTGAAGTGCCCTTATCTGCTAGGCCACAGCACTAGCCCTGTATTTCCTTAAACAAACAAACAAACAAACAAACCGTATCTATGTGAGTCTGTTTGCTTGTGTCTGTGCACATTTGTGCAGGTGTCCATGGAAACCAGAGGGAGGGCCAGATCCCTTAAACTAGAGTTACAGGCATTTGTTAGCAGCTTGATATGAGTGCTGGGCCTTCCTTACTAGCCTGTTAGTGCTGACAGCTCTTAGCCTCTGAGCAGTCTCTCTAGCCCCCTTTATTTTATATAGTTAATTCTTTTACATAAAAAGATAGCTGAGCCAGTTTTAGAAGATGAACTATCACTTAATAGAAAATTCACAGAAATATCAATGGCTAATCAAGATGGAGGAGCAAACAACTCAAAACCTTCAGTATTACCAAGGAACTTGAAATGATCAATTAAAACAAAAACACAGTTTTCATAAATCTAGAGATATGTTTAGAGGCCTCTGAAGACATTCACACCAGTGTTTATCCGGCTAGTTTATCATAGAAAGACATGGGTAAGATGTAGAGATGTTCCCAAGGATGGAGCACTATGTTAAAAGAAACAAAATTTTAAAACTCCTAGCCAGAATAAGGGCAGGGGTTGATGGTATGACTCACACAGAGGTGAGATGCAGTGCAGCCAGGAGACACTGAGATGAGGACACTGTTTGCACAAATATTCCCAGATATACACTCTTGGGAGAAGCTCTAGCAGCTGGATTTTGGGCTTTTTTGCAGGGAGGGTGGGGTATTCTGAGTTATTTGCACCGAGCCTATATTTACTGAAAAGAAAAAACATTGACCAAATGTAGAATAAAACCAAAACATTTTGAAAAAGCACCTATTTAATGTCCTTACATGTGTGTATTTCTTTTGTGCCTGTCAGGGGTGCCTGTTGGGAGTCAGAGGACAGTTTCCGGGAACTCATTTCTCCTTCCACCACACACTTCCCAGGATCAAACTCAGGTCATTAGGCTCAGTGGCAAGCACCTTTACCTGGCATCTGGCTGGCCTGAAATTATATCCAGGCATAGTGACCCATGCCTATAATCTCAGCACTAAACAGGCTGAGGCAGGAGGATCAGGAGTTGGAGACTAGCTTAAGCCTCATGAGCCCTTACCTCAAAAGCTTTGCAAGAATAAATGTACAGAGTGGAGTTAGAGCCTGAACTGCGGACGACTAGTGACAAACTGGGGACAGGTAGTGACTCACTGCATCTTCTGAATCTCATCTTCGTCCACCTTCTGCTTCTTCTCCTTCTTGTCCTTGGTGTCTAGTTTCAGTTTTTTGGCTGCAGGAGTAAGTAATGATGAGTCTTCCCTCTCGACTGCTGTTAAATCTGAGACATCCTGACTCTTGAGCTGGGAAGATGGACAGAGACTCTCATTACGCACTCGGTACACATCTCAGGCTTGGGCAAGGTCAGCAAACACCCTCCTCTTCCCAGCCCAGCAACTCCATCTCTGCAGTAGCTGTCTGGTTCTAGGTGCTGCCTATACCATCTGCATAAGAGGCAGCCCATCTCCTGAAGGAAGATTATAGTCCAGATGGGAAAGAAAATGAACACTCCAGTTTCCCAGCTTAGCTATGATCTCATAGAGGTCCTGCATCTGTTTATCACATTACAGGGAAAATGCCAAGGATCCAAACAGCCACTCTCCCTCTGGCTCACCCTTCTGGCCTCACTCCATATAAGATGTCACTACAGTTCCCTCCATGTGTGTCTTGGGAGCACCACCATGAACAGTGCTCTGTTCTGATCCTTTTTCTACTGGATCATGAATGAGATCTTTCCCAATACTAAACTAGAAACTTTTTTTTTTTAGACAATTTGAGACAGTCTCTCTCTATGTAGCCCTGACTGTCCTGGACCTCTCTCTGTAGACCAGGCTGCCTTGCACTCAGAGATCCACCTGCCTCTGTCTCCAGAGTGCTAGGATTAAATAAAGCTGTGCGCCACCATATCCAGTTTGGAAACTTTTTTTTTCCTTTTGTAATTTAAGACAAGGTCTCATTTTGCAGCCTGAGCTGATGGCTCAATGCTCTCTCATCTCCAGCTTGTGGAAAATTGTCTTGCTTCAAGCCTCCTTGTTGAGATTATAGACCTGTACCACTATGTTGAACTAAAAACTGCAGAGAGCTCAGAAGTTAAGAGCATTGGCCGTTCTTGCAGAGTATCTAGGTTCAGTAAGAAACAACCACATTTCAGCTCAGTCATTAGCAACTCTAGTTTCCGAGGATCTAATGCCCTCCTGATTATTAGGGAATTATTATTAGGGAATATGCCAGGCATATACATGGCAAACAAACATACACAGGCAAACATTCATATAATAAAAATATATTTTTAAAAACCCCACAATATTTCAATTATTATGCATACTCATGCATCCTGTGTGTGGGTTTGCAAGTGGACAACTTGGTGGAGATGGTTCTCTTCTACCTTAACGTGGGTTCTAGGGATCAAACTCCAGTTCCCAGGCTTTCATGCAAGCACCTTTTCCTGCCTGCCCTAAGCTAAAAACTTTTTGAAGATGTTTATTATTTACATTCCTCTTCACATAAACACTTAATAGTTTTATTCACAGGAGTAATCAAAACTCTGTCCTAACCTTAATACAATCTTTTTATTAATTAATTAAAATCTTAATACATCAAAACTCATTAATGAGATTTACTGGTTCCTTTAAAATGAAAGTTATGTCGGGTAGTGGTGGCACATGCCTTTGATACTAGCACTTGGAAGTCCGAGGCAAGGGGATCTGAGTTAAGAGGCTAGCCTGATCTACAGCGTGAGTTCCAGGACAGCCAGGACTACCCTGTCTCGAAAAACCAAAAAAGGAAATTCATATTTAAACTCATACAGAAATTTGGAGGGGGGGAGGCATTATATATAACCCTGACAATCCTTTCAACTTATTTTCCGCTACTGATCTATGCATGTTTCTAACCTTTGTGCTTCAGATTTTCAAATATATTTGTCCTTAACTTTTTTTTCTTCCCCATCTTTTATCTTCTTGTCTCCTCCTCCTCCCTCTCCAACCCTCACCCCAAAGGAGCTGGGGTAGAAGCGGGTCTCATCTTCTAGCTCAGGCATTTCTGGAATCCATTCCTTCTACTTCAGCGGCCTGCATGGGACCGAAACAGCACTAACACCTTCCCGTTCCTTCCCCTGCCCCTCAAGGTTGCAGACTTCCAAAGAGTCGTGGTGAATTCTAGTTCTCCTGGCTTTGGAAAGCAGCAAGCAGTCAGAAGCGGAACCCGGATACTCCTGGAGCCTCATCCACAAACTTCTACCTACCTCGCTTTCCTCCGCCGCGGCTTCTTTCAGGTCCGCGTCTCCATCCCTGTCGGGTTCCTCCGGGATTCTCTCAGTGTCGGCGGCCACCGGGACCCCAGGCGTAGCCCTCGTCTCCTCTGACTCCCCTGGCTCTCCGCCTTTGTCCGTGGGCGACTCCCCAAGGTTGTCCATCGAGAGAGAAGGCGATGGCAGAAAGCCGGGCGAAGGAGCGGTGGCCAGCGAGCTGTGCCTCGAAACTGGTGCTTATAGCTTGTGGTCGCGCCGCGATGACGTCACGCCCACGGCTCCCGGGAGGGGTCATTTCCAGAAGCGCGTTGATCACTCAGGGGTTTCATGTAAACTGAATTTGTTTTAACGAGAAAGAAATGTAGAAGTCTAGATGCTCCGCTTTGGGGACGAAGCGTTTTTGAAAGAGCATACATTCGTTTACCGAGAGTCTTCTTTTTCTTCTCCTTCCTGGAGAAGGAAGTAAATGTAATGCCAATTAATCCTTTAACTTGACTCCTTCAGAGCAAAGTCGGGGAACAGGGAAAAAAACTCCGTCCGGCTGCTTGTTGCTACCTTGGACTGAGCAACATCAGGCAGCGACCCCAACCTCATATTTTCCAAAGAACTGAGACCACCGGCTGTGTCCACCAAGGAACTGCTTGGGCTTCCCTTCTGTTCCGCAAGCATCTCTAGTGCTAACAGAACGTATTCAACGCTTCAACTATTGGCCACCTGCCTCGCGTCTGAGAAAAACCAGGAAAAAAAAAAACCAAACAAACAATCGTCCTCTGCCCATTACATTCCCCCCCCTCAGTCCACTAATATTAAAAATTGGAACTGGTTCCCCAAATGTTTCTCTCGACAACTAAGAGAGAGAAGGTCTCTTCTCACCATTTTCTGAAGTGTTAGTAGGATGGAGTGCAAAGATAGTGCCTTTTAAAAAGATTTCTTTTCTTCCTTTTAAAAAAGTTTTCATGTGTTTGGGTGTCTTGCATGTAAGTCTGGGCTCCACATGCGTTCATGGTACCCTGAGAGGCCAGAAAAGAATGTCACATTCGATGGAACTGGAGTTACAGACAGCTGTGAGGCGCCGCAAGTGACGGGAATCAAACCTAGATCCTCTGAGTAGCCAGTGCTCTTAACCACTGAGCCACCTCTCCAGCCACTCCCGTACTCCCCCTCCTCTCCTTTTTGAGATAGGGTCTCATTATGTAGCCTTGGCTAGCCCGTAATTTGCTTTGTAGGCCAGGCTGGCCTTAAACTCACAGAGATGCAGCGGTTTCTGCTTCTCGACTGGCAAGTGCCACAATGCCAGACTAACTGCACTTGTAAAACTCTCAGGTCTTCCCTCCAGGAGGCACCAGAGGGCGGGATTTTTCAAGTCTGCTTCTACGTCTCCGCGCCTATCCCGTATTTAATCTCTGCGTCTTGAATGGAATTGAAAACACAGGCACGCGTTGTCACATTTCTTTTGTTTCTACGGTGCCTGGACCAATGACCGCATTTCCAGTCCCATGAGGTCCCAAACCTTTGGGAAGGCGAGCACTTCGGAAAGCACCTACAGGTGTGTCGCCTTCGTTCTCTCCCACCTGTCGAATGGGCGGGTTCGCTGGGCGTGGACCGGGTCTGCTCCACGCTCCGCTCTGCAAGTCCGGGCTCCATTCCGCTAGGCTGGGTCACCTGCACGGAGGCGCGGAGCCCCGCCCACTAGGTGGGCAAGGGGGCGGGGCGCGGGGGCGCGGTGACGCGTGACGCCGGATCCCGGAAGTGACGCGCCGTCGGGGGGGGGAGGCCAAGGAGGCGGGGGGAGAGGGGGTGGCGTCCCCGGCCGGTTTGAGGGGTGCGTTGCCCGGAGACGGAAAGTTTAGGAGCCGGAGCAGGCTCTGCAAGGCTCCGGGTGGGGGCTCCGAGGGGTGGCGGTCCTGGGGATGGGGAAGGAGCAGGAGCTGCTGGAGGCGGCCCGCACCGGGCACCTCCCGGCCGTGGAGAAGCTGCTGTCCGGGAAGCGGCTCTCCTCCGGCTTCGGCGGCGGCGGCGGCGGCGGCTCCGGCAGCGGCGGCGGCTCCGGGGGCGGCGGCCTCGGTTCTTCCAGCCACCCGCTCTCCAGTCTGCTGAGGTGAGTGCGCGCGCCGGGGCTCGCAGCCTGGACCGCGCGGGCTCCCCCGAGAGGTCGCGGCTCCGGAGACGCGCGCGGCGCAGGCCGGGCTCTCGTGTCTGGCGTCGGCGCTGCGGAGAATGGGGGGAGTGCCCAGGTGGCAGCCCGCGCCGCATGGCACAGCTCGGCGTCACCCTCGCCCGCCGTGAGGTGCCAGCTGTCGCTTCTCACAAAAGCCACTTCAGAGCAGACCGATTTCGCGGAATCCCTCTCACATCCTGCAGGAACTCCCACGCCGTGCAGAGCCTTGCGACTCCCCTGGAGCACATTCTCGTTTCCTTCTCTTAGGAACTCAGAGCGTTCCACCGGGCTGTGCGGAACCCGGCTTTTGTTTGTTTTTAAAATTGCTTCTGCATGGATCGCGCACGAGGTGTTGAGTCTTTGAGCCCCTCTTGCGCCTGAAGCTCAATTTGTCGTTTCCTTGTCACTCTGGCAGGGTTTGTCCAAGTGGCATCTGCTCTTTTCCCCCTGGGACTTAATCGGAAAGAAACCAAGGCTTGCTTAGGGAGCTGAGGTGCGTCCAACTTTCTGAGATCTTGTAGACACTGGAATCCCGGGCTGCAAGGCTTCGGGAGGGAGGGAGTGGGGTCACTCTTTGTAGCTTACAAGGAGGGATTGGAATGCTCTGTCAGAGTGCATAAAATGTGTTGGTTCAGCATCGCTTTCGTAGCTGTTTTCTTTTCCTTCCTTGTTCTTTTGAGGTTTTTGAGAAGTGGAAGTTAATTTAGAAGTGGCTTCCTTAGCATCTGTTCCCTATTGGTTCATGCACCTTCAGTTTGAGTGAGCTTAGAGAGCTTGGACCCAGGAAACCCACAGCTTTAATAAGCAGGTATTCAGTACTGAGTCTCAACCCACATTTTTGGGGGAAAGATTTTAAAAAGCACTGTCCTTTGGGGAAGAAAAACCCAATTCTGTTGGCTGCACTCAGTCTCTTGAACAATACTGGCTCATAGGTGGTACTCAAGATTTGTTGAATAGATAAAAATAGGTACTGATTGTAGAGTGTGTGTGTGTGTGTGTGTGTGTGTGTGTGTGTGTGTGTGTGTGTACACGCGCACGCATGCGTAATGGAGGCTGGAAGTTGACATCTGGTGTCTTCCTCAATTGCTGTTCTTCTTCTTTGAGACTCTGTCTCTCACCAAACCTGGAGTTTGCTGATGGTTCTAGACTGGCTTGCCAGCAAGTCCCCGGGATTCCCCCTGCCTCTGCCTTCCCAGTACTAGCATTACAGCCCCCTTGGCTTTTCTCTCTCTCTCTTTTTTTTCCCCCTCCTTTAAACATGGGGGCTAGATCAAATTCAGGGGTTCCTGTTTGCTGAACAAGCCGTTTGTGTACTGAGCCAATTCCTCAGGGGATGATCAATCTCTGAATGAATTGTGATCCTCACTCTTAGTGGTTGGTGCTTCAGAGGCCAGACAGTGCTTTGGGATAGGTTAGAACCTCCAGTGGAAGGTGCACCCAGGCTGACTTTGAAGTCAAGGTTGGGGGTAGATCTCCAGGGGAGCATACCATGATCCGAGGCAGGGGTTGTTTGCTGTTTTGTGGGCTACTTGGGGACTTCCTGCCTGAGACCTTGAGTAGTCGGGTCCCTTAATGGTAAATAAGAATGGATTGGTATACTTATGGCTCTCATGTTGGCAGGAGGAGCTTACCTCTTGCTTGTAGTCTCAGTCCCTATATTAGCACCTGGAGACAGAGATTCCTGGTTGGGGTTTCTATTGCTGTGATGAGACACCATGACTAAAAGCAAGCTGGGGAGGAAGGGGTTCGTTTAATGGCTTGCACTTCCACATCATAGTCTGTCACTGAAGGCAGTCAGGACCGGAACTCACACAGGGCAGGAATCTGGAGGCAGAGCTGATGCAGAGTCAGTGGAGGGGTGCTGTTTACTGGCTTGCTCCTCATGGCTTGCTCAGCCTGCTTTCTTATAGAACCCAGGACCACCAGGCCACCTACAGTGGGCGGGGCCCTCCCCCATCAATTACTAATTAAGAAAATGCCCTACAGCTAGATCTTATGGGAGCATTTAGCAAGACTGGGAGGTCTGTGGAGTACAGTGCTTTTACTGTGGTTTCCTGCTGATGTTTCCCATTTCTTCTATAAAGCATGAATGGTGTGTCCCTTCCCTAGAGTCAACTGGACTCCAAGTTGGCTGCTGTGTCTGACAGAAGCTACAGATGCCCAAGAGTCTCCCAGTCTCCCGCTGGGAGGGAGGGCCTCTAGGCCCATGTTACACTCGGTGTGTCATTGATTAGGGGTGACTCTGGTTAACCTACTGAGAGGGTTGAGGCCATGCATTTATTTGTTTTTTTTTAAGGTTTATTTATTCCATATGTTATGCCTGCATCTATGCCTGCAGGTCAGAAGATTGCACCAGGTCTTATTACAGATGGTTGTGAGCCACCATGTGGTTGCTGGGAACTGAACTCAGAACCTCTGGAAGAGCAGCCAGTGTTCTTAACTTCTGAGCCATCTCTCCAGCCCCAAGGCCATGCATCTTAATAACCACAAGGTCAGCAGGTCCCCTTTGTAGGTTTGGAGGCAGTGGAGGTGGGTCCCTTGTGCACTCCTGCTCTTTTTCCTGCCTGGAACCTTGAGTTGTCATTGGAAGCCATGGACTCCTAATTTGTGTTTTGACTGTGTTTCAACAGGTGTATCCTAGCCTCATCAGTACTGAAAACTGTAGCCTGCCTTTTTCTCGAAGTTTAGGGAACTTATAACTCCACTGGGTATAGATGTTGCAAACCCCACATGTATTTGTTTCCTGGTGTTTAGGACCCTCCTCCCCCATTCGTCCCACATAGATTGTATATGCATTTTTTTTTCCTGAGACAAGGTTTCTCTGTGTAGCCCTGGTTGTCCAGTAACTCACTCTGTAGACCAGGCTGGCCTCGAACTCAGAAATCCACCTGCCTCTGCCTCCCAAGTGCTGGGATTAAAGGCGTGCGCCACCACTGCCCGGTGTATGCATTCTTTGTGTGTGTGTGCATGTACACATAAGTGGAAGCCGTTGAGACAGTCTCCCAAGATTCCTCCTGTTAGCTTCTCCCCAGCCCTGGGTTTACAAGCAGATACCACCACCCCTGGCATTTTTATATGGATTCTGGAGATTGAACTTGGGTCCTCATGCCTACAGAGCAAGCACTTTACAAGCTGAGTTATCTCACCAACCCCTCATATGTGTATGTTCTGAAATTACAAAATAATGCCTTCTCTCCTCACATGTCCTTTCTCTCATCAAGCTATTTTGTACCTGGGTGTTAGCCTCACACACCTCATGATGGCCGTCATAGGAACATATCTTGCCAGCTTTGAGAGGTGCACATACTGCCTATGACATACAGTAGTTCCCCGTCCCATCCTCTGCTTGCTTCCCCTCCGTAGCTCACCTCTTTGGTCCGTTTGCTGGCTAGTTTTTTTGTCACTAACAAGAGCCATCTGTGAGGAGGGAGCCTCGGTTGAGAAAAGACCTCATGATGGATGGCGGAGGCTCCAGCCCACTGCGATGGACGCCACCCTGGATGGTTTAAGAAAGCAGGCCGAGCAAGCTATGTGGGACAAGTCAGGAAGCAGCGTTCCTTCATGCCTTCCGCTTAAGTTTCTGCTTCCATGTTCCTGCCTTGACTTCCCTCAGCGATAAAGTGTGACTTGAGAGTTCGAAGCTGAGATAAACTCTTTCCTCCCTGAGTTGCTGTTGGTCGGGGTGCTTGACAGTCTATCACTGTTTCCACACTTCGACTCTCATCCACTGAGAGTAGATCTGAGTCATAATCTCAGTCAAGAAGACCTCTACTAGACCAGCATTTACAGAGGCCGAAGTGGAACAGTCTGCTTTCTTTGGAGATTCTGGTTTTGAAAAAGCTAAGCTTTTATACTGTGTTCTCCTGACTCCTGTGTATTTACTGACCCTTCATTGCTGCACAGAGACTAGACTGGTGCCGGAGTCAGGCTGTAAGAAGTCACCATCTTCTGCCACCAATGACTGTCTGGGACTGGTGGAAGTTAAGTTAAGTACTTTGATCCCTACTCTCTCTGAGATGAAGACGCTGGCACCTGCCATACAGATACTGCCTTGGGTAATAAATGCGGTGACCACACTGCACCACAGTTCATAACACATCTATGAGCTCACTGTGAGCGGTCCTCAGTCTGTCACACACTCTGTCATGTGCACATGTGTCAGATGCGTTTCGTTTTAAGGGTTTGCTTTTGTTTTGTTTTTTTGAGACAGGATCTAATGTAGTCCAGGCTGGCTTTGCACTCATGTACCCACGGATAACTTTGAACCTCTGATTCTCTGTCTTCCACGTCTGAGTGAATGCTGTGATTACAGGTACACTCCGCTGTGCCCCCACTCAAACACATTTTAAACGGAATTCTTTCGTGTTTGGTGCTCTCTTCTTTGAGCAGTGGCAGGTTGGAAGCAGTGAGGGAGTCACTCGAATAACGAATGTCATTCGTTAACAGTTCCACCCATCATCTGCTTTGTTCCCAGCCAAGTGACTGCTAGCTGCACTATGAAATTTATCTAAGCTATTGAAGAGTAGATGCCAGGTCAGAATTAGCCCTTCTCACCATATGCAGGGTTCACTTAGTACATAGGAGTGTGCATTTGTATGCATGTAGAGTCCACACGTGACAAACCAACAAAATGAAATGTGTAGCTAAGTGTACCCACCTTCCCCTGACTGTTTGAGGCTTCGGATGTAGAGGTTTGTAGCTCTCTACACCGAGTAGGCCCAAAGCACTGTTGTGCTTTATCTTAGTGCTGTTTGTTCTGAGTTTTAGCCATTAAGTAAAGATGGTGTTCGGTAGATGTTTAATTTTCTATCCAAAATGATGCAGATAAGATGTTTGTTACTTTATGAATAGTCAGTAGATTAGCTAGTTCTCCGGAGTGTTTAGTGCTACAGAGAACCTGCACTACACGGATTCTACTTTGTGTGGCCCCAGCGCATTTCCTGTTTTATGGATGCACATCATGGCTCGAGAGCCGGGGACAAGCACCTTTAAACTTTTTTACTTTGTCTTTTGCCCCAAGCACTTAGCAGACCTGAAACTTTCCTGTAACGGAGCTGGCCATGTTTAGGTTTGCAGTGAAGCAACTGATTTCCAGGAGAGCCCTTTATGTCTGAGGATACAGTAAGATAGAGGCTAAAAGGCCAAAGGGCCAGCGAAAATGAAACGTGAAACTTATCAGGTAGTTGCTTAGAACTGTGAGTTGAGTCCTGAGTCATGAATTGGTGTGTGCTGAAGGACTGGCTAAGGGAGGTGCACGGGATTCAGCCAGAGGAACAAAGTCAGAGGTGCTGGTCAGGAAGCTGGCTTTGTCACGGTCCAGGACAATTTTGTCACTACAGAGGCTTGCAGAAGAGGTCTGAGAATCTATAGACAGTACCCACAGAAGTTGTTTTAAGCTCCTTTTTTACTCTGCCATCTTGTGACTGGAAGCAAACAAACAAGGAGAGATGCTTTTACCATTTTACGGAAAAGGAAAACACCGTGTCCAATGGCAGAGTGGGCAATGTGGTATGATTTTGTGTAGTTGCCGGATTTAAGTTCCTGTTCTAAGCCAACACATAGACAAACAAAACTAAGATCCAAAATAAAAGCAAAAAGCACCATACAAATTGGGAGCTTGCCCCCAGCCGGGATCTTTCACTAAGCTGTCTTCATTTAGAAAGCCTTTGTAGGTTCTAGGGTAACACTGAGTCTAGTACTGTGCATGCTAGGCAAGCACTTTGCCAAGGTGCTACAACCCCAGCAAACTTAAAGAACCTCTACATGAGTGTTCTGCCTGCATGTGTCTGTACCAGTGAATGCCTGCTTCCCTGTGGAGGCTAGAAGGTTCTGGATCCCCCAGGACTGGAGTTACAGGTGGTTGTGAGCCACTGTGTGGCTTCTGGGAACTGAACCCAGGTTTTCTGCAAGAGCAGCCGGTGCCCTTAATAATGACTAAGCCATCTTTTGAGTCCCAAGAATTTCTTAGGATACTGTTTTTGTGTGTGTGTGTGATTTTTGTTGTCTGGCAGCTCTCTTCCTTAATTTTGGAATTGCTTTTATGTTATGACTTTCTCTAAAGGAGAATGGCTACTTTGTTCAAAACAACAAAGGAAAAAGAAAACAAAGTAGCAATCCTGGCACTGTGTGTTAGTGTACATCTAGGATCTTGGCTTGGGAATGGAGTGTAGGGCTGGCGTTTGCTCAAGCCTGTCAGGCCTAGGCTTGACCTGGGTCTTTCCTAAGAGAGTAAGAAAAAAATCTAGAGGGTGCCGCTGGGTTTGTTTGTTTGTGTTTTTGTTTTCTTCGAGACAGGGTTTCTTTGTGTAGCCCTGGAACTCCCTTTGTAGACCAGGCTGGTCTCAAACTTACCGAGATCCACCTTCCTCTACCTCCCAAGCATGGAGATAACGCCACTATGGCCTGGCTGGGAATGCCACTCTTAGGCTGGGTAGGAGAGTATAGGTGGCAGTTTGTGTTTTCAGTGTGTGCGCCCGTGTCGCCATTCTCCAGCTGAGTTCAGTTTTCACCGAATTAGTTGTAGAGGGCGGAAGAACTTCTGACTTATGTCTGGCTTGGCCTCAGCCTGCTCTCTGTCAGAGGTCAGGAACCAGGGCCGACAGAAAAAGTCCTACTCTCTAGATTGTGTGTTCTCCTAGCAAAGATCCAAGTCAAGCCTAGGTCTGACAGGCCAGAGATACAAAGTAGAAATAAAGTAGATACAAAGTTTTTCTCCAGAAAACCCCCTTCAGTCGGCTTTCTGAGTTTGTTTACCGCAAACAGCTGTGAATGTGGGTCTTCGGGGAGGAAGTCCAGGTCATCATCACCCCCCCCCCCTTTGGTAGGAAAGTAAATACCGGGATCTGTAGAGCACAGACACTGAAGAAAACCCAAAAATAGACAGCGGAGGGCTTGTTCTTGGAAGCCACATCGCCTGCCAGGTAGGAAGGAGCAAGGGATTCTTTGTAGCACATCCTGGGAAAATGTTTCCCACATTGATATCCAGAAGATTACGGAGAGATTTTTCTGTGGTGTAGAAAATTATATTGTGTAAACTGTTGCGTCCATGGAACATCCTCAATGATTTTGGTGTGGTTAGAGTTAGTGGCAGCAGCACAAGAAATTACATGCTGGGCTTCCAGTTTATCCTTCCTCAGTACTTTATAGATCAAGTTCATTTAGATTACAAATCAAAAAGGAGTTTTTAAAACAAGCCAGTTGTCTGTCTTAAAGCCAGCTGTATCTGCAGGCCTTGATGCTGCAGTCCCTGAGCCGCTAGGGCGGATGTGACCTAGGGGACTGAGCTGCCTTCAGGCTGCAGCCCTGGAGCTCAGGACATCAGAGCCTGTGATAAAGGCCGTTTAGGAAGTGCCTCCAAGCTTATATCCTCATAGGTAGAGTCAGTCTGGACGGGTCTCCATCTCTCTACCGTCAGATGAGTCAAAACAAGATATGCAAGGCATGCATGTGTAGTCTAGCATGTGTCCAGAGATTAGTAGACTGAGGCCACTAGGATCTTCCATGGGAGCCACTTGTTCCCTCCTTTGATGAGTTGGACCACTGAGACTGCTGTGAAGGACTTGTCTCTCAGTGTTGCCATTTTAAATTATAGTAATTGTTAATACAGCCTCCTGATTCTTTCACGGTGGACGAATCTCAGCCTTCCCCTTCACCCTCAACAACATCCATCTATGTAGCCCTGGCTGTCCTGAAACTCATTGTGTAGACCAGGCTGGCCTCAAACTCACAGAGATCTGACTGCCTCTGCCTCCCCAGTGGGATTAAAGGAGTACACGCATGCCTAGGAATCTCATTTTTAAAATATCAGAGGGGTAAAGCTAAGTCATGTCCTTGATCCCTGCTTACTGTTTGGAATCTATGACATTTTGGGCTTGTGGGGTGTGCTGGCTAGTTTTTATGTCAACTAGAGTTATCTGGCAAGAGGGACCCTCAGCTGAGAAAATACCCCATCAGGTTGGCCTGTGAGCACGCCTGTGGTGCATTTTCTTGATTGATGATTAATGTGACCACCTAGCTCACTGCAGGTGGTCCTGGGTTGTTTATGAAATTCGGGTGAGTAAACCAGTAAGCAAGAATCCCAGTGGCCTCTGCTTCAGTTCCTGCCCCCAGGTTCTTCCTCTGACTTCCCTGGATGATGGAATGTGACCTGTGACAGGGAAGCGTGAGCTGAGATAACCCTTTCCTCCCCAGGTTGCTTTTGGTCCTGGTGTTTAGTATGGCCATTGAAACCCTAATGAGGACGTGGGGAGAGTGAGGCAAGCCCCTTAGTGGGATTGTGCTGGAGCTAGAACACTATGTGGTAGATCCTGTGTCTGCTCACATTGAGACAGGGACAAAGCAGCTCCGTGACAGCCCAGGTCGGGTCTGCAGCTCACTAGTGGACCACTCACTCGGGACCTAACCCCACAGTTTATTTGTGTGCATTTGGTCGCTTGGTTGGTTTATTTGAGACAGGGTCTCACTGGTGCTCACTGTGTAGACCAGGATGGTCTCCAACTCAGAAATCCGCCACTGGGATCAGCGCAGCACTGTTGATTTTTCTTTCTTTCTTTCCTTTTTTTTTTTTTTTTTTTTTAAATTTTGAGATTGTAGACACCTGCCTTTGCAGTAGAAAAATCTCAAAACACAAGAGCACACACACAATTTTCTAAAAAAGTGTGTAGTGCATACTTGGACTTTTTCCTGTACAAATCTTTTTTTTTTTTTTTTTTTACAAATGGCAATGACATCATTCTGTTAGTAACTCGTGTCCCTATCATTTTCTGTGCTCGCCGGCCTGTTGTGAGAGCCTCAGTGATACCTATGATATTTAGGAAACACCATTGAACGCCTTGCCTGCCATGGGGAATGAGTTTCTTTTTATTTTCTGCTCTTAGGACAGTTGTGTGGTGATATTATTCTAAAAAAAGCTTGTATTTTTATTTTATGTGTACAGGTGTTTTGCCTGCATAGAGGTCCGTGTACAGTAAGTATGTGGAGGCCAGACGGTGTCAGATCCCATAGAACCGGAGTTACAGATGGTTGTGAGTTACCATGTGGGTGTCAGGAATGGAGTCCGGAAGAACAGCCAGTGCCCTTAACCGCTGAGACATCTTCAGTCCGTGCATTTTATTTGTTTGTTTATTCTTCAAGGCAGGGTTTCTCTGTGTAACCCTGACTGTCCTAGAACAAACTTTGTAGACTAGGAGGGCCTTGTACTCAGAGGTCCACCTGATTCTGCCTCCTGAGTTCAGGGATTAAAGGTGTGTGCCGCTGCTGCTGCTGCTGCTGCTGCTGCTGCTGCTGCCGCCGCCGCCGCCGCCGCCGCCATGTTTATATTTTTAATTGGCAAAGTCATTGTACGTATTTATGAGGAGCAGTCTGACATTTCAGTACATACTCTGTACTGATGACATTTGTCAATTTTGTGTTGGCCTTGCTAGCTATTTTGAAATATTTAGTGGCTGTCAACCAAAGTTGTCCCTTTAGCTGAGGTCTGTATGCACTCTTGCGTACAACATTTGCAAGCTCGGTAGATGGTAAATGTAAACTGAGGAGTATTCAATCAGTGCTGAAATCATAAATGTGCAACTGAACTAAGACCGTTTCTAAAATAATTCTGAGGCCCCTGCCTTCTCTTGGGCCCATGTAATAGGAGGAAATGCTTGCTATGGCTGCCAGGTGCTTCTCTCGTGTTCAGAATGTTGCCATTATGCAAACATAGAGTTTTAAATTTTTTTTTAGCATATTTACCTATTTATTTATTTGTGTGTGTAGGCCAGAGGACACTTGTTATGTTGTTCTTTTGAGACAGGGGCTCCCTGTGTAGCTCTGCCTGTCCTAGAACTTGCTATGTATACAAAGCTGGCCTTGAACTCGCAGAGATCCCCCGCCTCTGCCTCCCGAGTGCCAGGATTTAAGGATGTGTGCCACTGGGCTCAACTCAAAGAACAACTAGTAAGAGTAGGTCTCCTTCTACCGAGTGTGACCCAGAAGTAGAGCTCAGGTCCTCATGCTTGGGCTGGACATCAAGTGCCTTTACCTCAGCTGTGAAGAGGGATGCCAGTGTAGCTCTGTGTAGCTGGCCTAGCATGCCTGAGGCTGTGGGTTCAAGTCCCGGTTCCATGCTCCCCCCAAAACAAAGTTACTTAAACTGTAAGTTGCTCCTCTCATTTATGAGAAGATGGGCAAAGTGGTGGTGCAGAGGCATCCGTCGGATGACGGGAGAGCAGCCCGGTTTATTGGAGATGAAGTCTAACTGCAGACGGATGCCTCTCCAGTCGCTGTCCAAGTGCATCCCGGCCTCATCTTCAAGGAACAGCCATTGATTGTTCCCCTTCCCTGAGCAAACAGTCATTGCTGTTTCCTCTCCTGTCTCCTTTAAATGCATTCAATTTCTCAAGTTGCTTTTTTTTTTGTAAATTAAAGTTGAAACATAACTTATAAAGAGCACCTCCACTTGGCAGCCTTAACTCTCTGCTTGGTCTGGAGAGGAGTCCAGGCCTGGCTTTGTCCCCAACCATCACCACCAATGTCCCTGGGTCCAACCTGAAGAAAGCTGTATGTGCTGACTCTTATTCTCACTGGGCTGGTGGCAGAGCACCCTCTGGGTGGCCTTCTTTCTGATAAGCCTTCCTGCAAAGCTGGGCCCATCCTATAGTGTGTATGGTCGTCAATGTTCCTGAGCATTGTGGGTAGCTGTGTCAACAGGTGGGTGTGTGCGGTCACCTGTGCACTCTGTATACGTCCTCTGTGTCCCTGTGTTCTGTTCACCTTTAGAGCTCAGCAGTTGTTCCCACTCTACAGATGAATAGAAAAGGTTAAGAGGGTGTAGCGTTTCAGCCCAGGGCCACACTGGAGAGGGCAGAGCCAGGGGTCCGGCAGCTTCCAAACTCTGGATCCCAGCACCTGTGGGAACACTTGGAGAACTCATTAAGGCTTTATTTAATTTCCTACAGTAGTTGCTTTTACAAACATTACTCTGTACCCTTTTTTTCATCAACAGTAATTCATTTTATCTTTGGAACGGCTCTTTGGGTAAGGGCGTGTGCAGTATACTGCAGGGAAAAGCTGATGGGATGTGCAAGGCTTGGTTCTGAACCCAGGTCGACTGGCTCCAGCGTTCTTGCTTAGTTACTGAGCAACTGGGAGCTGGTTTTTTTTTTTCCCCAGACTGGAACTCAGAATCCCAGTGGAGCCCTTTGGTTACGTAGAGTTAGGTCAGCTCATTTCTCATCATTGGCTGTTTCCTGGAATATAGAAAAGTTGGATGAAAAGGCGTCTGCAAGCATGCACCAGCTAACATTGTTCCAGAGCCTGTGAGAAATGAAGCTCATGAAGAGGGAGAAGCCTCTCGGAAAAGTTTTACCTTCCTCAAGATAGGTTCGTGGAATCATGGAGTTTACCTGAGAGAAAACTCAGACTCTTCCATAAGGTGCAAGCGGTGAAGACTTGGATGGATGAACAGCTGTGGCCAGAGTGAGTGCGAGGCTGAATCTGAGAGAGAAGCTGGAGGTCTGTGTGCAGATGTGTGACCGCATGTGTGCATGCGTGCATACACACTCAGATCCATGCATCGCATCCACTTTTGGATGCATGTGTGTGCTCCCGCAGGTGAACACTGCTGTGTACTTGTGTGCAGCTCTTGCCCTCGGCCCTCCCTTTCAGATCTCACCCACCCTCCGTAGTGCTTTACGACTAGATCTTGCTTTCTCAAATCTTGCTTTTCTTAGTCCAGAAAATGATTTTCAGAGACTCTGATCTGCTTGGGTCAAATGACTGCGGCTAACAGTTGAAGCCTGGAGTGGTGACTGGCTTTCCATAATCCCTTGTGTTTTCGTCTTCAAAGTCTTCAATGAGATCGTTGGTGTCCTTCTTACTGATGACATTCAAAGAGGCCAAGAGACATGCCTCGGATTGCATCCCCCCCCCCCCCCCCCCCCCAGTCTTTAGGGTCTGTGTGTGGTGCTCGTGGCTCCTGGAACAGACGGCTTCAGTGGCTATGAAGCAGCCCCTGGGCCCTGTGTGCCGAGCAGTCATGGGGTGTGCTATTACTTTACCTAGCAATAAGAACAGCTCAGATGTGGAAATTGGCAGAGTGTCTGGATTTGTCACTTGTAATCTGTTGCTTTCTCCATAATTGTCCATCGAAGTCCCAGCTGGAGACTCGTTTCCCGGCTAGTCGCTCTTCAGCTGTTCATTTTGCCGTCATTATCAGACACAGTGCAGATTTTCAAAAGGCTTTTAAGTAAACAGCTCAGTATTTATGGCTCTGCTTTCTGGTTAGCAGTTTTCTCTTTTTAAAGAGTGTATAAGGAAGACCCAGGGTTTGTTCTCAGATAGGCTCTTACCAGTCAGCCTTTGCTGACCCTCCCACAGCCTCCCCAGAGCTGGGATTACAGGTGTGCATTGTGTCCAGCTAGGAGGATCGTGTGTGTGTGTGTGTGTGTGTGTGTTGCACAGTGCTGAGACAGGGTCTCACTATGTACTCTAACTCAGGATCAGCCTGGTTTTAGTACTCTTTTGTTTGTGTGTGAGAGAAAGACAGATACACACACACACTACGCTATGTAGTTTATCCTGACCATCAACTGTCTGTATATTGTATTGCAGGCTGGTCTTGAACTTGTAATCATTCTGTCTTAGCCTCCCAAGGGCCAGGAGTATGGTTATGTGTGCCCCTACACCCCGATGATGTAGGCTCTCCATTTTGTAGTTTAATACCAGAGAGAACATCTGTGGTCCAAATCCTTAGCTGCGTCTCATGCCATTGTCAGACACTTAGGAAGACCTGAGTTGTTGGTTTGTTTTTGTTTTTTGTTTTTTCGAGACAGGGTTTCTCTGTGTAGCCCTGGCTGTCCTGGAACTCACTCTGTAGCCCAGACTGGCCTCAAACTCAGAAATCCGCCTGCCTCTGCCTCCCAAGTGCTGGGATTAAAGGCGTGCGCCACTACTGCCTGGCCAAAGACCTGAGTTTTTGAGCAGTGTTTCACAGTCATTTAAACACGTCTGTGATTTTCCAGAGGAATACGTGTGGAGTTCTGAGTTTGCCACGAGACTCGGGGAAGGGCGGTAAGGAAGCCACCCCCAAGATGTTTTTGTGGAAACATCATACAAACTGATTTCTTTTTTTTAAACATTGTTATTGTGTGTGTTTGGCACATGCATGTGGATGTCAGAGGACACCTTCATGAAGTCCGTTTTTTCCTTCAACCTTCGTGTGGGTTATGGGGATGAAACTCAGATCCCCAGTCTTGTGCGTGGAGCATCTTTACCTGAAGACCAGTGGTTGTCCCCCTTGCTAATTCTTGGACCCTTTAATCCAGTTCCTCAGCTGGTGACCTCCAATCATTAAGTTATCTGTTACGGCTTCGCAACTGTAACCGCTAATGTTAGGAATTGTAATGGAAATTTCTGACATGCAAGATATCTGATACGTGTTGCCTATGAAAGGGCCCTTCAGGTTGAGAACTGCTGCTCCAGACCCATCTCAGTGGTCCCAAACTGACTTCTTTTGTTTATAAAGCTTAATTCTAAAAATATTTTAAATTATATGTAGGGGTGTGTGTGTGTGTGTATGTATGTGTATACATGCGTGTGTGAGTGCAGGTGCCCTAGGAGGCCACAGGCATCAGACCCCCTGGCGTTGTGAGCTTCCTGATGCGGGTGGTGGGAACTGAACTTGGTTCTCTGGAAGAGCAGCGTGCAGCTGAGCTGTCTCTACAGCCCCCAGGAATATTTCCTAGAATGCCTGTTTTCACCTTACTGTTGGTGCTGTCCATTAGCTTGTGAGGGAACTTTGTCACTCGGTTCTCAAAACCAACGGAGGGCACAGCAATTCTCCATGCTTCTTTAAAACGCTTCACAAGTGTACACGTGATTGCATGTCTGATTCTAGTACCCAGGAGGAGGATTGCTGAAAGTTTGGGGCTAGCCTAAGCTATAGAGTAAGACTGGCCTCAAAAACATGCAAAAAGAGCACCGGCTGCCCTTCCAGAGGACCCAGGTTCTATTCCCATCCATCTGTAACTTCAGTTCCAAGAGATCTGACGCCTTCATTTGATCTCTGAGGACCAGGTACATACATGGTACACAGACATACATGCTGGTAAAATAACTGCACATATAAAAACAAACAATCTAAACAATTAACAACAAAACAAAATACACAAAGTTGTACTGGCTGGTTTTGTGTGTCAACTTGACACAAGCTAGAGTCATCAGAGAGGAAGGAGCCTCAGTTGAGGAAATGCCTCTTTCAGATCTAGCTGTAGGACATTTTCTCAACTAGCGATCAGTGGGGGAGGGTAGTGTCTTAGGTTCTATAAGAAAGCAGGCTGAGCAAGCCAGTAAGCAGCACCCCTCCATGGCCTCTGCATCAGCTTCTGCCTTCAGGTTCTTGCCGTGTTTGACTTTCTGTCCTGGTTTCTCAGTGATGGGGCGTTACCTGGAAGTGTGAGCAGAAACAACCCCTCCCCCCAGCTGCTTTTTGCTCATGATCTTTCATTGCAGCAATAAACCCCTAACTAAGACAAGTTGATAACCAGCAGTAGGGTTTGAACCCATGTAGGATCAATCACATTGAGTTTGGGTCTTGCCTTTACCGCCTGCTAGTTGAACATACGGTCAACTTTTTAAATGTTTTGTCTTATTTCCATTGTACATATTAGGACTTTCTCAGCCAGATATGATAGCACATGTCATAATTCGAGGACTTGGGGGGTGGAGGCTGCAGGATCGGGAGTTCATAGTCATCTTTTGTTAACATTATGAGTTCAAGGCCAGCCTGAGTTGCATGAGACCCTTCTCTAAAGTAACCAAGGAAAGGAAAGGAGAGGAGGGAAGAGGAAAGGGGGAAGGAAGGGAAGAGCTCTCCTGAGAGGCTGTGAGGAGCTTCAATGACGAAATCTTTGTAAACTCTTAAAGGTGGCTCGAACTCGCGGGGCAGCTGAAGATTGTTCTGATTACACAGAGGAAACCCAGCCTCCTTCTAGACACTCAGCCATGGAGTTGTGAGCTCTGAGTCCATTGTCAGTCCTGAGGAGTGTGGGGGAGGCGATGGCAGTCCGTCCAGGGTAGTCTGGAAGCCCTTCTCCACCTTGTTTCTTTACAGTAAACAAGGAAAGGGGTTCTTGACTGCTGTCGGGACACCGGGAGGCATGTCCTGTGTGTGCTGTTCTACACACTGTCATCCTGGGCGTGTGTCTGTGCACCTCTTACAGAAACACCAGGCTCAGGCCGAGTCACTCCTGCACAGTGATGTCCACACAGGCCAGAGGATGACAGTGGATCTCCTGGAAGTAGAGTTACAGATGCTTGTGAACCACGATGTGAGCTCATGGAAAACCTGTGTCCTCTGGAAGAGCCAGTGTGTTACACAGAGCCATCTCTCCAGCCCCCCAACCCCCCTGGCTCTGGTGCAGCCGAGTGGTAGAGCACTTGGCTAATGTGCAAGATCCTGGGTTTGATGCCCAGTGCTGCAAAAGGAAAAGAAATGAGCCTGCAGTTGAGTATGTGAATACTGCAGGTATAGATCTGTCTGTCTTACCTGTCAGTGCATCTGTGTACGCGTATACTCCAACATCCCCACCTGAGGTAGCTGCTGTCCTGTCCTCTGGCACTGGGGAATCTCTAGAAACGTGTCTGTTACTCACTGTGCACTTAGGTTTGTGCAGTACAGTGGGACGGGAGAGGGGAAGGTCCTCGCACAGCACCTGTCACCCTGGGCCCATGTGACTGTAGAAGTTCATCCCCCTATGCCTCCATTGCGCCCCACCCGTGTCCCGAGCAGCCAAACTTAAAGCTGGCTTAGCCCCTTCTTTAGTCACATGGGGCTGATAACCGCCGTTAGCACCAGCCCACATTCTAAGTGCATTTAAGTGATCAAAATTCGCCCTGCTTTCTGGGGAATTTGGGAGAATTATGCTGAGTGGAGCCAAAGGACAACTGGCTGTTTCTTCATTTAAGGAGTGCCTTGTCTGTGCCAGCTCACCTTGCTGGCTAGAGGAGATACAGAGAGAAAGGAAGTCTCCGACCGGTATTTGACCGTCTGCTGGGGAGAGCATGTAAGCAATAATCCTGGAGTGAGTGCTGTGCTGTGGAAGGATGCGGAGGGCTTTCCAGAAGCCAAGGATGAGCTTCCCTCCAGGAACAGGGAAGGCCTGGGACTGTCTAAGGCCAAGGAGCTGTGCAGGCAGAGAAGGGAAAGCCAGAGCTGCCCCAGGCTGCAGCAGAGCGGGGCGCCTTGAGAGACAGAGACTTAAGGCCTGAGCTATGGGGTAGTTGCTGGGCAGGAGGCAGGGCTGAGGCGTTTCACAGAAAGGCATTGTAATGATGGCCGTGCACCTTAGGGAGAGCCAGTCATGTTTATAATGAGGTGCATTTGGGGAGTAGGGGTACAGAATGGTCAGCTCCCCCTGGAGGTATGAAGAGGTCAGGCCAGAGCACTGGTCAGAAGGTGGGGTGAGTGGTTGTTATGATGGACGGTTGCACTGAGTTCATCTCTCCACAACAGCCTCAGCTGTGGAACTGCAGAGTGGGATTCTGTGGACGGGCTGGACGCCTGTGGGTCCTAATTTGCCTTTTGGAGGGGGTAGCTCTTGCTTCCAGACAGCTCTCCTTGTCTGATGCTCATGGGAGTTTGTAGGTAAGGTGAACTACTTGCTATGTAGACCAGGCTGCCCTCCAACTCGTAGAGATCCACCTGCCTCTACCTCCTGATTGCTGAGATTAACGACGTGTGCACCACACCTGGCCTAATGTCTGTTTAAAAAAACAAATGGATCAATCTTTCAGCTTGTCTTATTTATTCTTTATTATGGCAGAAGCTACGTCTTCCAGTGACCATTCTACAGAAGCCCTGTGAGCCCCTGGGCCAAATGGGAGTTAGAGGAGGCCAGCCTTCCTCTGCCATCAGGACTTGACGTAGTTATTTGTTCATTGAGACGTGCAAAAGCCCAGTCAGCGCTTCCTGTGAAACAGTTCAGTGTGTGGATGCTGAGGGCTTCAGGAGACTTACAGCTCACTCTGTCTTTTCTTTGGTCTGAGCTTTGCTGGAACAGTTCCTTCCTCACACACAGAATAACAACAGGGTGTGAGGCGGGAGTGGGGTGACACCTAACCTGAGTGGCTGCCACCCTGGTTCTAAACTACCTCTCATAAGGACCATACAGGTGGCACTGAGGACATCTGGAGAAGGCAAAGGTAGGGGTGGAGCAGAGGCTCAGCAAAGAGCACTCACTGCTCTTGCAGAGGACCTGGGTTCAGTTCCTAGCACCCGTGTCCTTTGGCTCACAACCCCCTGGAACTCCAGCTCCAGAGGATCTGATGCCTGTGGCCTCTGTGGTGTGCCATCTCACACACACACACACCCTCCCTCCCTTCCTCCCTCCCTTAATCTTAGCACTCAGGAGGCAGAGGCAGGTGGATCTCTGAGTTAGAAACCAGCCTGGTTTACTGAGGAAGTTCCAGGAGACCAGCGCTATACAGAGAAAGCCTATCTGAGAAAAACCAAAAAAGCAAAACCCAAAACAAACGAAAAAGTAAAACCTAATTTGAATTTAAAAAAGAAAGAAACTAGGCAAAACAGGTTCCTAGGGCTCTGTGATTAGTGATCCCTAGAGCCCTAACCCTGAGGGGCCACTAAGAGACAGACCTTACCCTTCGAGGGAAAAGGAATCTGTTCTCTCCAGTCAGCCACATCAGGTATCTCCACTCCAGCTTCATGGTTCCTGTTACCGTGAGTCCCTGATGGCTTAGAATGAAGGACAGTGGTTTGAAGGGCTGAGAATCCTCATTCAAGACAGTAGACCAAAGGTGGCTTAAACCCTGAGGTATAGGACGCATCTTGCCTTTGGCATCTGTATTGTGTGCTGAGGAGTACCTGGAACTCTGGAATGTGGGCAGCACACCGGGATGGTGAGCACCTGGGATGTGGGCCGCACACCGGGATGGTGAGCACCATTGCAGCAGCACGTGTCCACGTCTGCTCAGGGTGTTCATTGAGTTGTCCTTTACAGGGAGGGAAACAGACATGCTACGTACGTAGCAGTCATAGAGCTGATCTTGTTGCATGTTGTGATAAGCCGACACCTTTAATGACAAGCATGTCAGGGTTTCACGGTAATCGGGATGGCTCTCCCGAGGAGCTGCTGGTATGGCACATTTTCAGGGTGTCATTGTACACGTGTTGCTGCTCCTGAATCACTCACTAGTCTCAGTATTCCTCTGTTCCGGATGTAGACTGGTTCTCCCTCTGAGGATAGCACCTCAAGGCTTTCCTCCCCAGAAGCCCCTGGAGGGAGTAGGTGGGCCTCGGTCTCATTCTCCCAATAGCTATGTGGCTTGTATGAGAGGAACCAAGTGCTGTAGACCCTGCCACCAAGCAGCCCTTCCAGGGGTCGGACAGCTGGTTGGGGGACAAAGACCCAAGGTTTTTCTTCAAGAGTGTTTTGTCTGTGTGTGTATGTGTGTGTGTGTATGTGCATCATATGTGTTTGGTGCCCTCAGAGTTTAATAGCAGGCAGTAGGATCTCTGGAGCTGGAGTTACCGCCTGTCGTGAGCCCTCAGGTGGGTGCTAAGGTACAAACTGGACCCTCTTCAAGAGCATCATGGACTCTGAATTGCTGACCCACCTCTCCAGCCCAGAAAGACCCTTCCATCTCTGAGGAGTTGGCAGCGTGTTTATGAAAGGGGACGGAAATAGCTCATTAGCTAGAAAGGACTGGGCAGGCATCTGCTTAGAGAACTGCCTCCCTCTGCCGCAGAGCTGGCGTTAGGTTAGAGGGAGCATTCAGGATTGTTGTGTGCTGTGCTTAGGGGACCATTGGAAAGATCATGACATGTTTGAGACTGGGAAATAAAAATCACGTTGAGTAACATTTTTGTTTATGTGTGCACATATGTGTCCGTGCGTGTATGTATGTGCATGTGAAAGCCTAAGATTTACATTAAATGTCTCCCTCCATCCTTCTCAACTCTTGAGAAGCGTCTCTCAGTAAACCTGGAGCTCATGAATGTGCCTGGCCTGCTTGCTCAACAGTCCCCAGAGATCCACCGTGCCTCTGCCTCCCCAGTGTTGAGATTACAGGCACTTGGCACCAGGCTCAGTTTTTATGTGGGTGCTTGGGAGCCAACTCAGGTCCTCATGGTTACATGGCAGGTGCTGTACTGACTGAGCCATCTCCCCAGACCCCTACTTCTACATCCCAGGCTGGCCTTGAACTTACTGAGTACCAGGGGATGACTCTGAACTTCTGATGCTTCTACCCTTCTCTCCCGAGTGCTGGGAGTGCCACCACATGCAGTTTTATGTAGAAGTGGGGATCGGACTAAGTGCTTTGACCATGCTAGGCAAATAGTCTACTGAGTTACACCCACAGTCCCTGCTTGGTAACAGAGACTTAGCTTCTTCTGAAACCCAGGCTGGCCTTGAACTTGAGTTACAGGCTTGTGTCACCGTGTTTGGCTTGAGTAACTGTTTGGCCTACCTTTGTGTATCTGTGGCAGTGGGATGTTGTTTGGTGGAGAGAGACAGAGATTTCTCTCGTGGGCCTGTGGGCTGAGGGTGTAATGTCTTTTTATTGAGGTTCCCAGGACGCATCACATGACTAAGGTTAGGTTTCCTCTCCTGTACTTTATGAAAACCGCCGGCTTCTGCAGGGGGGACTGTGTCCTTTCTTCAAATGTTTTAATGTATTTCTGCTTATGTGGGACCTGTCCTGGAGCCAGCCAAGGAACAGTCATCATCAAATACTTGGGCTTAAGTAGTGCTTTTCTCAGCCAGGTGATGGTAAAAGCAGAGACGAGCCTTTAATCCCATCACTCAGGAGGCAGAGACAGGCAGATCTCTTGAGTTCGAGGCCAGCCTGATCTACAAAGCAAGTTGCAGGACAGCCACAGAACTCAGAGAAATCCTGTCTCAAAAAGCCAAAAGGAAAAAAGAATTTCTCAGGACTGGAGAGATGGCTCAGCAGGTAAGAGCATTTAGGCGCACTTGTTCCTGCAGGGGACCTGGGTTTGATTCCCAGCACCCACACGGTGGCTCAGAACCATGTGTGTAACTCCAGTCCCAGGGGGTCCAACGCCCTCTGCTGACCTCTTTAGGCACCAGGCACGCATGTGGTATCATGTATATAGGAGCAAGTAGGCAAAGCAGTCATACAAATAAAATAAATCTAGGCACCGAGTCACAAACAGTATTAGTTAAAGGCACACATTGTCTGACAAAATATTCATCATGAAGTAAGTAACTTAATGAGCCTGGAATGATTTAGGGTCCACTGTTTGCTTCTTAGGGGTGGTTTGTGTTTTCAGTGCCGAATTGCTAGGCAAGCAGTGTTTTGACCTATGTGTCATATATTTTAAATTTTAGGAGCCCTGGCTCTCCTGGAACTTAATCCTGTAGACCAGCCTGGCCTCAAACTCAGAGGTCCTCCTGTCTCCACCTCCCAGGTGCTGGGATTAAAGGGTTGTCCCAGCACCGCCTAGTTAGGATTCTGTTTTAACAGTTCTGGCCAGTGCTGAGTAGGTCGGGCTGGGAGAAACAGAACAGCACGCTGCCCGGTTCCTCATGCACCCATCTACCCTTCAGGGTGCAGTAACTTCTTCAGATTTGTCTGTGAACGGTGTCTCCCTGTCACGGCTCTGCTCAGTTTCTTAAGAGCTTTACGAGGAAGCTGCCCTCAGATGAAGACCTTAGTGCTGTCCAGTGGCCACTGGACGAAGGCCCTTCCCCAGGATCCCAGGTCCCCCACAGAATAAGTATAAGTTGTTTCTTCCTGGTGGTTTTGACGCAGGCTTCTGGGAGCGGCAGTGAGGGACAGAGCTTTGTCTGTGGGTGGAGAACATGACTTAGAAATACTGCCTAAGGAAAGCCCTTAGTTGCCCGACCTCTGGCAGATCGCTTACTGTATTTGATTTGTTAACATATGGTTTGTGTATTGTTACATGTGAATGAATGGGGAGGCGTGAGTGTGGTCGTCAGAGGGAAGCTTGGTGCGGTTGATCCTCTCTTTCCGGAGATCGAACTCCATTTGTCAGGCTGGCTCAACAAGCAGCTTCACCTAGCGAGCCATCCCGCTGGCTCTTTTAGTCCCAGATTTTCATCTGTGAAGTGGAGCTATGTTTTACTCTGAAATGGATTTTCTATAATATCTTGTATGTAGGGTCCTTCTGTTTGAAGTGGGAAGTATTAACTCTTTACGAACTTCTAGGATCCTTTGAAATCTGTCTCCCTCTAGGGCAGTAGTTAACAACTTGTGGGTCATGACCCCTTTGGGAGTCACATAGCACATCCCGCATAGCAGACATTTATTTACATTAGGCTTTGTAACAGTAGCAAACTTACAGTTATGAAATTGCAGTGAAAGAAGAGTGTGCTTGGGAGATCTCCACACCATGAAGAACTGTACAAAGGTCGCAGCAGTAGGGAGGGTGAGAAGCACTCTAGAGTATAAACACATGGGCTTGCTCTCTGTGTTCCTGCCCCTGAAGCACCACACACTTAGGATGTCCTCAGGCCTGCCTTGTACAGTGCGTGCGCATGCGCACATCCGTACCATATACAGGTCTGGATTTGGTAATGTTTCCAGCTTGTACAATGATGTTTCTTTTTCTTTCTCTTTTTCCTTTAGGCGGGGCCTGGGCAGGCCTTCACTCCCCTGCCATCTCCCTCCCCAGCTCTGGGATTCCAGGGCTGTCCAGGATCCACAAGATTTCCAGAGGGTTTCTTTTCTTTGTTTAGCTTGATGGACGAAACCACAGAAACAAGACAGGAGAGTGGGGAGGTGGCTCATTGGCTGGGAAAGTATGGGACCCAAGTCCAGCTCCCCAGCACCCATGCTGAAGCTGGGCGTGGTGACTTCCATCTGTAATCTCAGCGTGGGGGAGGCAGAGGCAGAAGGTCTGTAGATCTCACTGGCCAGCTAGTCCAGCCTGATTGGTGGCTCCAAGTTAAGTTAGTGATCCTTTCTCAGAAGCAACAGGTGATGAGTTGGGGAAGGCACCCAACATCGACCTCTGCCCCCACTGCACGCGCACGGGGAAATGGGAAGGAAAAGGACGCTTGCTGTGCTTTTTGTCCTGAGGTGGGCCAGCCGCTCTGGACGCTACCCTCGCTCTGTTTTGTCCGGGGTCCACCCCAAGGCTGAGCCAGTCATCCCTGTCCTGGCCTCTAAAAGTATTTGGCTCTGCATTCGGGAGCCTAGGAAAGCCTATGAGGAAGGAATCTAGGGAAAGGCTCTGTCCGAGTGCGGGAAGCTGGACGTGGAGTGCTGAGGGGGAAGCGCAGGCGGTTTGTCTGCTTGCTTGTTTGTTTAATTTCTTTTTGTTTGCTTTGGGTTTTGTTGTTGTTGTTGTTGTTGTTGTTGTTGTATGAGACAGGGTCTCTCTTTGTATAGCCCTGTGTAGTATATCCCTGACTGTCCTAGAACTCTCTCTGTAGATGAGGCGGGCCTTGAACTCACAGAGATCGGCCAACCTCTGCCTCCTGAGTGCTGGAAGTGTGTGCCACCACTGCCGGCTTCACAGCATGTTTAAAAAAAGAAAAGAAAACCTTAATGTATTGTATATGGGACACACATACCATGGCATACATGTGGAGGTCAGAGGAGAATGTTCAGGAGTCATTTCTTCCACCATGTGGGACCCAAGGCCCAATCCCAGTTCACAGGTGAGACAGCATGCACTTTGACCTGCCAAGCCTCCCTCCAGCCTCCCACAGCCTTTAGTTTAGTTTTGTTCTATTTGGTTTTTCAAGACAAGGTTTCTCTGTGTAGCCCTGCCTGTCCTGGAACTCACTCTGTAGACCAGGCTAGTTTCCAACTCGTAAAGGTGTGGAGCATGCTTCTTAGTGAAGATTGCTGAATCAAACTGTGAAGTAAAACTGCTATGGATTGAGATTGCTTCCTCTGTGCCCTCAGACTGGGTGCTTTGTGGGGCCTGTGAGATGGCTCACTGGTGAGGTGAGGACCTGGGTTCAGATCTCTAGATCCAATGGAAGAAAAGCTGACTGTGATGCAGATGTGGGGAGGCATAAACAGGAAGGTTCTGTGAGCTCACTGGACAGCCAGCCTAGCCTACCGTAAGCTCCACGCTCCGTGGGAGACCCTGTCTCAGAAATGTGCTGGAGAGAGGCTGGCTCCACCATAGCAACCTGGAGGCAGAGGCTGCGATTACAGGTGTGGGGCTAGTGTGAGTTTAGGGCCACCCTGGTTATATAGCAAGTCGCAGGCCAGCCTGGGCTACATGGTGAGACACTGTCTTAATAACAGCAAATGTAATCAATAGAAGAACGATTCTCAAGACTATCATCTGGTACACACACACACACACACACACACACATGACATAAAGTGTCATTTGAAAGTATTATAGAGAGAGCCTTGGTCTCAGAAACTTACATCAACAAGAAGTGAATTGCCAGGTTTTCCAGATGTCTCATCTTAAGGAAACATTTCCTCATTTGGTCTACTGGAAAAGTTTTCCTTTGCTCTGAAATATGCTCTGCGCCCACGTAACTTAAAAATAAACATATTTTGACTGTTCAGAGTCCCATCTGCGTTGAGTTGTAGCTCTGTGTAGTTCACTTGGGAATTTCCCTGCATAAAAATAAAGGCAGAAGATCCCACATCCTTTGACTCTATACAGCTTTGAGAAATCTCCTTAGGGTCCTGGCCCCCCCCCCCCCCAGACTGGTTGGTTACTTGTTCTGAACTAACTGCTCTGAGGCAGCCACAGCATCAGTGCTACCTGGAAGGGGCTGGTCACTCAGGGTTGCACCCCTCCAGCTGCCTGCTGTGATTGGATATAGTTTGTTTGCCAAGTCTATGCTGGAGATTTGTCCTGGGCTGACATATTGAGCCTTGTAAGTAGTGGTCAGCCTCTAAGAGGAGCCGTGATTCTCTCGAGAGTGTGTTGCTAGCAGAAAGTGACTGAGCCATCTCATTCCCTGGCAACCTGTCCTCACACACATTCCTGCCATGTTGCTGTCTGTCACTGGGTCCTCACTAGAGCTGTGTGGACACCAGCACCGTTTCCCTGAACTTCCAAGACCATAACTAAAGCATCTCTTCTTATACTCTCAGCCTCAGGCATTTCCTTATGGTGACAGCCACCTGACAGATGCATCCCCCTACCCTGCTTGTTGTGTCAGAGTAAATGGCTCATGCTTAGAAGAGGTACACACAGGTCCTTCCAACGGACACCTGGGCTTCGGAGCGTCGTTGTCTTAGGGTTTCTACTGCTGTGATGAAACACTATGACCAGAGCAACCTGGGGAGGAAAGGGTTCGTTCAGCTTACGCCTCCACATCACAGTTCATCAAAGGAAGGCAGGGCAGGAACCTGGAGGCAGGAGCTGACGCAGAGGCCATGGAGGGCGCTGCTTACTGGCTTGCTCAGCCTGCTTTCCTATAGAACTCACAACCACCAGCCCAGTGATGGCTCCACCCATAGTGGCCTGGGTCCTCCCCCATCAATCTCTAAGAAAATGCCCCACAGACTTGCCTACAACCTGATCTTATGGAATCTTTTTTTTTTTTTTTTTAGGATTTATTTATTTTATGTATATGACACACCAGAAGAGGGCATCGGATCCCATTACAGATGGTTGTGAGCCACCATGTAGTTGCTGGGAATTGAACTCAGGACCTCTGGAGGAGCAGTCAGCCATCTCTCCAGCCCTGGAATCATTTTCTTAATTAAGGTTCCCTCCTCAAGATGACTTTAGCCTGTGTCAGGTTAACATAAAATTAGCGAGGCTAGCCATACAGTGCCTCTGCCTGTTCCTTTATTGGCACCAGCCCCTTCCTGCATCTTATGTAGGCCTCTATAGCAGCAGTGTGAGCTGGGAGGGGAAGAGCAGGGAGGGGGAGGGCTTTGAGGAGCGATTTCAGCAACCTGCTGGCAGCTTTCCCTGTCCAGGTGTGGAAGGACAGAGTGGCTGGGACAGACGGGGTAGGGGTGTATGAGGGTGCATGTGGAGTGGTGGTGGCTGGCCTCTGGGGAGGCATTCGTGACTTCTCTAACTGCTCTTCTCATTTTGGTAATCTCTTTTCTTCAAAGCCTTATGAACTGTGCTGCCCCACCCTGAGTTCCGAATCCCCATAACCACCGAGTGGAGAGAATTACAGTTTTGTGAGAAGAATTTGCATTGCAAATGAAATGCTATGCTGTCCAATCCTGTTCCGTCCTTGTATAGTTGGTCGGTCTGTCCTTCATCAATGGCTGTTGGTTAGTTGGTCAGTCAGTCCTTCTCCAATCGCCCTGCCTCCACCTGTCTCTTTCTCTTGGGGTCTGACTCTGGCCTAGGCTCATCTAGCACTCGCTGTGTAGTGGGCCTCCAGTTTATGAATTCTCTTCCTGCCTCAGCTTCCTGAGCGGTGGGATTTCAGATGTGTAATGAGCATGGTTAAAAAAAAAGCCCTTTAGACATGTAAAACTAGCTTAGGAACCCCACTACGCCCAAGGCTGCCCCTGATAACCAGAACCCAATGACGTCACTCAAGATGACCAGACACAGTCCTAGAACCCCATGATGCTCACTGGACAGAATATATGAGGAGAGACCAAGAGCAATGCTCTGCTCTGCACATCCGGAGGTACCATCTTGATTTGCCCTATGGCTGAAGAGTCTCCCCCGGGATCCTGACCATTAAATCAGAGACTTCTGTTAGAGACTGGACCTGACCCTCAACTAAGAAACATCACACGGGTGAGCAGCTTTGGGGAGACAGGCATAGGACCATAGTTAGGAATTTAGAGTGTGAACCTTGTGTGATGACCCTCAGCATAGTAAAACAGATTTCGTTAGATTACACATATCTGTCTGCCTTCTTGCTCCTGCCAAGGTGTGAGCCACAGCACGTGGCATAAGGGGCTTTGCGAGTTCTTTGCTTTTCTTCAGTCGGGTGGAGAGGAAGGAGCTTCTTGTTAATGCAGAGTACATGCGTAGCCTGTGGCCCTGTTTCTGGCCTGGCCTCTCTGGTAGAACCAAGGCCAAGAGGGTCTTGGCCCTGCCAGCCATGGCTACCCTGTATAGAAAACATGGAGCCCTGGAGGCTGTTGAGCAACGTGTGGAGCTGTGGGACTGAGGGCCTGGAGAGAGGAGGCTCTGTCTTAGCTCACATTTTTTAGGTCTTCTACAGAGCCTGACTCTCCCCTCCATTCCTACCTCAGGCACTCTCCAGAAAAGCCTTTCTGGTCTCTTTTCCTACCATGTATCTGGAAGGTCAGTTCCCTGCTTCTAGAGACTGAGTTTGGTCCTCAGGAAATCAGTGTTGAGGCCTTTGTTGTGGGGATTTAAAATCAAAGGCTGTTGAGTCCTGAGCAGGCAAGGCCACGGTTCCATGCTAGGTTCCATGCTAGGGTGAGCGTGGCTTGGGGAGCACAGTAGGTGTAGTGGCCAGGAGTTTGGTTCTTGAGCCAGCTCCCTGTACAGCACTCTGCCTCAGTCCCTCACCTCCTAGTGAGTCATCTGCCTATGCAGTTGGCATGAGGAGCAGTTGGCGTAAGGAGCAGTTGGCGTGAGGAGCAAAGGATCTCATTTGGCAGGGTTTCTAGCAGAGCCTGCCCTGGTTAGTGCTTGTTAAACATTAGGTTTACAGTTGTGCTGTGCATGGGAGAAGACACTGGGCTAAGATGGCTGCCACCCGCAGCCCAGCCCACCCCCACCCCAGTGCACCTTTGCACTCAGTGGAGAGACCTAGAGGGGACAGAACGCAGCGGGGAGTTTCTGTGGGTCACTTTCACAGAGGCCATCCCAGAAAACATGGTCTCCCAAGAGGGCTCCTGTTTGCTGAATTCTACAGCCCAATTAAAAGCGTTGTGTTGCTTTCCTAGTTAAAGAACGAAGGTAAATGAGAGTGTGCCTTTTTTTACAGGTTACCACAAGGCTAGCCTTCCAGTTGTGGCGTGGGTGAGTTGCCCCTATGGCTTGAAGTTTATATACTGTTCTTAAAAGTTGACACATAGTTCAGTGGTTAGACTCTTGCCCAGCTTCTGCAAGGCTGTGGGTTCCACCCTCAACACCACAGTAAAGAAAGAGGAGAAAGTTAAATCTAAGAATCGGTGTAGTTGGTAAACCATATGGCCCCTGGTCCTTTGTGGAAGACTTGGGAATTTGTCTCCGGTGAAGGTCCCCTGAGGACCGTTATTTCTAACAGGAAATTAAGCCCTGACTCGGGGCTCCTTATTTGGGACCATGGCCTGCCTTCCTGTACTGTTGGGCTCCTGCAGCCTGGTTCACAGCGCTCACTGAGCTCACCGTTCCCTGTGCATGGGATGTCACTTTGTCTAACAGAGGTGCCTGCCTTCTCTGGACCAAACAGGAGACATGTGCACATGCCTCTCTGCCCATGGCATGTCCTGTGCCAGCTCCCAACTTCAAGCTATGCCAGTTCAGACCCTAACTTGACAGCTATAGGGCACTTAGTCCTTGGGCTGGCCCTGAAGCTTGCTTCATTTTCAGAGTGGCCAGATCACACCTCCCCAGCATGGTGATGATGACATGGTCCACAGCACACGGCGGGCAGCTTGTTGGTAATGGTTGCTGAACAGCACCCCTCTGTGTCAGTGCTTACCGAAGGTCTTCCCATCCTGTGTGTGAGGGTCTTTCCCTGTTACCCAGAGCCTGGCTTATTTCTCTCATCATGGCATTTACTGTGTTTCATTGTTACTTCCTGTTTGCTGTTCCTGTCCAGTTTAGCCAGCTTCTTGAAGTCTGTAGCATCTGTGTCCAGGCTGCGGTCCTCTTCTTGTGCTAGCAAGCTTTGGGGTAACTGAATGCCATGCTCGTCCCACCTTGACTAAATCACTGTTGAAGAGTGATCTGCTTGCCCACTCCGAACTAAGAGGTTGAAATTGTTTTCCTGATGCTCGCCCACCACCACGCCCTCTTAAAAAAAAAAAAAATCAAGGAGGTTTTTGAAGATACACAGAACATTTGCAATGACACTCAGTAAGCCTACTGTGCTAGGCTTTAGTCAGTCTGCAGGTTTGTCCTTATGAATTCTTCAGAGTTAGGTGCTAACATGCCTGTCTGAGAGTAATGTAAATGAAGTAGCAGGCACTTGGGAGGTCAGAGACTGGACAACCAGGAGTTCAAGGCCAGCCTTGTTTACATGAGATCTACACAGTTGATACCCTTCCACCCCAAAGAATTTTACAGGCCTGGTGGTGCATGCTCTAGTCCTAGTGTAGGAGCCTGGGGGCTCTGACCTGGATGTCTGCTTTATGGCCCTCTGCCTTGCTGAAGACTTGAGCTAACTGGTTCCCTCTTCCTACAGCTACTGTTCCAGCCTTGAGCCTCTCTCATCTTGGGAGCCATACAGATGTCAGCCATGATCTTGGAGGGGCTGCTGCTCTCTGTAGATGTGCCATGGCTAGGGCCTGTTTCCTGCAGTTGCAGTGTGTCAGGAGCACAGACAGTGAGCTGCCGTATGATAAGATATGGTCAGTCAGCCAGCCTGGGAACTGGGGGGACGGGGGAGGGAGAGGAGGGGAGGAGGGAGAGAGAGAGAGAGAGAGAGAGAGAGAGAGAGAGAGAGAGAGCGAGAGCGCAGAAACATCTATTTTAGTAGATTCTTTACCCAAAGTTAAAAATAGTTAATCTTGCCCTGTGTCGCCCTCACCCCCCCATCTCAGTAGCACAGAGGACACACAAAGGCTAGTCTGTGTCAGACTTTCTGTCAGAATACACTGTTGGGCAAAACATGTTTTCTTCTGAATGTTTTTCAAATAAAAAAACATAAGCAATTAGGAACCAGGGTTTACTGCGACTCTATCTGGCTTTTGAAATTAGCAGGCTATGCTAGTTAGTCAGAATGGCAAAAATCCGCTTTTTATCCGCGAATCACAGGCTCCAGCCTGTTAACATCACTACATTTTAACTTTCTATTGCAGTTTTTCTTTTTCTCTTTTCTAAATAGTGCAGAATGATCCTCAACTCTCCATCCTTCTGCCTTCACACACGCGCGCACACACTCCCCAAGCAATGGGATTACAGGCTGAACCACCACACAGACATTCTGATTGTACATTTTTATTTTATTTGGTTTTTTGAAACAGGGTTTATCTCTGAGGCCCTGGCTGTTTTACAACTTGCCTTGTAGACCAGGCTGGCCTGGAACTCCTACTGCTTCGTCTTCCAGGGCTGGGATTAAAGGCTAGTGCTACCACACCCAGCTTGTTTGCATATTAAAAAAAAAAGACCAACTACAATTAAGGCCTGACTAACCTCTGTTCTAGCATCACACCTGGGAGGAGCTGTGAAGACACACAGCAGCATCTTCAGAGGCTCAGAGCGCACAGCCTTCCCGCTGCCCTGAGTCAGGGTGTCTCCACAAAGAACCTCCTCAGTTGTTTTATGACCCCTCCAATTTGTCACGTAGCTGCTTTTATACAGGGCACTTATGAGCCCAGAGCCCTGGGGCCTGGGCTGTGTGGACACCAAGTGTGTGTACATGAGGTGTGTCCACTCCTCGTGTGTGGACACTGGCAACAGTCTGATGTCATTTAAAGGGTGCTCTGCCTTTCCCCAGCCTTGTTGCTGTGGTACTTGGCCCTTCCCTCCAGCTCCCAGGAGGAGGAAGGCTTCTGTGTGAGCCACTGCTGGGCACCAGAACCAGTCCTGACTAGGGCTTGACCTGGCTTCCCACTGTCTCCGTACTCATTATGTGCAGCTTGGGGCGTGGCTACGTTGGTGAAAGCTTGGGCCCTACTGTTGGGTAATTTATGATCTTGCATCACAGAGCCAGTTGTAAATACGAGTGTCAAGGGTTTTGGCCCCAGGTTGTTCCTGTTTTGTGACCTTGGGCCAGTTAGCCTGAGACTCAGTTTGTCTCCTTGGAGATAATTGTATGCATTTCTTATTAGGATCCAGTAATCGAAGATCACTTGGAATGGTCAGTGACACACAACAGCTAATTAGCACTGCTGTCCCTAACACATAAGTGTGTGCACTCAGAGCACCTGGGTGCCTAGGAGTCAGGGCAGGAGGGGGGGTGTTTGGGCAGGAAAGGCACCCTTATTGGGGCTGGCAGAGAAGACATCTAGAGATGGTGCCCAAGCAACGGGGCACTGTGCATAAGGGTCCCAGTGGGAGAAGGGTCTTGATATATCTGAGAAGCCACCAGGAAACTGACAGGATAGTGGAAAGTCAGACTGGGTGTGTGGCTTGGAGGCTAGGAAATTAATTCACTCATAAATAGGCAGTAGAGGTTAGCCTTTGCAAGCCTGGCCTGTTCATGCAGGCTTGTATCTCAGGTCCTTGCAGGCTGAGCAAGAGAATCAGGAGTTCACAGCTGGCTTGAGTAACTTAAGAGAGACTACATCTCAGTTTTAAAATGAGATCTGGGGTTGGAGCTGGGCGGCAGAGTGCTCACTTCCCATGAGTAAGGTCCCAGGTAGATCCCCAACACTGACCAAGAAAACAGCAGCAGGGAGCCATTTAGAACACCAGGCTTCTAAGCTCTGGAAGGACAAAAGGATGTTGAAGTCCAAATAGATGAGTGAAGTGTTGATCGAGGGACTGTGACAGGGTGGAGGCCAGCCAGGAAGCCGCTCTGATAGCCAGGGCTCTGATAGCGAGCGTCCTTAGTCAGGAGTAAGCACAGCCATAAGATAGAGGAAGGAAAGCAGCTTCAGGACAGCACCGCATGTGCAGGATGTGAGGGCTGATGGTGCACAGGAAGACTGGAGGTGCTCTAGACAGACAGACAGAAGGGGGCAGGTTATTAGAATGAAACAACCCCTCATGGGTTCTTATGACCGACTCCGATCTGGGCTAGCTTCTCCAGTCTGTCGTTAGAATCCAGAAGCGGAAAGAGACAGAGCTGATTCCTTCCCTGTGCATCCAGATGGCCTGCTTTGTCAAGCTGGCTTGTCTCACAGCTTTCCCATCCCTGTGGCTGCTGTCTGGCTTTGCCTGCCTGGAACCTCTGCACCTCCAGAGACTGAGAATGCTGTCCTCCCATCTGCAAGCAAAGGCTGCTGCCGAGCAGGCCTGGTCAGGCTGCTGCTAGGTACCGGCGCCTATGACATTTAAAACTGTGAAGGACAAGGCCTGGGCAGAAGGGGAGAACAGGGCTTTATAGCCGCAAGCCTTCTGGGGGTCATTGGAGGGACTGGGATTTCACCCAGTCCTTGCGCTCAGCCTGTCAGGAGTACTCTGTCACAGGCAAGCTGTAGGGGTGCGGTAACAGGGGTGTCCCAGGGCAGAGGCATTAGCCTGGGCAGTTGGGGAAGTGTCCTCTCAATGGGGAGCCTGGGCTGAGGCCATACTCACGCCCGTGTCTCATCGTCATCTCACGTCTCAGGTTATGGTAACTTTCGAACAATCCCGGCCCTGTTTTTAACTCACTGCTTTGTGTCCCACCCCACCCGTCATCCCTCAGTCGTCTGGTCTACAGCCACCTCTCTAAGGGGCACATTTGTGTTGTACCCCCACCCTGCACCATGCCATTTGCTGTGGGCTGGTTACCTTCTTTGTTCTGCGTTCATTGTCCTTGGTCCTGTTGTTACTCAGGGCACGTTATACAGACCTGCCGTGTGCATCGCACACTTGTTTTGCAGGTGAGGAGACTGAGGCCCAGCAAGGTGAAGCAGGTGCTCCTTTGGAGGTCAGGGGACAACCTACAGGAGTTGGCTCTTGCCTTCCACCATGAGAGTCCTATCGCACTCAGGTTGTCAGGCATGGTGACAACCTTTACCTGCTGAGCCATCTCACCTGCCCCTGGATGCCTAGAATTTAAGGTTCAGACCCTAAAGACCCTGAGTCGGGCTCACAGCAAGAGGATTTGGACTGAGCCTGGACATATAGAGAGGACGCGTCTCAGCGGAACAGAGCTCAGGGGACCCTGTACTCACTGGGCAGGTGGCGGTTTGGTGATTATGTCATGCTCTAACCTGAGCACCTGTGCTCTGCCACTAACCCTTTTAGCGAGATTTCCACCCAGCTTCCAGTCCTCAGGAGTGTGCTTAACTTCTTTGAATGTAGTTTCTTCATGTATAAAAAAAGGAAGCCAGGAGGAGGGCCTGCACGCCTTTAGTCCCAGCACTCGGAGGCGGAGGCAGAGGCCGGCAGGTCTCTGAGTTCGAGGACAGCCACTGCTCTACAGAGTGAGTTCCAGGACAGCCAGGGCTACACAGAGAAACCCTTGAAAAGCCAAAAAAGAAAGAAAAAATGAAATAAAACAAAGGAATCAGTCTGGATGCTTACCCAGACCCTTCCTCACCAAAGCCTCTGGTGTCTAGAATTCTCCCTGTGATATAGACAATGAGACAAGCAGATGCTGTTGTGGTGTTTGCTCAGATTATTCCCGCTATTCAGATGCTGTGTATCATGCATTCAGGGCTGAGTGTGGTGTGTGTGTGTGTGTTTCTGGCAATTGAGCCTAGGGCTTGCCGTGTGCTAGGCAAGTACTCTACCACTGAGCTCTATTCCCCCTCCCATACCACGGTGTTTGCCTGTGCAAGGACACAGCTCCGTAGCTTACAGCATACCCACAGGTGTGTACAACTGCTCCACACTCTAAGAAATCCTATACCCGTTAGGATTCACCTAGCACGTTCCTGCAGCGCCTCCCGCCGTAAGCGCCTCGATCTCCTCCCTGGGTGGGGTGCTGCCCTTGTGAGCGGATCTGTCGGTCACTGTTAGGTGTTTGAAGCTCGTCCGTGGTGAGGTCGGATGCACCCACACTTCTCTTATAAATACTGGGTTGGACTGGGTTTTATCTGTTCATTAGCTAACGTGTTGTGTGAAGTAGGCCTGTGTTTTCCTCATAGTAAATTGCCAAATTATATGGTAATGATTAACTTTGTGAGGACCTGCCAGAGTTTCCTAAGTGGTTTTGCCACCTCCTTGTCCTCCTGGGAGTCTGAGGGTCCCGGAAGCTGTGTCCTCACACACTTGTTACTGTCTGTTTTACTTTAGCTGGTTGTTTTGTGTTGGTTTTTTTTGGAGACAGGGTTCCTCTGTGTAGCCCTGGCTGTCCTGGAACTCACTGTTAGACCAGGCTGGCCTTGAACTCAGGTCTGCCTGCCTCACCTCCCAAGTGTTAAAGCCTGTGCACCACCACCTCAGGCTACTTTAGCTGTTTAAAATGGGTAAACATTTTTTTCTTTCAAAGATGAACTCTTACTGTGTTCCCAAGGATGACTATAAACTCTTCAGCTCAGAAATCCTCCTGCCTCAGTCTCCGGTGTAACTTGGAGGAACTACTAAGTGGCCATATACAGTGATTTTTTTTTTTTTTTAAGAGACATTTACATTTACTTCACAGGTAACGATATCAAACATCTTTTCACAAGTTTATCAGCCATTTAAGTAACTTCCTTGGAAGGTAAATATCTTTTTCTTTCTTTTTTTCTTTCTTTTTTAATTTTTGATACTTTATTTATATTTCAAATATTTTCTCTGTTCCAGGTCTCCCCTTTGGAAACCCCCTTTTCCCTTCCCCCCTCCCCTGCCTCTATGAGGGTGCTCCCCCACCCACCCACTCCCATCTTCCCTCCTTGGCATTCCCCTATACTGGGACATCTAACACCCTTAGGCCCAAGGGCCTCTCCTCCCCCTGATGGCTAACAAGGCCCTCCTCTGCCACATATGTGGGGAGAGCCATGGGTCCCTCCATGTGTATTCTTTGGTTGGTGGTCCAGTCTCTGGGAGCATTGGGAGGTCAGGCCAGTGGACACTGTTGCTCCCTCCATGGGACTGCAAACTCCCTTAGCTCCTTCTGTCCCTTCTCCAACTCCTCCATCTGGGACCCCATGCTCAGTCCAACAATTGCTGTGAATTGAATCTTGGGTATTCCAAACTTTTGGGCTAATAACCACTTATCAGTGAGTACATACCGTGTTTGTTCTTTTGTGACTGTGTTACCTCGCTCAGGATGATATTTTCAAGTTCCATCCATTTGCCTGTAAATTTCATGAAGTCATTGTTTTTAATAGCTGAGTAGAATTCCATTGTGTACCACATTTTCTGTATCCATTCCTCTGCTGAGGGACATCTGGGTTGTTTCCAGCTTCTGGCTATTATAAACATGGCTGCTATGAACATAGTGGAGCATGTGTCCTTATTATATGTTGGAGCATCTTCTGGGTATATGCCCAGGAGTGGTACAGCTGGGTCCTCAGGTAGTATTATGTCCATTTTTCTGAGTGTCCGCAAAACTGATTTTCAGAGTGGTTGTACCAGCTTGCAATCCCACCAGCAATGGAGGAGTGTTCCTCTTTCTCCACATCCTCACCAGCATTGCTGTCACCTGAGTTTTAGAGGTGAATGTCTTTTCAAAGCTGTTGGCCATTTTGGATCTGGTCTGCTTTTTAATTATTGAGTCATAATGAGTACACTGTCTTGAAAGGTTTCGTTTGAGAGTCCGGAACTCCACTCATGACATTGGCCATTCCATCACTGCTTTTGTAGACTAAACATTACTGTCTAAGGAGATGTTTTGAAATCAGTGATTAGCAGTGGAAGCATAAAGCGATGTGGCCTTCAGGCTGGCAGAGGGTCCTGCCTGTGGGAGGGGAGGTGGCCGCACAGACTGTGCATGGTAGAGCTACAGCCCTCCTCTAGACATTTGACATCTTTGGATTGTCTGATTGCTTCCAGTTCTTTTGTGACTTTGATTGACATCCTCCAAAAGGCTTGTCAAGGCTGGTGTTTTTGAAAAGATACTGACAGATTGGATTAATTCAATGTGATTTGAAATTACCTCAGGGCTAGGGGTGTGGCTTGGTTGTGGGGCACTTGCCTAACATGCATGAACACCGCCAAGCTCAGTCCCAGCCCTGAAACAACAAAACGCCTGTCATGATTGTTTGAGTGTTAAGGTTTTCTTCGCAGAGGGTGGCAGGAGCTGAGTTTTAGGACTGTCATTCTGAGGACTGTGGCCTTAGACCAGGCTGCCAAGGCTGCAGGAGAATCTCTAGAGAAAGGAAGAGTCTACACTCAGATGACTGTGTCAGAGAGCTGAAAGCTCTGTCTTCTATGTACCTCTCACAAATGGGAACCTTTCGCAGAAAGCCGAGGAGGAAGGAGGCCGTCATCTTGTTCCCAGGACACACATGGGCTAGGTGAAAGTGGCTTTTCATCACCGGTCTCTGGAGCTTGCCTGGGGTCTGCTGAGCTTTGTCTTGGCTTCACTCCAGACCCCTGCCTGGTTATCGTCTGTTTTCTCAATGGCAGTTGTATGTGGCTCAGGACTCTGGCCTACGTCCCTTTCACTGAACCCTTTGCAAGAATAAAATCCTTGAGAGCCTTGCCTCCTACCTAGTGTTAGAAACCGGGCCTCATGGCGAGCTGGCTCCGCTCCAAGCTGCCCTTGCTCCTACACATGTGAAACCTGTTTGTTTTGGCCAAGACTTTTAAAGAAACTACCTTCCACACACATCCCGTCTAGAACAGTGCTGCCTTGTTCTCCTCTCACCCCCACCTGCCCGCCTTTCTTCTTCCCCTCCCCCGTTTCTTCTGGATGGTTGCTCAGACCTCTTCTCTCCTCAGTGTCTGTCCCCACGAGAGGCCATTTCTGGTCACTCTAGCGGAAAAAAAAATCCTCTGGAGTTTTATTGGTTAGACACAGTTGAAGGTTGTTGGACTGCATTTTTTTTTTTTTTTTTTACTGTTCTGTACTGGTGCAGAGAGAGAGAGTATGAATGTGTATACATGCACGTGCAAGCTCTGGTCTGAATGAGCTGTCCCCTCATCCCTGGGTTCCATTTCTCGGTGTCTTTAGCTTTCACACATCAGAGACTGATTGCCTTGATACCAGCTTGCATCAAAAACTGCTGAGAGAGAGGGAGAGAGAGAGAGAGAGAGCGCACGAGAGCGAGAGCGCACTCTCAGACTTGCTGATGTCGCCAGCCTTTAGTCGTTTGCAGTGACTTTGAGAGCAGCGAGGACTGGGGCAGCACAGTGTCTGTGCTCCTGTTTCTCTAGCCTTAGTTCTTGCTGCTTTTAAACTCAAAGGCACAAACACCTGCAGTTCCTGCCTGTCATTAAAAGGCCCAGTGGGACCAGGCGTGGTAGCGCACCCCTTTAGTTCCAGCATTGAGTTGGAGGCCAGCCTGGTCTACAGATCAAGTTCTGGGACAGCCAGGGCTACACAGATGAGCCCTGCCTCGAGAATCAGAAGCAAGCGAACAACAGTAAAGGCCCAGTGTGTAGCACAGACATCCACTTCACATTTATTTATTTTTAAATTTTATTTCATTTTATATTTTTTCCAAGACAGACTTTCTCTGTGCAGCCCTGGCTGTCCTGGCACTTGCTTAGTAGACCAGGCTGATCTCCAACTCACAGAGATCAGCTAGCTTCTACCTCCTGAGTGCTGGGATTTAAGGTGTGCACTGCCACTCCCAACAGACATCTGCTTTATAATACTTTACATTTGGGCTGGACATGCCGCCCAGTTGTCCAGTTTGTCTTGCTTGCTCTAGACCCTGGGTTTGATCACAGTACTGGGCAGGGGAGATAGAGTTTATTGGTACTTGCTATGTCTGGCCACTGGCTGTTCAGCAGACCCTTGAAGGAATTGGGTTGGTATTTCCTGAGAGAACTACCACTCTGGAGCAATGGTGACTGAACCTCTCCTGTCTCTGCCAGTGGGGCTGCTAAGGGAGGCTCAGGGATTTCCTTCCGTGCTGGCAACTGCCGGTCTGTAGTGCTTGCTGAAGGAGGCAGGCAGACCAGCTCGCCCCTCCTTAGAGTGAGTCAGACCAGGGCCAGGGAGTGCAAGGTGCTGGCCCTGCCTGCCCTCTCAGGGCTTTTGTCCTGGGGCTGGGGCTGCCAAGGGGCAGCCGAAAGCAGCCAGGATTAGGATTCTCTTCAAGTGTTTGCACTCCTGTATGTATGTATTTGTGTGTGTGTGTGTGTGTGTGCACACACGAGCGTGCATGCGCGCGCTTGCATATTCCTTTATTGGCCTCCTCCTTCCCCTCACCCCCTACCCTCCCTACTCCAGCTGAGGACCTGACCCAGGACCTTGTACTTGCTAGGCAAGCACTCTATCACTGAGCTAAATCCCCAACCCCTCCATCTCTTTTTTCTGACATCATCTCTCAGTGAACCTGGAGCTCACTGATTAGCTAGTCTAGCTGGCCAGTGAGCTCAGGGAGCCTCATCTCCGCCTCCCGGCAGCAGGCTTACGGCTGTGTGCGGCGTACCTGCCTTGACATTTTCTTTCCTCCTAAATAGACATTTGTACATGTGCACACTACTCGGCACATATAGAAGACGGCCTGGGGGAGCTGGTACTTTATTCCCACCATGTGGGTTCTGGGGATGGACCCGAGGCTGTCAGGTGACAAGTGCCCTTACCTCCTGAGCCATCTCGCCAGCTGACTGATCATGAGCTGCGGGTGATGTGGGATTCAGGCACAGCTCCTCGAGGCTGCACTGCGCCATCATTGAGGCCTAGATTTTCTGTTACTTGTAGGCCAAGAGGAAGTCACATCTTCATTTGTTCCCTTGATCCTATTCCCAGGCCACTCCTCAGACTGTCTCAGTGCCTAAGGTGGGAGTCCTTTGATAACAGGCAAAGTGCTGTTATGCCTTCCAGCCAGTCTGCACTGCTAATTCTATACAAAATCTCAACTGAGTGGCAATAGAGAGAGGCCGCCAAACATCCTGCCAACAACAGCTGGTCCCCATGCTTCACTGCTCCATCCCGACGTGCTGGGTGGTCATATGAAAGGCTTTCCAACTCGTGGAATTTTTTTTTTTTAGTTTTTATTTTTTTTAATTACATATTTATGCACACGTCTGAGTTTGGGCATGTACGCATGAATATGCATGTCCCTGCAAAGGCCAGAACAGGGCATCAGATCTCTTAGAACTAGAGTTACAGGCATTGTGAGCTACCTTATACAGGTGCTGGGAACCAAACTAGGGTCCTCCGCAAGACAATGTCTTAGTTTGGGTTTCGTTGCTGTGAAGAGACACCATAGCCAAGGTAACTCCGACAGAGGAAAGCATTTAGTTGGGGCTGGTTTACGGTTTCACAGGTCTAGCCTGTCATCATGGCAGGAAGCATGGCAATGTACAGGCAGACATGGCGCTGGAGAAGAGGCTGAGAGCTCTACATCTTGCTCAGCGGGCAGTAGGAGACTGTGTCACCCTGAGCATAGCTTGAGCATAGGAGACCTCAAAGCCCTCCTCCAAGGTGACACACTTTCTTCAACAAGGCCACACCTCCTAGTAGTGCCACTCCTTGTGGCCGAGGATTGGAGTCTGTGCGCCCATATCTGTCCATCACACCTTGCACTCTTAGCCAGTGAACCATCTCTGCAGCTCCTCGTGGAGCATTTCCTCTCCCCTCTGCTCTGTATGTGAAGCTTGTGCTAAGCACCTTGTAAACGCACAGGTGAGACGCGCAGGTGAGGCTGTCTTCAGAAGCTTAGTTATCCAAGTGTGGTGACACTCTCATTTACTCCAGCACTCGGGAGGCAGGGCCACAGGGGCTGGGGGGCAGGTCTGTGAGTGTGTGAGTCAAGGGACAGATCAAGTCTCTTCTGTTTTATTCCTTTTTCTTACTGGGTGAAGTCTCGAGGAAGCTCTGAAGGGAGAAGGCCAGCTTTGTTGATGGGGGACAGTGATGGTCGGGCTTCACCCTTGGAAGTCAGACCTGGATTCAGGTGTGAGATAGAGCATATAGGCCGGATCCCAGTGTTCTAGTCAGCAAGGAGGCACAGAGCCATTGGTGGCCGTCAGGACTGCAGCAGAAGGTTTGACCTCACAGGTAGGGTGCAGCTCTGACGAAGCTGCTTGTTTCAGTTTTAGTTGCTATAGTCAACTGCAGTCCAAAAAGTTACATGGAAAAGTCCAGAAGTAAGCTAGCTACAGTTACTTCTTCCATGCTGCTGTTGCTTATTTCAGGCATCTCGTGTCTGTAGCTGAGGCTGGTCTTGAATGTGATTGTCCCACTTCATCTGCCTGGGCTCCTGGCATCTAAGTTTTAATTGGCTTCTGTACAGTCATGTAGGTTTTATGAATTATTGTGAATCTCGTCCTTGCCTAATTGTTACCTTGCAGTGTTACCTTGCAGGAAACGTGGCATAGGCACCGTCGCCCGCTGTACACGGTTTTGAGCATTATCCCAACAGATGAGGGAGCCAGTGCCATGTTGGCCTTGTTTCTGCAGATGGGGAGGCCAGAGGTGCTGTGAGAGCAATAAGAAAATAAGAGTGGCTGCTCAGCCTTGGCGCTGCTGCTGTGGCTTGACTTGGCCTCATTCTGAAGGGCCAGGAGTTTAGCAGTGGCGGGTGGGGTCTGGTGCGATGGGCGGGGTCTGGTGTGTCTTGTAGCACTGTTAACTCTGCTCCTGAGAGACATTGGTGAGGACCTGGTCCTGAGCACATAGCCTTATGGCCACTATGGCCTTTAACCCAGCCCTGTTTATGTGCACCTTGTCCTTTGTTGTTGAGCTGACAAACATGTCATCATTGTAAGTGATGCTGTCTGAGACATTGCTTCCCCTGGACCCGTCTCCAGGCGCTGTGACATACTGACCTCTCTTCTCTTTCCTTCCATCCGAGAGGAACCTGCTGACATACCCTTGACTCATAGTTAAGTAAAATGTAGTCAGAATGGATGCCTTTTACATTTGCCCATTTGTGAGTACATTTTAAGCCATTTATTGATTCTCTCTCTTGTTTCTTTTTTGTTTGTTTGTTGGTTGGTTGGTTTGGTTTTTCCTTTTTTTTGTGAGGGGCGGGGTTTGGGGGAGACACGGTTTCTCTGTGTGGCCCTGGCTGTCCTGGGACTCACTCTGTGGACCAGGCTGGCCTCAAACTCAGAAATCCACCTGCCTCTGCCTCTCAAGTGCTGGGATTAAAGGTGAGCGCCACCACTGCCTGACCTAATTGCAGTTTTAAAGGCTTTTCTTTAGAAGAATCAGCACCAAGCAGACTGGGACTCTGCAGACTCATTTAACCGAACTAAACAATTCAGTCTCCCTTGGGCTTCTTCAGAGCAAGGCATGGGGAGGCTCCCCATCCCAACCCTAGAGAGCTGTCCTCGCTCTTGAGGAGCAGGTAAACCTGCAGTGAAGGATGCCTGTGTCACTGCCCTGCTGGACCATCTCGCTCCCTGCTGGGCAGCTGTGCTGGTGTTTCCCCTACAGCTGCACATCTGGATCACCTCACTCCTGCCTCAGCCGCGTCCCAGCTGAATGTTGACTAAGACTCAGTTATGTTGCGGTTGCTGGGTCCTAACAGCACTTGCTTCTGGGTTTTTCTCCAGTTGAAACAAGCCAGAGCCTCCCAAACATTCAATTTTACAGCCCCTCTACCCAGGGGGAGTTTTCATCTGGTTCAGAATCTATAAATACATAAAATAGGTTAACAAATCAAATATTTATCCATAGCAATCCGTAAAGAAATTTGTTTTAAAACAATTCTTCTGTTTCTATATCATTTTATTACATAGTAACTGAAGAAAATTGCATGCTAACAAGATGGATGATTCAGTCTGATATATTGACTTGTTAATACATGATAAGTAATGACAATAAGAAAATATGAAAATTATTTGTTTTCCAAGATCAGGTTATTAAAAACACATCTCACAGGTAAAGGCGCACACAGACTGAGAGCCAAGAGATGGAAGCCAGCCTTCTGAGCAATTACTAGCCCACATGCTGCTGTGGCCATTCTAACATCTGATCATGCAGCTGCAGACCTGTCAGTCGGAGAAATAGGGACTACTCTTTATCTTCGTATTATAATCGTGTATTAAATACAACATTCAGACTTGGGGACAGAATTGCATCACCATGCCAGTAGATTAGAACGGGCAGCATCCCTTCACACTAACATCCTGAAGGAATCAGTCCCAGAAGGAGCTCCTCTGGGTACCATGAGGGCTGTGTGTGGTAAACTGTGGCTCGCACCGTATGGAAGGGCGGAGTCTTCGCTGCACCGTATGGAAGGGCGGAAGGGCGGGGTCTTCGCTGCACCGTATGGAAGGGCGGAGTCTGCGCTGCACCGTATGGAAGGGCGGGGTCTTCGCCCCTATTCAGTATGGTACTTGCAGGATTGGAGCCTTAAGAAAGAAAAGATGGGAGCGGAGAGGAAGGGACGGATCAGATCACATGTTTGCACACAGCTCAATTCTATGTTTAAAAGAACCTCAAGCTGCCAGCCAAAGGCCTGTAGAGTGCTGACAAACACTTGCAGTAGAGCAGCCATTCCTGAAACTGGAATATTATTTTTTCTAGGTAAACTATTAAGTTCGCTGACATAAAAAATTAGGAAAAATATCCCATTCACAGTAGCTTTTAAAAACCAGGACTGTGCTTAACCAAGGAGGCAAAAGATGCCTATGATGAACCGTTAGGGTGCCATGGAGAGAGCTGAGAGCTCTGTGTGTGGGGGCCAGCAGACTTAACATTGTGGAGAAGGCTGTATTACCAAAAGTAGCTGCCCCATCAGAAAAGGAGTCCTACAATTGTACAAAAACACAAAGTAGCTACAGAAATCCTAAACAGAACAAGTAATGCTGGAGGCGGCACAGTAACTAGTCTTAACGTGTGCCATAGAACCAAAGTCACGAAGACAGCATTGCTCAGGCATGTGGACCAACGGACTCCAGTAACGGACACACACGTTCATGTGGCTATAGTTGTCTGGTATTGTAAATTACTATCAGGTCTGTCAGAGCACAGAGCTCACAGGGCAGCTTTGTAGAGTTGGATCTCTCATCCACCTTCACATGTATTCGAGGGACTGAACACAGGTTGTCGGGTTTATGTGGCAAGTACCTTCACCCACTGAGCCACCTTGCTGGCCAGAGCCACTTCGTTTTTAGCAAAGTTATTACAAGCATACACTGGATTAAAAAGACCACCTCCTTAACAGCCAGTGCTAAGAAAACTTCTGGCTATCTGTAGATGAATGAAACCCGACCCCGCCTTACACTCTGCAGAATCAGTATGGATCAGTGCCCTAAGTATATGACGTAAAGCTTGGAAACCACTAAAGAGACTCCTAAGAACCCCAGCTGCCCAGCAAACAGTTGGCAGACATGCTTACGTGAACTCTAAAGGTTCATGCATAGCAGAGGGAACAGTCACCAGAGCGAAGAGACAGAATGGGGGGGGGGGGTGTCTACCTCACACAGGGGCTAATGCAGAGCACATATAAAGAACACTAAACACCCCCAAAATAAATCTTCCAGTCCAGCTAGTGGATTGAACAGTCCTCAAAAGAGATGCAAAAGGCCAGTAAATACTTGAAAAAGTGTCCGGCATCCTTAGTCACTGGAAAGACCAAGACGACAAAAGGTACCACTGACCACAGTGTCCATTAAGTGTCCTCAGAGGTCCACATTCATTGCAGCAGTAGTCACAGGAGCCAAGAATGGAAATCACCTAGATGCTTGTCAGCAGGTGGATGGTTGAAGAAATGTGGCACACGTACACAGTGGGGAAAATACAATGTGATTGTGAAGTCCGTGGGAGAAATGGTGGAGCCAAACACCATTATGTTAGGTAAAAGCACGTGTGCATGCGTGCGTGTGTCTCTCTCTCTCTCTCTCTCTCTCTCTCTCTCTCTCTCTCTGTGTGTGTGTCTGTGTGTGTCTGTGTGTGTGATGAAACTGGAAAGGGAGATCATGAGACGTAGGAAAGGGGAAGAGAAAAAGAAGTAATGGAATCTCTGTGAGGAGAGAGCTGAAGGGCAGGGGAGGGGGGAGCAGTGGCCCTCGAAGCCAGGGAGGGGTCTGGGGACGTGGATGAAAAGAATACCATAAGGAAACCCATTACTGGGACTACTCAGCCACTTCTTCTGTTTGTTGTTCAAGACAAGGTTTCTCTGCGTAGGCCTACCCGTCCTGAAACTTGCTCTGTAGGCTGGCCTTGAACTAAGGACAGATCCTCCTGCTTCTTACTCCCTAGTGCTGGGATTAAAAGTGTGCACCACCACCTGGCTGATTAACCACTTTTTTAAAAAAGTCTTGTTTTCTGTGATTAAAGCATTGCGTTTCTGTAGAAGCGGAGAGCTTGCTGTGTGGAGTCAACGCCGCCATTCGTAGTGCAAAGTCCTGTTGGCTCTCAGCCTAGGGGCTGTAGGCAGCATTGTTCGGTGTTGCATAGTGCCGCCGACGATGCAGAGCAGTCATGTGATGGAGCAGTCCAGCTGCCAGAAGTACCTCAGATTCATCACACACTCGAGTTTGAATTAAGTTTTGGTCATTGTAGATCCAGAAATATCTTACTGTTACCACGGCTACTAACTCTCATTGTTTCTGTTGTCGTGGTTATCCCACACTCAGTTACAGGACCCACATGGCTTTCGTCCACAGTTTAACCGGTAAAAGACAAGTGTAAGGTGCTGTGTGACCCGACCTTTGATCCCGGCAGGCAGTTCCTTGTTAGTTCCAGGCCAGCCAGAGCTACATAGTGTGACCCTGTTTTAAACAAACAAACCGAATGTGTCTTAAAAACTCTTAAGTGTTACAGCACCAGAATATTTAGTAGTTGTCCCCCCCCCCATGTATGTATGTATGTATGTATGTACGTGTTATTTTGTGTGCTGTATCTCACTGTGTAGTCCAGGCCAGGCTGAGCTCGCCATCTTTGGCTGGAGTACCTCCAGGGACAGTTTATGAATTTGTATTCTTAAAACTGGATTTTAGATGACATCAGGCCCAGGGCACTGATGTGAGGCTCTTTCATTTATTGAATACAGTTGTTTCACAAACAGAGGTTGGAATAGCCCAGTAGAGACAGAAGTACACTTTTGCCATCAACAGACTGGGTACAGAGCAGTCATTGACCCAGTGTCTCCGGAGCCCTTCCTACACACACACACACACACACACACACACACACACACACGCACGCGCGCACACACACACATACACACACAGGCTGCAGCTCCTTACAGCCTGTCACAGTACACGTTTAGTAAGCATTTTATTGTGAGCTTGCCTGGTTGGTTGTAGCAGTGTCCTGCTCTGTGCTGTGGTAGAGTCATTGCTTACCTTCTTTTTGCTTTCTAGTTCTGAGAAGTAAAAAGCAGTGGGCAATTCCTAAGGACAGCTGATGCTGGCTCTTCATGTATCATGGTGTTTGCTAATGCTTCCCACATTCTGCTTAGAAGATTGGGCAGAAATCAGCAAACTGGGAGAGCCAGGGCATATTGTCCCCTGGGACCTTTTCACCTCGCATCCCAGCCTGTAGGGAGTGGCTGAAGTCACTTGACAGTGGCTCCAGTCTCTTATCTGGGTCCTGGAGAGATGGCCAGGAAGAGTTCATTTCCAGAGCTGGTATCTCAGATGTTCATTTGCTTTTCACACCGAGCATAGTTGCAGGGTCAGCAGCCTGGGTCTAAGGAGGGAGAGTCTGTGCTGATGAGGACATTGTGTCTGCAAAGTGGGTTACATGAGGCCAGCTCTGGAAACCCACAACCTGGGAAAGAGAAGGCAGGGCCGTAGCCGGCTGACCTGGAGGTGAATGGTGCCGTCTGCAGTGCACTGTTTCCCTGTCTCTCCTGCTGGAAACATATATTTAATCAGTGTGCAGAATGTTCTAGACAGTGCACTCAGAGGGACCTCTGTCCTTGAAGCACCTATGGGAATTTGCATGTAGTTTCAGAGGAGAAACATAAATGTGATGTGATTTGGTTTGCACTGGTCTGTGGAATGGAAAAATACTTTCTTTGATGATTCTTTATAAGACTGTCTTTTGTCCGTGTTTTATACATAATCAAATGAACCAAGATAGGCATGTTGATGACTCAAACCTTTCCTAGCATATAAAAGCCCATTTGCAATTATTTAAGTAATATGCCCTCTTGGTTAAAAAAAGAAAGTCAAAACTATAAAATTTACAAAACAGGGGGCTGGAGAGACGGCTCAGTAAGAGCACTGGCTGCTCTTCCAGAGGACCTGGGTTCAATTCCCAGCACCTACATGGCTGCTCACAACTGTCTGTAACTCCAACTCCAGAGGCTCCGACACCTGAGCATAGGCGAAATACCAGTGCACATGAAGTAAAAATAAATTTTTAAAAAATTCTTGTAAAATTCTTACATAACATGTAAGAAATTAACTTTTTTCTCTGTACATATATGAATACAGTCTGTGTTTCTTTCAGTGGTGATACCTGATCTGCCTTTATGTCTTTTACATTTAATGAATTGTAGATGTTTTTATTACGATAATTTATAACTGTGTGTTCCTGTTGACATACACGGAGACTAGGGATAGTAGATTCCCTGGAGCTGGAGTTATACAGAGTTGTGAGCTACCCACATATGGGTGCCTAGAACCAAACCTGGGCCCTCTGCAAGGACAGCCTGTGTTCTTAACTGCCGAGTCATGTTGGCTTTCTTTAAAAAATCAGGAGAAGCTGGACATGGTGGTGCACACCTTTAATCCCAGTACTCAGGAGGCAGAGGCAGGTGGATCTCTGAGTTTCTATATAGTGAGTTCTGGAACATCCAGGGTTATGTAGAGAAACCCTGCCTCAAAATACCTAAATAAACAAACAAATATTATATATGTATGATATATAATTTATATAATATATAAATATTTAAGATACATATTACATATTAAAATCTATGTCCTATTGTTGTTATATATAATGAAAATGTACTAAGTTGTCAAGGTTATTTTCTGTTTTGAAAAGGATCTCACTGTATGGCCCAGGCTGGTTTTGAGTTCATGGCCACCCTCTTGTCTCAGGTGACAGGATTCCAGATGAAGCGCTCATCCCGAGCACCGGCTGTTTTTAACTAAAGGGATATATGTCTTTTCCTTTTTCATAGTAGATAGATCAGGTGCTCTGATGTCTGACGCTCTCGACCATCCTGACGCAGTTCTGAGATTTGACCCAGACTGCTCCCTGAAAAAAACCCGGGTTGTCACCAAGCAGCAGAGTGTGACAGGTTGGGAGCCCCAAGGATGTCTGTGTTTCAGATCTAAGTGAGGGATAGAGCTCAACAGGATCAGCCACCCAGTGTTGCCTTTTGAATCTGACCGTCCTGGCTCTAATCTCATGGTTGAATCTGACCATCCTGGCTATAATCTCATGGGAGGCTCTCCCTTCCCATAATTGAAAGGCTTTCCTGTGCAGGGCCACACGCACTGGAGGAAGGGAAATGTTTTGTCTATTCTCTCAAAGGCCTGTCCAAACTTGTGACATTGTAACACCACACAGTTCTCTGTGAAGTTCCGGTTCAGGAACTACACAATCCAGCTACCATTTAATAATCCCAAAATAATAGTAAGTCTCAAAAAACAAAACAAAACAAAAACCCTTCAGTAAGTTTACAATTTATGTTGGGCTGGGTTCATAGCTGTCCTGGGGAGGTAAAGACAGAAGCATCCTTAGAGCTTGCTGACCAGCCAGTCGGGCCAGGTTGATGAGCTCTGAGTCCAGCAAAGGGCCCTGTCTGAATAAGACAGAGAGAGTAAGGAACCCAGTCTGAACCCCTGGCTTCCATGTACATGCACACGAACACGTGTGCACACATGCAAATAGACACATAAATATTCCACATGTTTACTATAATTGGTGACCCAATACTGATGCACGTCTAAAAGATTTAATTCTGTAGACAGGGTCTCACTCTATCTTATCCCTGGTTGGCCTGGAACTCACTATGTCCACCAGGGTGACTCATCCTCAGAGACTGTCCTCCTCTGCTGCTGCGTGCTAGCGTTAAGAGTGTGCCAGCGCACCTGGCTTGTTCTTTTACTGTTGGGAAAGCTTGTATTTTATGTGCATGGGTGTTTTCCCTGTGTGTGTGTGTGTGTGTGTGTGTGCGCGCGCGCGCGCACCATCCCACTGCATTAGGATTTTCGAGAGGGACATCCGCATCTTGTTCGTTTCCCAGAACACTTGGCTTCTCCCCATGAAGTGAGGTAGTAGCTTCTAGTCTAGCAAACATTTTATCTCATTCATTTTAATCACGTGTGCATGGGTCTGCGTGAGTGCATAAGCACATATGCCGATGTGTACGGAAGCCAGAGGCACCTGCTCTCCCTGGGGCTGGAGCCATCAGATGCAGGTGCCAGGACTCTGCTCAGTGCTCTTACCGTCCGTCCCTCGGGTTCCCGTTGTAAACACTATCCGTCAAATTAAGTTCTGTTCCTTACACTCAGAAGATGTTTATGATGAATGAGTTTGGGGGTTTGTAAGATGCTTTTCCTATTTATATTGATATAATCATACGATTTCTTTCTTTAGCGGATTAACAGTAACTATTAATTGGGGGCGGGGCACTGTGACATGTGTGAAGGTCAGAGGAAAACTTGCTGGAGCTGCTTCTATCCTGCTGTGTGCGTCTGGGAGTAAACTCAGGTCATCATACTCGGCAGCAAGCGTCTTCTCCCACTGACACATCTCAGCAGCCAGTGATATGGATGTTAATATTGGGCCTGTTCTCACTACCTGCAATTAAATGCACTCGCCATGGAATATCCTTCTGTGTTTGATTGGCTTGGCTTTTGTTGCTGGTTTTTATGTTTGTGTCATTGGAGATAGTACCCTTTATTTTCCCTTTTCCCTCTTTCTTCTTGTAGTGGCTGTTCCTGGTTGTCAACTTGACACATCTGGAATGAACTACAATCCAGAACTGGGGGGCTCACCTGTGATCCAGACCTTGAGGCTGGAAGACACAGGTTTCTAACCTGGATCTTGACACGGAGATTCTGAAGCAGAGTGTCGTGAAAAGCTTAGGCCCAGGCAAGGCAGTACACCCCCTTAATCCCAGGAGACTAAGGCTAGCAGATCTCTGAGTTCAAGGTAGGCCTGGGACAAAGCCAGTCCCTGATCTAGGCGTGGTGGTACACACCTTTAACCTGGGCCACACCTTCTGCTGGAGGCCTACATAAGCACATTGGAAGAAGGAAGATTCTCTCTTTTTCTCCTGCTTGCACTTACCAGCACATCTGTTGGAATCTACTTCTGCAGAAGACCAGCTGAAACAACTAGCCTTGTGGGACTGAACAACTACTAGATTCTTGGACTTCCCATTCCCAGCTGCCCATTGTTGGGTGTGTCAGACTACAGCCTGTAGGTCATCACAATAAATTCCCTCAATTTGGAGAGACATTCCATAAGTTCTGTGACTCCAGAGAACCCTGGCTAACGCACTTCTGATCTCTTTTTTTCTTTTGTCACTTTGTAGACCAGGTTGGCCTCAAACACTTGCCACTCCTGTTCAGCTTCCCAGGGCCAATTGTACAGGCTTGCTTTCCTTTCTCCTAAGTTACTTTCTGGTTTGGGCATTAGAATTCTGCCGGCTGTGCAGAATGAGCCGGCCATGATCTGTCTGCTTCCCTTTTCTGGAAGGGAAGGCAAGCAACTGATCCTATTTCCTCTTTAAGTGTTCAGTAGAATTTACCAGAAAGTAAAATTTTCTGGGCCTGGCATTTGCATTTTGTTGAGGGAAGAAATTGTTGGTTCAATTTCTTTAATAGATCCAGAATATTTATAACTGTTCCTTCTTCATCGAGTTTGGTAGGTTGAGGCTTTTAACTTTAGGCAGTTTGTCCACTTCTTGGACATCCGAAGGTTGTGTGGACATAGTCATTTGTCACGCTTTTCTCTTCCTGTCTGTGAGTTCAGGGATGTCCTCTGACTCCTGCTTGCTAGTAGTATTAAATTGTGTTTTCATAGTTAGGCCAGGACTGTGTTTATCAAACGATTGATTTCTTTTTTCTCAGAGCATTAATCTGGAGTGAGGGATTTCAGTTCATCTTACAGTTTATACTTGATCTTAAAAGGTTAGAAATGATTCATATTATACTTTAGAACGTAATGTTTTGGCTTTCAGCTGTTTCATTCCTTAAGCAGTAATTGTTAGACACGTGTTCTTAAAGGCACGGGGATTAGCAGCTGAAACCAACAACAGCTCATTAGGACTCTGTGGCATCCGTAGACTTTTTAAGGTTTTCAGAGGTTTTATCAACCTACATCTAAGTCTGTAAGGATTGAGGTGGACAGTGAACAGGAGGGAGGCGTGTAGAATTGACAAGTCAGGCTGAGAGCTTCCATGCTGGCTCCAGGACAACTGTGTGTCCGTCCTGAGCATGATAAAGTTTGTGTAAGGCAAACTCTTATTTTCCTATTTGGCGTGAAAAATAGAGTTGATCAGTACCTATCCACAGAGGACTGTTGTCTTCTTGTATTTCTAGTTCCGGTGCCAAGGTCGCCCAAAATGGATTCGCCCTATCTAGCCCATCTAGCCCATTAGGGTGATGGCCATCCCTCTGTTCTTGCACATGAAGCTTCATCACTTATGGTTGGATCGTGTCTGGTTGCTTCTTATAAACTTATAATCTGGAAGCAAAACGGCCGTTTGTAGGGACACCTTCTGGCTGGGAGGGTGGTCTCCTCTCTAACCTTGTAACAATGTCTCTGCTTCTCCACTAGTGATGTGACACACAGTGGTGCGGCTTCTGCCGTCCACGGCCATCCAGAGCAAGGACTACAGAAGACTCCAAGGCAAAGCACTGTGCTTTGTTTGAGAAGGCTAGATGAAAAATTTGACAGACAGCAGATTTGGGACACTGATGAAAGACAGATCTGGGAGTTCTTGAGACAGGCCCTGGGATTAGGCTAAATTTAAACACTTCACAAATAGAGACAAAGAGAGCGAGAAAAACCTGGACTTGGTTAAAGGCGAATCCAGTTTTGTTGTTCCCGAGTAATTTGCCGTGTTCAGCTGTTTTCACTGACGGAAGTTACAGCTGCGCGACTTACTAAATTACGGAGGGACAACTTCTTGAAAAATTAGTTTAAACAGAAGAGCTTAAGACAGCAGAATCTGATCTGCATAACCTACACAGCGACTTCGGAAATAATGATCATGTTTCTCTCCCAAACCGAACGTGGCTTCTAGCAAAGAAGCGGCACAGAGGCGATGGGGGCGGGGACTGAGTGAGACACTTGACAGGAGCAGGCAGGCAGAGCCAGCTCCCTGTGGGGGTTTCTGCTGCACCCCTTCCCCAGGCACTCCAGCTTTTCCTCAGAGCCCCAAGACTCTCCTCACCTCCCTTCTTTGCTCTTCACAGCACCAGAAAATTCCTTAGACATTCTCGTCCAGACTTTCCCAGGGGTGAAGGGTGCAGCCTTACCAGTTAGACCAGTGGTTCTCAATCCTCCTGATGCTGCAACCCTTTAATGCCCTTCATGTTGGTCATGGTGACCCCAACCATAACATTATCTTCGTTGTTACTTTATAACTAATTTTGCTAATGTTAAAAATCATAATTATCTGTGTTTTCCGATGGTCTTAGGTGACCTCTGTGATAGGGTCATTGGACACCGCCCCTAGTAGGTTCACAGCCTACAGGTTGAGAACTGCTGAGTTAGTTTGACCGGAGCCCACAGCGTGAAGTGAGAGGAGGAAGTTACCCTAGGGTCTAGGGTAATGGGAAGAGCATTACTGAAAACCAAGAAACCTGGCTTCCCGAGTGGCTGGGCCATTTGACAGCCGTCCCTGGTGTCCGCTGTGGCCATTCCAAGATGTTGGCCAGGTGTTTTAGGTACCATGCAGGCACAGGGATAAAGGAATGAGTCTGAGCGGGTCTGTAAAGAGCCGAGAACTCGGTTGTTCACAGCCTGGAAAACAGGGTCAGGGTGCCATCGGGCTTCGAAGGAAGCTGGAGATTTCAGTTTGAGATGAAGTGGAGAGAGCACGTGTGCAGGTAGACGCACAGAGCTGACCCCGAGAGCACGAGGTGGAGGGTGCCGGCGCTGCTGGTGGCAGTGCTGGGTTGACACCCTGGTGTGGCAGGCTGAGGAGCTGTTCCCTAGAGAGCAGCCTAGGAGGCTCTGAGCAAAACCTGGCTGGGTGGGCCCTTGAGATAGTGAAAATTTCTGCAAGATGTTCCGTTGTCAAATCGCAGTGTTGGGAATTGATTCAAGAGTAAGAAGTGACTTTAGAAATGAAGATGAAGATACCAATCCAGACGCCATCTTTGGAAGGGAAGCAGCTCGGGTTGGGGCACTGCGGTGGTCTGCGTCAAAGTGGCCCCACAGACCCATAGAGAGTGGCACTATTAAGAGGCCTGGCTTTGTTGGAGGAAGTGTGTCACTGAGGGTGGGCATTGAGGTCTCAGATGCTCAAGCCAGGCCCAGTGTCTGGCTCTTTCTGTTGCCTGCTGATCTGGATGCCTCTCCAGCACTGTGTCTGCCTGTGTAGCAATGTGTTTCTTAACTACAGTAATGTAGGAAACATCTGAACTATAAGCCAGCCCCAATTAAATGTTTCTTAGTAAGAGTTGCTGTCTCTTCACAGCAATAGAGACCGTAAGACAAGTTGGTACCAGGAGTGGGGTATTGCTGTGATTGGGCTGACCATTCCTTGGAGAAATATGGAACACTTTGAGACATTGGACTAGAAAAGTAATTGAATATGTTAGGTGGGGGTGAATGGGCCATCTTAGTAGGAACATGAAAGACAGTGGTACTGAGGGTGATTTGAACTAGGGAGACCTGGCTCAAGATGTTTTCTAAGAGAGTAACATTGATAAGTGACCTTTTTGGTATAGAATGTAGTTGCTTTCTGCCCTTGTTCCCCCCCTCCCCCAAAAATAAATCTGTCTGAAGCCAAGGTGAAGACTTAGCTTAACAGCTTTCACCGAGGAGATTTCTAGTATTGGCTGTGTTGCTTGGCTTTTATTGACCAGCATATACAGATCTATAATGAAAAGGAGCAAGCTGAGCAAGGAAAAAGACAAAACTTTCACTTTGAAGAGGGAGGGGCACCGGGAAGTGGAAGGCAGCAAATCGTGCCTTAGGAGGAAAAGATAAAGACATTAAAGGGCTTAATCAGTGGGTTAAAGTGGCAAAGACCCCACCCAGCTAAGCTTCCAGTTGATTAAAAGAAATTAAAGAAAAACTTAGGGCCAGGTGCGGTGGTGCACACCTTTAATCCCAGTTCTGGGAAGGCAGAGGCAAGTGAATTTCAGAGTTCAAGGCTGGTCTACAGAGTAAGTTCCAGGACAGCCACGCTTAAACAGTGAAGGGAACCATCAAAAGCAGAGAGCTGGTGGAGGCGTAGTTGAACTAGGGGGTCAGGGTCATGCTGCAGCCAGCAGAACTTGGTAGCTTTAGCTGTGTGGCTATGGCTTTAGAGTCAAGGATAGAAGAGAGAGGGCTGGAGTCTCCCCCACAACTAAGGAAGGCCCCTGAGGCCAGGTGTGTGGCAAGCAAGTCGCTGTATGGAGGCCTAGAAAGGTTGTTGTGTGGAGCTATGAAGGTGAAGTCTGCATTGCCTTGGAGACCCCAAGATGTTGGAGGTGCCAGAACCTTGGGATACCTGCCAAGGAGAGCTGCTAACAGGGAGTGGAACCAGACTAAGAGAGTGTGCTGCGGTCAACACAGTTGAAAGGAGATGGGGAGCTGAAGAGCGCTTTGACATCAGCCAGGGGGGACACAGATGGTTCGAGTTTGCCCTGCTGGCTTCCTGTCTTATTTCGGTCCAATATTTCCTCACTGTCCTGGCTGGTTTTGTGTCACCTTGACACAAGCTGGAGTTATCACAGAAAAAGGAGTTTCAGTTGAGGAAATGCCTCCATGAGATCCAACTGTAAGGCATTTTCTCAATTAGTGATCAAAGGGGGAGGGCCCCATGTGGGTGGTGCCATCCCTGGGCTGGTAGTCTTGGGTTCTATAAGAGAGCAAGCTGAAGCCAGGCAGTGGTAGTGCACGCCTTTAATCCCAGCACTTGGGAGGCAGAGACAGGCAGATTTCTAAGTTCGAGGCCAGCCTGATCTACAGAGTGAGTTCCAGGACAGCCAGGGCTACACAGAGAAACCCTGTCTCGGAAAAAAAAAACAAAACAAAACAAAAAACAAACAAAAAAGCCAACTGAGCAAGCCAGGAGAAGCAAGCAATAAGAAACACCCCTCCATGGCCTCTGCATCAGCTCCTGCTTCCTGACCTGCGTGAGTTCCAGTCCTGACTTCCTTTGGTGATGAACAGCAGCATGGAAGTGTAAGCTGAATAAACCCTTTCCTCCCCAACTTGCTTCTTGGTCATGGTGTTTGTGCAGGAATAGAAACCCTGACTAAGACACTCACCATGCTCCCTTTCCTCCCTCTTTGACTGGTAATGTATGTCCTCTGCCATTGTATGTTGGAAGTATGTGATCTGCTTTTTATTATGATGATGTTGATGATGATGATGATGATGATGATTTTACAGAGGCTACAGTTAAGAAATAGACTTGAGTCTCAGAAGAGACTTTGAACTTTTAAACATTGTTGAGACTGTGATAGACCATAGACTGAACGTTTGAAGTTGGACCGAATGCAGTTTTGCATTATAATAGGGCTACAAGCCTATGTGGGCCAGGAAGTGGAATGTGGTGGTGTGAATGAAAATGGCCCCCAAAGGCTAATAGGGAGTGGCACTATTAGGGGGTGTGACTTTGTTGGAGGAAGTGTGTCACTGGGAGTGGGCTTTGAGGTCTCAGATGTTCAAGCTAGGTCCAGTGTGTCACTCTCTTCCTGCTGCCTGCTGATCAGGATGTAGGACTCTCAGCTGCCTCTCCAGCTCTATGTCTCCCTGAGTGCTGCAGTGCTCCCCACCATGACAATGATGAACAAAATCTCTAAACCTGGCCTGCCTCCGTTAAATACTTTATTTTTTTTTCTTTTGTTTTGTTTTCCGAGACAGGGTTTCTCTGTGTAGCCCTGGCTGTCCTGGAACTCACTCTGTAGACCAGGCTGGCCTCGAACTCAGAAATCCACCTGCCTCTGCCTCCCGAGTGCTGGGATTAAAGGCGTGCACCACCACTGCCTGGCAAATACTTTGTTCATAAGAGTTGTTGTGGTCATGGCGTCTCTTCACAGCAATAGAACCCTGACTAAGACACGGACCCCTGTTGACCTGCCCTCCACTTCTCCTAACCTCAGCTGTCTCTGAGTTCCTGCAGGGCCTTCTCAAATCCACCTGCCTTTGAACTCACTGACCCCTGTGGTCGTGCCTACCCCCTCCCCCCAGCTGTTCTCCACGACCTTTGTGATGCGAGTGCTCCTTTCAGAGTGATTGATGCTCACCCTCCAGGGGCTGGAAACCAGGGCCTTTAAAAGGGGGGAGAAATAAATTTCCCCATAAGAGACCCCTTATCTTGTAAGTGGAAGCCCATCTCTCTCTCTGGAATAGACCTGACTTCTGTTACAGAGGGTGGGCATGGGGGCATGGATGGGGACAAGGATAGGTCTATACGTCACTCCACTTACAGCCTGTTGAAAAGTAGAGGAGTGGACAGAAATTCCATAGTGGAGGCTCTAGGTTAGGGATGGAAGTGGCCTCAGGATTCTGAAGATGCAGCTAAGACTTAAGACTTAGGTATCCCAGGGTGGAGACAGACTTGATCAGGTTTCAGGGGTCAGGGACTATTAAAGTTACTTAGCAGTAACTTTACTGTCTTCCTTAACTTGAGCTGAGCGGACCTCAGGGGCTTTAAGACTAGACCTAGAATCCAGTCAGGGGAGAGCACAGACCTC